>JAOVVB010000049.1:1947280-1959780 GCA_028570985.1 Heterobranchus longifilis
AGTTAACGGTTTTTGATGAGCAGAAACATTTAAGTGTGACAAACATGCAAAAGAATAAGAAATCAGGAAGGGGGCAATTAGTTTTTCACACCACCATATGTGTTCCAACAGTTCTTTATCGATTTAAGTGTTATAATAATAATAATAATAATAATAATAATAATAATTGTCAATAATTTCATACAAGGAATTATTTGTAAATAGTTTCTCTTTCTCTCTTTCTTTTTTTTTTTTTGCATCGTTCTGTGTTCTTTATTTCCTCCAAATGGAACGTTGTCCAGTTTATTGTTCTTTAATCTCCCCAATGTTTAAAGGTTATGTATGTACTGATTACCTATTTGAGGGTCCTTCACTGATTTTATTTAGTTAAGTGTCATTCATTTATTAAAAGTGTGCTCTAAATTTAAGCATTGTTCTCTTCTTAAAATGGTTCTGTGAGTTGTGAAGTGTTCTTCAGTCTTTAAAAGATAATTTTTTTTACTTAATGGGTCTTCACATCTTTAAAAGTATTTCCATGCAAAAGGTTCTGAACATTAAGATCAGCATAATTAAATCTACAAAGTATAATTATAACATTGTTTATAACAAGACTGTGGCAGACGAGTTTTGTTATGACATAACAATGATCTGACTGGCATTAGAACATCATAACAGATGACTTAGAGGATGTGATATGACAAACAACAAAACCAAAGTAAATATGCTTCTAAGGTCAGTCATTGTTGGAACAGTCAACTCTGTTACCTTACGTCAGTTTTATGACAGCTGAAGTTGGCTGATAATCTGTTATGGAATTGTAACTGATTTCTGGTTTGAGTAACTGATAAAATAAAATAATTATAACTTATAACACTGACACAGATCACAATCTTTTTATAGACTTTTTTTTTAATAGAAAATAGATAAGAGTGAATTCAGTTTTATCATGACACGTCATCATACGCAAATACATTAGGACTTCATGACACCTCTATAAAGTCTTTGATATACAAACGTACATCCACAGTAAAGGCAAAAGTTTTTACTTATTATGAATAAATTACATTACCTGTTTTAGTCTTCTTTATTTGATCTTAACGGTGTGCACTCACTGTTTATGGAATCAACTCATCATGAAGAGTTCACCAGGTGTCATGTAGCCTTATGAACACTCCTGGATTTTTATATTATCAAGTGAGTAAAGCATGGCTAATGATGTCAACAGTGTACACAAACCAATTAGCCTCATATGCCCCCGCAGAAAGCCCTATACAAGGGTCTTATCTCAAATCAGAGATTAGCAGCAGTGCATTATGGGGCCATGTTAGAAACACCTCTCTTATTCTGAGCGCGGAGAGGCGGTGTCCATTAGAGTGAGCGAGAAGCGAGGATGACATTTTCACCTCCCTGCTATCAGCTACAATCAGCCACGCTGCTAATGTTTTCAGTGCTCACTGTGTCGAGAGGGCGAGTCCACTTTAACCACAGAAACCGTGGGATTATTAGTGATTCAGATATGATGTTTAAGGAGATATTCAAGCTTTCTGAAGTGTTACACTTTCTCCTATGTGTAAGTTTTTCTCATAAACAAAAAGATGCAATCAGTTATATAAATAAATCATCTGTTGAAAGTTTCGGATTTCACACTTAAGAATGAATGAAAACATCCAAGAAAGCTACACACAAGAAAAAGAAGGCAAAGTAGTTTTGTTAGCAAAGGAACCAAGAAACCAAAGAAGCAAGGTTGCTAGCATAACTATAGAACTCTATAATTAGCTCATAACAATATCTGAGCTTACAAACTAATGGCTAATAGTTCTACATTGCTCTCAAATGGCAGTGTAATGCTGATCATACGGCTAATAAGAAATTTTACAATAGTATAGGTACCATAGTAGTCTGATGGGACTTCTACCATGGTATGTTGTATTGTGATTTTTTTTTGTACAGTACCATGGTACTAATTTGCTGGTATAGTACATGTACCACACTATACACAAATATGTTATATGAAGTGGTATCAAAAAGTTTTGTGACTAGTTTTGTGGCAGCACAAAGCTGCACGCTAACAGGGAGCACCGGCCTTCGTAAGTCAGTGTGCCAAAACAGGTGCTATTCTGACCACGTGCCTTACCACATCAGCGATTTCATCATGGACAGCAAGTTAGAACAAAGAGCAAATGTGAAATTCTGCGTGAAACTGGCCGAATCTGTCACAGAGCCATTTGGCATGATTCGCCAAGTTTACGGCATTGCTGCAATAAGTCGTTGGCACATGCGCTTTAAGTTTGGAAGCACATTGCTGGAAGATGGCAAGGAATTAGGAAGACCATTAATTTGTCCATGATGATTGTCGGAGAACAATCCAGTACAGTCCAGTTAATCCTGACGTGTGATTTAAACATGTGCCGTGTTGCTGCCAAGTTGCCCAGGCAGCTGACCCAGGAGCAGAAGGAACATCGCGTTAAAGACTGCCAAGAACTCAGTGTCAGTGTGCCGTGGCGAGGCGGGTCCACAGCTCAACCAAGTGCATGCTCATCGTCTTTTTTGACATTTGCTAGATTGAGCATCGAGAATTCGTCCCCAGGGGCAAGACCATCTATAGCAAATTCTACTGCCAGGATTTAAGGCATCTGAGGGAGGAGGTACTGCGAAAAAAAAACTTCGCTTGTTAACTTGTGGTACCCAGTAAGTACCATGGTATTCACCAAAGTTTGGTGTTAAACACCATAGTCATATGGTCATACTCTATAAAGTTCTATGATGCCTACCATGTCTGAGGTACCATGGTGATACTATAGTATATTACAGTATTTAATATAGTTTACCATATTAGAATTATTAATCTAGCTGAATGATTATAGCACAATGTTATTGTTTGATCATCCAAACTTGCTGAAAGTTAATTTCCCAGAATCAGTCTATCTAAAAACGAAAAATAGCTAACCTATTAGCTATATAAACCTGTGTAATAGGTTGGTGTGGGATGGGTGCTGTTTCCTGGAATGCTCTGTGTTCTTATTTGATTATTTTGCAGAGCCGTTACCTCCTAGGTGAAATCAAATGAAGTGTGCTGCATAAGATCTTTTTCAGGGTTGGAAATGTCTGCCTAAATCTTGTACAGGGCGTCTCTGCTCCTCAGCAGCTGTGGAGGCTCAGAGGCTGAGAGAGAGAGAGAGAGAGAGAGAGATTTCTTGTTTATGCCTCAGGTCAGTCTAGAGACAGAGATACGTAAATCAGAGAATTAAAGGAATTAAAGGTCTTTTATTCTTCTGTCTCTGCGTTTTTACACACAAGGCGTGTGGAGGCATGTGGGGACGCGGCTGTGTGCTGTGATGAAGTGTGTTTGGATTGTTTGCTGGTCAGACGCCGCTGTACTGCACAGATAAGAGCCGCTGGCAGCAGACGACATGCGACTGCTCTGATCTCCTGCTTCAGTCAACAAACTAAGTCATCACGGGGGATTTGAAAGTTTGTCCGGGTTTATGTGCTGCAAACATAGCATCTTATTGTAGCTTGTCCTACGTTGCACGTTTTTTTACTTCTACTGTGTCACACGAGCCTCATTCACACCACCTGTTAACGACCAATGAGCTAACAAGGATGTTGTGGAGCAGAACTGAGGAGCCAGGATCTCATTATGTAGTCAAGAGTAACTTCTCCTCCCTTAGGCCACTATACAGTAGTGTTCAGGAGGTTCATGTTTATTGAGCAGGAACTTTATTTGAGAACAGGCTGACTCAAGACAAAAACAACCACCATGACAGCTTAAAAATATACATTTTCGCGAACTTTCTCTTCCTTACTTCGGTTGTTAAATCTCTTACAGGATATTTTAGATAAAGTATATGGACAAAAGTGTTTTGCCAAACCTGCAATGACATTGTATCTAAATACATATGGAGCTGATCTCCCTTTCCTTTTGCAGCTATAACAGCTTCCTCTCTTCTTGAAAGGCCCATCCACAAGATGTTGGAGTGTGCCCATTCATTCTGTAGAGCATTTATGATGTCAGGAGACACTGATATTGGACGAGAAGGCCTGGCTCGCAATCTACGTTTCAGTTCATCCCAAAGGTGTTTGATGGGGTTGAGGTCAGGGCTCTGTCTTCGGGCCAGTCAAGTTCTTCCACACTGAACTCATCAAACCCTGTATTTATAGTCATTACTTTATGCACTGGGGCACAGTCATGTTGGAATAGAAAAGGGCCTCCACCAAACTGTTGTCGCAAAGTTGTATAGAAGTATAACATTGTCCAAGATGTCTTGGTATGCTGAAGCATTAAGATGGCCCTTCACTGGATAAGGGACCTGATTGAAACACCTGAATTCAATAGGAGAGTCCGAAGTACCGAAGTGTTGCTAATGTATGATATTAGCTCAGGTCTGACAGCTCAATGTAACCATAATATGCCATATTAAATTTACAAAAAAATTATCACCACCATTTATTAATTTATCAACACAAAATCATTCTGTGTACATAATTAACTTAAGGATAATGCAAATTAGCACCCTCTGGATCAAGTGCTATTTTATAAGCTGCTGAATAATGTAGCCATATTATTAAATCACACTGATTGCTGTAATAATTCTGTTGTACAGTAACATTAATGCAGTCCTCCTTTAGTGATTCTACAGTATATTTTAATAGATTTATTCCAGTGTGCACCATTTTATTGTTCATATATATTTTTATGGTTTGTTTCTGAATTGCTTTTATATCGATCAACCACAAAATTAAAACCACTGACAGGTGACGTGAATAACATTGCTTATAACATTACAATGGGACCTGTCATGTGCGGTTCAGTGGATTTGTTGGGAAAGTCTGACTTTGACAAGTACTAAATTATGATCTCTAGACAACTAGGTCAGAGCATTTTAAAAAAATACCACGTCTTGTCAGGTGTTCCCAGTTTGATCAAAAATGCTCCGAGGAAGGGCAACCGAATAAATCAGCATCATAGGCAACCAAGGCTCATTTACGTGCATGTTGAGTATAGACTAGGCCGTCTTTTCCAATCTCACAGAAGAGCCACACACATGAAAACACACACAGTCCATCAGGTTTCCATGGTGATGTGAGCATTTTTTTTTTAATCTAAGTCTAGACGAGCAGGAAATTTAATAACAGCCCAGATGAAGATAGAGCATGAGACAGGAATTCACAGGAAGACGTTAGTTTTCAGAATGCAGCCAAACAAACCTAGTGAGGAAAGAGCCTGAGGATTGTTTGCTAGTGTTATAAAGTAATGTCATATCCAGGTGACGTTCAGGAAAGAGTGCTGAACTTGTTTCTGGCAGCAATAGTGAACAAGTGTTCTGGCACTTTGTGATGCCTTGTCAAAA
Organism: Heterobranchus longifilis; assembly: GCA_028570985.1. Classification (NCBI taxonomy): domain Eukaryota; kingdom Metazoa; phylum Chordata; class Actinopteri; order Siluriformes; family Clariidae; genus Heterobranchus; species Heterobranchus longifilis. The sequence goes on from JAOVVB010000049.1 coordinate 1,952,611, forward strand.
AATGCTACTGCATTGTGAAATTGTCAATTTGTGCTACCCTACTGAAAAACCCTACATATGTAAGGAGTAAAGTCTTGGCATTGACTGAAAAATGTTAAGTAGCAAAAATGTTAGATAGCATGGATTTGGAGAATATGAACTATTATGATTTAAAGATTTTGGAAAGATTATGCTTTGACAACCCGGGCACCGTGATGTGATATTCCAAGCATGTCAGGTTAATTCAGGTCAAGCTGCCATTAGTAGGTGCTGCCAACTCCTCAGTCTCTGAATGCAAAACGGGATGAAGTAATCAAAAAGCTGATGTGAACATGGATGGAATGTATGAGGTGATTAGACTATGGGTTGCATGGTACATGTCCACTTGTGACTAAGATGCTAGTAGGAGTGATTTTTTAAAATACATTTTTAATGCCTTTTAAAAGTGTGGCATAAGTTCAACAGATTTACTACAAGCAGTGATATAATGCAATACAAAAATTTCACATAAAAGAACATATATTTTTGAAACGTACTCTTCTTATATTACAACACACAAACCATTTCCCCCATTAATTTCATGAGACTGATATAACATGGTTACAGTAACATGTTAACATGGTTACAATATTTTGTATGAGTTATGAATGCTGTTATAATGGTCCATTGCAGTCTCATGAGTCCCATGTCATACTGCGTGACTCAGTCGCTCAGTCATTAGCATCTTGACTCACACCCTCCAGGGCTGAGGATTTTCATTTTGTCTTCAGTCTGTGTGTGTGGAGTTCTAATGTCTCCCTGTGCTTAGTGGGTTTCTGCCACATGGGATAGTTTTTATATTCTATTAGACTATCAACCAAGTACACAGAAACATACCAGTACACTCCATTACCACATATGAGCTTAACACAGTATCAGCTAGCCAGCTAGTTCAGATAATGTTAGGTATCAAATATGAACAAATGAATGAGGCTGTTAAAGTCACCTTTACATGTCTTTTATAACCCTTAAACCTATCATGGATAGAAGAAAAACACTTTTTTTTTACACTATTGTTAGGCAGGAGTACCCTTACTTTACTGTACTTTGGGGTGAAGTGACGTTGTATTTTTGCTTTTTTATATATGAATTTATATCAGTTTTCCTTAAGAAGCAAGTCGGAGGCAACAGTTTTAAGCAAAAACTTCCCAAGATGATATGAGGAAGAAACCTTTAGAGGAACCAGTCTCAAAAGGGAAACCATACTCATCTGGGTGATATAAATGAACCCCTTATATACAGTAACTGTGTGCCATAATGTTGAAAGCCCTGTCACATTATAACAGAAAATGTGTTTCCATTAAAATAAAGTTCATTTTGTTGAGGTTACCAACTGTTTAACAATGGAGACTTGGGTACAAAACTGTTTGTGCCAGTTTCAGTCCTAAAAATATTGAAGCGACTGTGGTCACAAGCCATTACGATAAAACTGTTTCTATCAAACTTACTCCAAAGCCATCTTTATGAAAATTAACTGGAATTGTCCTTGGTTGTCCCATCTTTTTTAGCAGACCACACATGGTACTCTGCTTTGACAAGAAATCAACCAAAAGAGGGGGCATCAGGATGAATCAGGCATGCATGGTGGTCAGAAGGGATCAGGATCTCTGGTATCTCAGGAGTTCCATGTGTAGCTTGGCGGACAGAGAGAGAGAGAGAGAGCGATCAAAAGCAGAAAAAAATGCATTTGTGCAAAGTGTCTAAGTACCCCTCTTTTTCGGTGTTTCATCCAACACTGGATCAGAGAATGATATTCCCTGCTTGAGAAAATCACGCTAGCTATTGAGGCTACCACATAATAGCGCTTTAATATAATATTCCATCTCTCAAGAGCTCTTACTCAGAAACATTTGCAGCTTTCAAGGATCGAGGCTGATGTTTGTAAGGATGCTAATTAGCATGAATTGTGCCCTACAAGACTGAGCCTGCACACAACACTATGAACGGAGGCTTATTAAAGTCTTGCAGCTAGATTTTACTGCTATTATTGATTAAGTAATGATGCTAATAAGTAAAAAAAATCAAGCAACAAATGGTTTACCAGTGCATGAGCAGAAAAGCTGAGGAGTTAGGTGTAGCTTCCTTCAGATGAACAGGCACATGAGGAACTGTGTTGTGGCTTTGTTCCTCCCTCAGCTGGTTGTTGTCAGGGTGAATGGTGAGAGGCTTTATTCCTGCACAACGCGGTTTGTTTAGTGTCATTTTGTTGACTTTTTCAGGCAGCCAGGGCAGTTCTTGACAGTAGGCATCACTTCTGAGACTCTTCTTTTCAGTGGGTGTGTGTGGGTGTGTGTACCAAGTGTCAGCTATTGTCCTGTCTAGAACAGCACAACATCTTTTTGAAAGCCCACTGCATGCATACAATACATGCTGAATGTGGCGATGCAAAAAATAATGTTTCCTAAAGCTTAGTTTATCCTATATGTGTAAACAGCAGGAGGGGTTCAGTGCTAATGGAGTGTAGAAAACCTTACATGACTTACCTTACAAGAAAGCAGTGACACTTTGAAAGAGGTTTCAGCAAACAACTAAACAAGAAATAAACTAAAAATCCGTCATACTAACATGATTTTTCTGTATACAAAAACTGTACATACATATAGTATATAGTGTATGTATACTGTATATAGAGTTTGAACCCAAAAACAGATAGTGTTCCTTTAAAAAAAAAATCCAGAACTTTAAATCCAACCCTTCAAAGAACCCTTGGGGAACCCTATGAAGAAAAAAAAATTACAACCCTCAAGGTAAGTCCTGTGATGAAAAGGCAACACAGTACAAATCAGAAAATTGATCGTAAAAAGTCACAGTGCACCAACGTCTGCCATGCATGGGGCCCAAAGGGAAAGAACCCAAGTCTGCCAACATGGACTCCAAATTCCCCAAAGTTCAATCCATTTGAGCATCATGGGATGTGCTGGACTAACAAGTCTTTTTCACTGAGGCACCATTCTACAAACCACAGCACCCAAAGGATCCACCACTAACATCGCAGTGCCAGACACCACAGTACACCCCCAGGAACCAGGGACCAGAGCTGCTCCAGTGGCACAAGGGCAACCCAAAACCTACTGTAGGTGGTTTTAATATTAATGGTTGATTCATGTATATGTGAAGCACACACTGAGCTGCATAGCTATAGCCGATAAAGTAGGAAATATAAAAAATATTAGACATAGCATAAAGATTGACACCACTGTATTCTTCTTCTTCTTTGTGTTTCTTGGCAGATCATAAATCATCTACAGTATGTGCATACTGCCACCTTATTGTATCGGAGTGCATAGCTACACACATGTACTCTGGTAGGGAACAACATACCGTGAAAGTTGGATGGGGAAAGGAATGGAGAGTTGGAGGAGCACCTGGACATGGTGAGTCAGTGATCAAATGTCTGCCTTTTTGCTTGAGTTTTAACTTTGTGTATTAAGATTTTATATACATAAATATCCTGGTAAAGGATTCTGTTTTATGCCCAGAGATATCAAATAGTTCAAAGGGGTGAATACCTATGCAAGACTGATCAACTGAACAACTGATCAGTGTGAGTAGATTGAAATGCACACTAATATAAAAAATAGTACACTGATTACATGAACATTAATAAGAATATAAGGTTTTTTTTTTTAATGTACTACATCACTTTGAAAAGATATTTGACAGGGTAAAAGCAGACCGCAGATTCAAGTATGCTTTACAAAAATAGGTTAAATTCCCTAAACTAACCTTGTCTGGATATTTATTTGACCAGGAAGATGTCAAAGTAATAGATACATCACAGGCATCTTTATATGGGAAGTTATGGCTGAATATGAGCATGAATTTATCATTTGGCAGCACCTAGGACGGAGAACGAAGGAGGTCCAGATGGGTTTATGGGTACTGAAATAAATCAATAGCACTGGCAGGTTTGTGCAAGCCAAAATTACAGGCAGAGGAAATGAAGAGTTGGTTGGCAGATGGAGCAGGACTAAAGAACAGGATTTGGCCAAAAACCATGACATACAGCATTGTGTGAAAAAGAAACTAGAAAAATATGAGTATTGATTTAATCAGTCACATAGGACATTTATTATTCTGGCAAACGGTACTAGATTCTTACTGTACATCCCTAGCTACATCACCTCACCACAGCTGATTAGAGTTATGTATCAATAACCAAATTATTTCCAATAAGAATGCATAAAAACAGCTAACGATCACTGAATTGTGAGCATCTTTCTGTTAAAATCTATTTCTTTCTGCAGCAACAGCAGTATGTGATCTCTCTCTACTCCCACCACAAAGCTCCTATTGAAAGAGTATTGAAAGAAAAGACAGAATTTCTCATCCTAGAGTTTCCTGAATCTGCACAGCGCCTGCAGAGCTAAGAGTGGAAGGACTATACAGCAGCAGGTGGGGAAGAGACTTTATTTGTAGTAAGGAGCCAAGTCTGTGGGAAACATGAACCTTTTAGCCAATAAAATAGTATGTCGCAGCCAGGAGCAGTGGCACGGGTGCAGTAGTGCAGTGGTGCAGTGATGCAGTGGTCGAGTGGTGCCATGCCGGTGTAATTACACCGTCTCTGTTATAACTTATCCACATGACTCTGCACCTGAACCCTGGGTATTGGTGTAACTCTTCTTTTCCAAAATGTATTTTACAGAGCATGTTAATCTGGTTTATCTAGACAAGATATATACATAATGATGTTTATTTAAAGTAAGTATCTATGGAGTGAAATATTTTGCTGATATCTTCTGTTGGTTTATTTGTCAAGATAAAAATGTGGCTTAGAGAGAATAAAAATAGCATAAAAATGCATAGGGGGAAAAAAACAAACTCTACTCTCACTTGACCATGACACTACTGTATGTGATGAGTTTGACAGCAAAATGAGACATCTCCATATCTTTTTTCAAGTCTTTTTTTTTTTTACTGAAGCAAGATGGCTTATTAACTGCTAGAGAATATTTTGCACACTGTTTCTTTGAATCACAAGGGTGTTAAAAATGGCAAACCATGTCAAACTTGTTTTGGTTTTATCAGTTTGGTTTTGATTTTTGCAGTGCAAATTATGCATTTATCTTATTTTGCAGGCCAACTGTCCATTTGTAATTAGATTCACGTAATTCAGGTTTTTCAGATGCATGAGCTTATTAGGTAAATTAAACAAATATACATATAGTGTTTTTATTCATTTATTTCCTTTTATTATCATTTGTTTTTAATTCATGGGAATATTATAAAAATTAAATTTGCTTTTATTTAATTTCTGGGATAAACAATGATGAAATCTTCAGCAAGTAAGATATAAATTGAGCAGCATGTTTTTAAAGTTAAATAAGCATGCACTGTGTAGAACGTACATTTAATTTTATTTTTTATTCACATTAATAATTTAATAAATAGTAGTTTTTTGAAGAACAATTAAAACAATATCTGGTGCCCAACGTGCTGCACAAACTTATACAGTATATTCACTATAGACAATTATTTTACATACTGTAGTACAAACTTAACCTGGAGCATTTTAAAGGCAGGTCCATGGCATCTTCTGACTGCAGACTGACTGAAAACAATACAGTTTAACTAGCTTTTTAAATCTCTTAATCCTCCACTATTTTTTACTCATTGCCCTGCTCATGATTCAAACTTAGTTTTCTAACTCCATTTCATACCACTACTGTAACTATTTACCCCAGATCAGAGCAACCTTCAACATACAGTGCAGGCTTTACTGTACAGTATGTGTATATTATCTTTTTCATTCAATTTCATGACTGCCTGTCGAAAAAATGGCTTACAAGTAATGTTTGAAATCTGCAGTGTCACAAGCTTCTTTTTTTCATAGTCACAGCAACCTGTTTTAAGGCAGAATGCCAACACACCTTTAAAGGTTTAAGGGTCTACAGTTATCTAAGGTGGGATCCATGTATGCTTGTTCCATCCATCTTAGGGAGAAAGTACAAAGCAACTTGAAATATTAAAGAATACAGGAAGGAAGGAAAAATGACTCTATATCATTATCATAATTCCATACCAATCATTCCACCAAATGTATATAACAACAACATGACAATCTTATATGTGTCAGAATGAAACATCTTTGAAAAATATGGCCAGATTTATTATAATTCGGCCACATTATTTACAGCAAAGGTCCTAATCATAGCCATCAAAACACTTGGCAATCAGCGAAAACATCTTATATTTTCTTCTTATAATGTTCTAGAGGGCTGATAGTGTGGACTTATTCAACCAGCTTAAATTGCCACTTGAGATCCTCCAGCTCCTGCCTTAAGTGGTTGACCCTTGCCTCCTGATGGTCTGGTACACCGATCGTCTTGTTTCTTCGTTTGCTCTTGTTGCGAAGCAGTTCACCCACAATGTTTAGGATAATATTATCATTTTGAGCATCTTTGTCTTGATTTTCAGCCTCTCTTGATCCCTTGAACTCCATTCCTGTGCCTTTGGTTCTTAGTTGGTCATTATTCTAGTCAGGAGAGTAATTTGCTTGTCCATTTGGGGAGCTCATCCTTCATATACTGTGTAACTGAAGAACTTTTTGTAGTGTCTTTGGGTATAAAGATCCTAAAACCCTTGCTGCTTCAATTTCCACCCATTTGAGCTGTTTGATATCTTTTCAATGTGATTGTTTTCCAGCCATATTTTGGAAATCAACTGGTATAATTATGTGATAAACACACTGATCCTCAATAATGCACCCTGGGGTCATCGGGTAATCATGAGAATCGGTCACCGATCTTGTTTAAAAAATAATAATAAATTAAAATTGCAGAACGATTTAGTTGTTTTTCAGAAATGAATTGACTTACTTTTGCAAAGAACTCTGGCATTTAAGGTAAGATGATGATTATTGATTTTGCTGATATTAAGCACATAAGGCATCGGGATAGTCTACATCTGAGTACCTTAACATACCAGAAACACAAGCCACTGGGATCCTCAACTAAATATTTATCACAGGTGTTCCAACAAGTGTTAATTACACTAACACTCAGTCAGAAGCATGGGTGAAAGTAGGTCTGTACGGTCTGCACGACTGGGACGAGGAGAGAGCAGCTGCCTGCCTGAACTCACATTCAAAACCAGTCACAGAAGCACTTTCAGCAAGAAAACACATCTGATAACATTATTTCATCTTCAGCA
>JAOVVB010000049.1:1964780-1973024 GCA_028570985.1 Heterobranchus longifilis
GTGAAAAGAGAGGAACTTCGATCTCAATAAAGCTGAAAGGCACCACAGGAACAGAGTCGCGTTTTGATGTTGGAAGAGGACGGGGATGAGGCATTCATGTTTTTGAATGTGTTTTGAAGGATGACTGATTCCAGACTTTTCAGCCTTGCGTTCACACCGGCAGAGACTTAATGTGACAGGACAAAGCAGACACGAGTCTTTCATTTTCATTGAGTTTTGGTGACCTAAAAAGAAAATGAAGCGGTTATTATGCATGTTTAGTGGGTGAGGACAGTAAAAGCTAAAAAGAAAAAAGTGCCGTTACTCTTTCATAAATCACTTAAGACTTAAAACAACAGCTTCGCTTAGTGTCCACATGGATGTTGATTATTTTCCTCTTCAAGCACAGCGTATATGCTTTATTGCTTCCCTCGCCTGTTTCTTTGGTTATTACAAGCTGCATATAACGAAGGGCGGTTCCAGTGATGGCTGATTAATACGCCCTGCATGTGATTATTTAATTGCAGCTCCTACAGTAAACAGTAATTAGTCCAATTAGTGTGTAATGAAAGTAAGGTGCAAGAATTATAGACAAACAGAAACAAGCACGAAATCCCTAATGAAGATGTATATGGTCTAGAATGTTGGGCCTTATTACTATCCAGAGCACACACAGATGGCATGTTCTGTACAGCAATGTATCTTTTTTATACCATTTTCCATCTGGCACGTACAGGGATTTGCAAAAGTATTGAACCTTTCCACATTTTGTCACGCTACAACCACAAACGCAAATGTATTTTTTTGAGATTTTATATAATAGACCAACACAAAGTAGCACCTAATTATGAAGTGGAAGGAAATGATACATGATTTTCAAAATCTGTGTGGTGTGCATTTGTATTCAGCCCCCCTTTTACTAAAATCCAGTGAAACCAATCACCTTCAGAAGTCACCTACTGTAAATAGTAAATAGAGCCACACCAGACAGGTCAGGGATAAAGTTGTGAAGAGCTTTAAAGCAAACCTACCAAGACATGGCTGTCCACCTAAATTAACAGGTCGGGCGAGGACAGCATTAATCAGAGAAGCATCCAAGAGGCCCATGGTAACTCTGGAGGAGCTGCAGAGATCCATAGCTCAGGTGGTAGAACTATTAGTCGTGCACTCCACAAATCTGGCCTTTATGGAAGAGTGGCAAAAAGAAAGCCATAAGAAGTCCCATTTGCATAGCCCAAGGCACAATAAACATGTGGAAGAAGAAACTTTTTGGCCTAAATGCAAAATACTGTGTAGAGAGTAACACTGTGCATGGTGGTGGCAGCACCATGTTGGGGGGATGCTTTTCTTCAACAGGGACAGGGAAGCTGAGGAAGCTTCAGTGCTCAGGAGAGGTAGCCTTCTGCTATCTAGCGGCTGTCATAGGTGCAGCTGGTGTGACAACAGAAACTTGCTTGTTTTATCAACAATCCATAACCAGCTTATACGTTACAATGATTGCGGCTATAACTGGCAACATGGTGTACATCTGTGTATAAAAACATTTCAAAAACAATTGAGTTAATCATAAAGAAATTACATAAAGAAATCTGAACAAATAAGAGCGACAGGGATGGATTGCATTTTATTTTTCTGACAAAAGGTAAGAACGCTAGCCCTTTTGCTAATGTTAAAGAGTAACATTGACATTTTTCTCTTTAAGCTTTGTAAATCTTTTTTAAATCACCTTGATCCACTCTTAATCTGTACAAAGTGGAATTTTAAAGCATTCACATTTATATGCTTAATGAACACGATGTTATTTCACTGCAAATCATCTCTCAGGAATGTTCTTGTGTTGGCCTTGAGACGTCAACATCTTTTATTCTATACTCTATTTGTATTCAGGATCTGCAAATGTCTAATAGCTACGCATCAGACATCACTTTGCATGAAGTTCCTTTAGCATGTCAATGATTTCATCCCCCTTTTAATCTTGGTCCTGCTTTGCAAGCGCAGCACGGGCAGGTGAGGAGAAGGTTTGCTGTATATCTTGGTGATTGCTCGTTTTTCATGGCCTGGATGAAGGATTTTACACTTGAAGGCTGATGCTGTGATGTGTCTGACAGCGTCCTTGTTGTAGCTGCTGATAAAATGGGAACAAGAACAATAATCTTCACTCGACAGAAAGACAGACATTTTTTGATAAAGTGTATGCACCAAACCACAGCAACTTGGCGGTGCTGGAGTTTGAACATATGACCTTCTGATGTGTAGCCCAAAGCTACGTAGAAACAAATGAGCCAACAAAATGTACTTGTTCTGATTCAAGATCTCAAGATCACGACCATAATCAATCTACTGCTAAAACCAGTAGCTCTCCCTCTGTGTATTGCATTTTCTGGTAGCTTAGCGTAATCTAATGGAGTGCTTTAACTGATTAATGGTTTATATATAGTAAAACAATCCTGTAGAATAATAAAAATACTATTATTTTGCTGTAAAATAAATGTGTTTATTTTTACTTGATGGAAGCTTTGAGGTCCCACTAAAAAGATCGGGAAATCAATAGAGCTTCAGATTACAGCTTCGAAAATATGGTTTAAGTTCCACTTGTGCCACTGGGGAGTCTCTAGCAGCTCAGGGCAAGACTCTACAAGACCTCTCAGGGATGCTGTGGTGTCTGGCAAGATATCCTTTTGGGTGCTGTGGATTTCAAGGCGGGGCCTCCAATGGATCTAACATATTTGTTCAGCAAATCCCATGGGCAATCTGAGGATTGGAATCTGAGGATTTTGGAGGCTGGGTCGGCAAAAGCCTTTAGCCTTAGTGTATCAGCAAAACAACAGCAAGCATAGTCATTGCCTTTTTGTGTGGACAAATTATTATGACTGAAGGTGAGTATTAAATTTGTCTAAAAGAGGTTGTTTTTATTAGTTGAAGACAATATAATGCACAGAAACCTTCTGTAAATCAATATCTTAAAGTCAGCACTTGTGTGTAATGTGACATTTTACGAATATTTCAGATTTATTATTATTATCCAAATCCCTTTCCCAAATGTGTCAATGTTTCTTTGTACTTTAACACAAGGTAACTTAAAAAACACGGTATATGTGGGTGGAAATTGCCAAACACATGCAGAGACTATGAGAAAAAAAAAAAAAAAAACACTTCAGGAAATGCTATATCAGCGAAACAGTCATATATTGGGAGTGCACTTTTAGAAACTTTTATTATTTTATATAAAAACATCCTACAGCACCTTTTCTTATCATTTACAGCATTATCCAGAGTGACATACATTTCATCTCACTATGCATCTGAGCAGTTGATGGCCTTGCTCAAGGGCCCAAAAGTGGCGCTGGGGTTTGAACCTGGGGCCTCTGAATCAGTAGTCCGGCACCTTTACCACTGAGCTACCGCTGCCTTGACTTTTGATCTTTTTATCATGTAGTAAGGAACTGAGTGTTCGAGACAAAAATCATCACATGGAAAAATCCATTACATGTAAATTAAGAATGCTTCCAACAGTGCAGTAGTTCATCATTAAGATCCTGGATCGAATGGAGAAAGAGGGATTAAAGTCGTACGCAGGAGATGTTATTGTAGTCATTGTTATAACAGGTTCTTTAAGAGAACAAATAGAGGTATCTGTGCAAGTGACTCAATCCTCTCACACTTTTAGCCGTCTACACACCAACTGTCATTGACCTTAATCACTCATTTATCTAAGTGTTCAGTGCTCTGATGGAGTGAATGTAAAGAACAGTGAAGAGAGCCAATGACCTGAGAGCCACTTTGGGGAAACAGAGAGAATGGCATCCGGTCGCTCTCAGCTGAGCTTTTTATCCATGTGTACTGATGTGTGTCCGATGCGAATTGCTTTCGAGGGGCCACTTAACACACAGATTGAGGTGTATTACTATCACATCGCTCCACTTGCAGCAAAGTGAGAGGAAACTGCATAGTCAAGAGAGGATAAATGACAAATACACCAAGAGTTACTTGAAGGTTTGGTTGTCTGGGGTAAAGTTTTGGGGCTTTCAACAGTTTTCTTTCCCATAGTACATTGCTCATTTTTATGTGTAAGCTAGCTCTCCGTACTGATATTATAACTGAGAAATCAACGAGTGAATGTAGTGAGAGAATAAACCAATTAAGCTAACATTAGGTACATTTCATAATGATGTATTCACTCTATGACTTTATAGAACACTCAGAGTAGTGTGGTAAGGTCATGAAAGTCACGCCTTTCTTAAATAAACTGCACAGACTGAATAAAGAGCGCATTTTCAGATGTGAGACTTACCCCAGGTGTCAGACCTAGATGGGAATCATGGTACATTTGTACATTCACTGCTTATGCATACTGTACATTCTCTCCATCCATCAATTCATTTAAGTTGGCATGGATGGTTTGATTTGTACCCAAACCCTGGATGTATCAGTGCTAACCATTAAGTCACCATGCCACCTTATCTTGACATTACTTTGCTTAAAATTTGGATTAGTCAATGTCGGGTTGATAGCAATGTACTGCATAGCCTTTTTTTTTTTTTCTCCCCGTGTTGGACCCCGTAGGATCAATCCACCTTGGAGGCCCATGATGCTGTGACCAATTTACTGGTGTATAATTGCTAATCAACGTTAATGTGTTAATGTTCTACCTGATTTGTGTACATGTTAACTGCATGAACATGAACGTGTCCATGACCGAACCAGTCCATGAACATGTCCATAATCAGTTGGCCAACTTTTTGGACTCAGTAAAAATTTTGTCTCTTTATTTAATGAAAACAGGGAACAACGGGAGTTAATGGCACCATGTGGTTTACAGAATGTATACAGTTATAGATTGATACTATGTAGGTTACTTTAACGTATCAGTGTTAGTATCAGTATAGATTCTATTCTATGGAAAAATGGTACTGATGCATCCCTAATGAAATTACTTCCTCCACTTTTAAGCTCGTGGTGTGTGTGTGTGTGTATGCCTGTGTCCTGTTAGAGGACGATGGTTATTCATGCTTGACAGGAAACAATGAAACACTGTGTCTCTCTATTGAAAATTGGTGTAACAATCTTATTAGCAAGTGGGAAATTCAATTCAGTGACTTTACCAAGTGAAGCAAAAGGACAAAGGAAAAAAAAGACAGTCTTCTGCTCTCTGAGATAAACTGTATCTTTGAATTATTAATAGACTACAATAACAGGTCTTAGGGTATAAGTGTTTATTCTCTTAACCGTACATTTTTGACCTGTCCTGACTCACTAAGGGTGTTATTGCAGGTATAATGTATTTGCTTCCCAGGAAGATGCGGGTCTCTAATAATTATTAGAGTCAATGTTGAGAGAGAAAGGTAGAGAGAAATGATAAATGATGGTAATGCAATACGGTATCCAGAAATCGGAATAAAAAAATAAGCAAAATCAAGAATATGACACAAGGCTGATTAGCGCAGAAATAAAAAAATAAAAAAGAAATAACAAATACCCCCATCATAAAAGCCAAGGTTAATGAGAAAAGTACAAAAATATTGAATATCATTATGAAATTCTAACGACTCTTTAACCAAAGATTAATTAACTTCATTACACTGAAATACTTGAATGATCGATTGCTGGATGTGTGCCTATATTTTAGTGTTTTTTTTTTTTGGCAATCTCTAAAAAGATGCTTAATGGATCTGTGGCCTTCGTTACTTGCGTCAGACTCCAAAGCACAGAATAGAATGATAGAATGTAAAATAATAAAACATACGCATATGTTAGGACACGATTTGAGACACTAGTCGCATATTCCCGAAAATACTGGCAACTCAGTGCAATTACACACTCAGAAGGTTATTAATTACATTGTGGTATTTGTGGTGAGGTTACAGAGTTAATCAAACGGAGACACTAATGTATGTGATCCATCTTTCTGTAAGAAATTAGAAAGCAGCTCACTGGGCAATCCCAGTGCTCCAAAAACACCCCATGAATCATTAGAAGCTGTGCCATGGCTTCTTTCTCTAAACAGTTCATGTGTCTTAATAAATGCACCCTGCACACTGTATTTATTCAGCCTTGACAATTTTATCACTTATGGCTAAAGATAAAACTGTAATATTCTTCTGGGCTTGTCACCTAATATACAAGAAGATTTCTTTTTTCAAGAGTTTTTGCATAATAGAATGGCTCAGACAGTAGTTCCTACTGTAACATTCAGGCTGGTTATACAGTATATTAACAAGCCGATTTGAATTTGCAATTGTTTCTATAGCAACAAGCTACTACACAGGGTGTGTGAAGACACTATCTCATGGGTACTGAATTAAAATTTAATGTCAATAAAATTGTTCTTCAAGCTGAGGTCCGAATTTCATGTTTGTGTTTTGATTCAAATTTCTATATATGCATTTATTGTAAGTGTCTCTCACACTATATATATGAAGTAGATCCAACTGTATATATATATATATATATATAAATAGAAGTAGATCCAATCGAGATTGAGGTGTATAGTTTAAGTATAGTTTAACCTTGGTTCGAACAAGCAAATCAGTCTCAGGCACAGTCTGTAGCCCTAAAATACTCCTTTGCCTGCAGATCAATAATTTCTGCTTTGGAGATCCAGCATGGGCCCCCTCCTTTGAAAACTCTCTGGCATCACTAATGAGGAACGCATGAGCAGTAGTAGCTGCTGTCCAAGACTGAAGCTGTCAAACCGTTTACTGGAGTTTTTATTGAGTTTATTTGTAAAGTCAACACATGGAGAAACATCTCACTTTCTCTGAATCGGTTTCTTCAACAATGCGGAATGCACATAATCTCCTTGAACAATTCTAATTGTAATCCACTGAGAAGTTTGGACGGCTGTCATCACATCACCAGTAGAATTGTTCTTGCCCTGCCGGCTTTGAATTGAATTCATCAATGTGTGATAATACAGTATGTCTACTAAAACAGCAATTCTATCCATTGTGCACTCAACCTATTAAAGAAAAAAAAAGAAGAAGACTGTTCTCCTTTCTGGCTCTTGAGCGGTACTAAGAAAGCTGCTATTGCATTTCAAAGGACCAAAAGCTTTTTCGAAGCAGTGCCTTTACTCAGCCATCTAACGCTGTTGTGCAATAGTAGGTCACTTGCATTTGCCTCAATTTTGGACAACATTTCTGACATAAAGATTTAAAGGACAGGGTGATGGATGATACAGTGTTAAATAATAAGGTCAGAATAGTCCTCTTTCAGCCATGCCACAGCTACTCTCTCCTTTCCTCATATGGCAGGGGCACCACCTGTGGCAACAACAAAATGGAACTAACATACATCCAAGACTGTTCATTATGAGTTACAACTGTGGAGTCATTACTATCTAAGGAAATGCATACTGCACTCTGAAGAGCTGCATTGAGTCGTGTCAGTTGCTGTTGGAGCTGACATTGGGATTTTCTCGATTTTTTTTAAATTTTTTTTATTTTACACAGCTCGTCTTTTTGTTTACCCTCAAGTAAAGTCTTAGCCACAACATTCAAGCACTCCTTTCCAACTCTATTTGCGTGCTGCTGGGCTGTAAATTAATGTGAAAGGACTCAGTTTTGTTATTTTTCACGCCCTCACCTCAGACTGCTGCGGATATGTTTGCTCTAACTACAGTATGCATGTTTACTTTCATAGTGGTGCTTCACATTACCGCTTTTTATTATCTCCATGGTTTCTTAACAAATGAGACAAAGTGGTGTTAAACTTCCGAACAGAAGAATAAACAAATACTCATCTATTCGTTTATTTTTTGACATTTGATATTGTTCAGTTTTAATAGTCTACTTTTTTCCCCCTTTTTGAGTCAGCTATGCTCTGTCATACATTGGTTTCTATTTCTTTCATACGCTGTCCATACTTGGTAAACCATTGGGTTGATTGGCTCTACTGATTTTTTTTTTTCTTTCACCTCAAAAAAAAGTGACAGATTGCCTGGTATTAATTAATTCTCATTTATCAAAATGCCTCGGGATCAGGACATAACTTTCACTCGGTCCAGACCATTGGTCTCCATTTAGGGAAAGCTGCTCTGTCTAATCTAAGACTAATAATCATAAACAAATGTTTAAAAAATGTTCTTTGTCAAGGAAAATATGTTGACTTTTTGTTAAGAGATGTTTATTTAAAGTTAATGGAAGGATTCTCAAGTGTTAGTGTTCTGTAACAATCCCTCTAATACAGTATGTGACCTTAAAACCCTCGCCTGGCTTGTTGCTCAGCTCTGCTCTGATCTACCATTCCCATGGCACCATTTATAGT
>JAOVVB010000049.1:2037611-2050834 GCA_028570985.1 Heterobranchus longifilis
CCGCTTCATGGTTAAGGACTGTTGGGATAGTCTCCAGGCTCCCCATAATTGTGCACCGGACAAGTGAGAATAGTGAATAAATGATTTAACACCCAGGGTGTTTACTGTATATAGAGCCAATTGGCCTCAGAGAGCAGAGAACTTGGCTGAGACTTTGTGAATTATGCTTGAAACTCCGGGTTAGGTCTGGGAGTTGTATGTGAGACGGGGTGTCTGATTAGTATTCCAATGACTGTGAAAGAGGCGTGGCAATAAGGGGTTTGCTCACATGACTGCGTTAATGTACGTCATACCTTGTTTCACAGACCTTCCTCATCGTAAATATAAACAGATAAAACGTTGTTATTTAATTAACAAATATTGCAATCAGTGTCAAGGTTCTATACTATGGTTTAATAGAAATGAAACACTACAGGTTAATACTTGGTTTATTTCTTACTTTACAGATGGAACATGCTACATAATGTTGACTTTCTGCTGTAAAGTGCATTTTTTAATTTTGCCTACATGACTGTGTACCAATGGGTTATTTCGCTTCATTCATATTTATAGCAATGAACCCACTTTACTGGGTTGTATTCATTTTGTACCTTCACTTAATTAGCTTCACAACAGGGAAATAAAACTGAAGTTTAATGTTTTTCCTCATTAATTTGTATTTCACTTATTTCTGTTATATCTGCATGAAATCTTTTTCTACCAACGTTATTAACACAACTTCTTAACGCTGCCACAGCTAATTAAAGGACATGCTTGTTTTTAATTAAGCATGTAACAGAAGGAACCTGTCAGAGTTTGTTCATTCAGTTTATTTTAAAAGAGAACTCGGCTTTTATTTATAAACCAGACAGATTGAAACGGATTTCAGACATAAACTGGTGTTGAAACGTGACACACTAGCTTAGAAGTAATAAATGAATGTGTGGGAAAATGCTCATTTTATATAAAATATTTTTCAATTTATGGACAGGAGGCCAAAAGGGCAACATTCACTTGCACTTTCTTTCTCACTCATTCTCTATACTGCTTATCCTGTACAGGGTCGCTGGAGGCACTATGAGCAATTTGGAAATGCCATTTACCGTAACCAGCTTGTCTTAAAACTATGGGAGGAAAATGGAGTACCTGGAGGAAACCCACCATAGATGGAGGAACAAGCAAACACCACCGAACCTTGAACCGTTAACCCTGGAGGTGCAAACCCACAATGCTCACCACTATGTCACTGTGCTGCCCCCAAAAGAGCAACACTTTTCCTATTATTTTTGGATGAGAAGAGCATACACTCTCTCTTCCCTGGCAATCACAATAACACAAGCAAAATATTGCTATCTCTGAGCTCATGTAAATGGAAGTAAGAAGATAAGGCAGGGTTTTCTCAAAGTGTGCTAATCTGTCCTGTGACACAGCAGTTAGAACAGATGGAGTTGACTGGCATTATGTGTCTGGGAAAAAAAAACAAGACCAGTGTGTTGGCCTTCACTCTTGATAGCTTGACGGTTGATAGCAGTTGTATAATCGGGAATTGCTGGCTGGTGGGAATTGGCTGAAAATAAATTAAGGAGGAAATAGGGTTGTGCAAGTTGGTGTGCTTGTAGCTCCTGTCCCAAGCCAAGATAAATGTGTAGGGTTGCATCTGGCATAAAAAAAATAAATCTGACAAATGAAATATGTGCAAAATAAGAACTTCTGCTGTGGCAACCCATGATGGGAGGTTCGAAAGACAGTCTCAGCAATTTATAATGGAAATTATGGCGTATATAATGGATTACTTTCATATAACAGCAATATCCATTGTGCTTTAATCTTAACCAAATATACAGATAATTTTTCCGGTTTTCCCCATTGTTGTACTGTATTAGCTGGGGCTTAAATAAGCCAAATAAATGTTTCCTCTATTGTGACCTAACACTTGTATAAGAAGATCCCTCTCCCCTAAGCTTTGTTGTTCTCTCGAGGGGCGTGGCTTGGCAGGAGCTCATTTACATAGACAATGAAATGCGACATTTGGAGGAGGAGTGAAATAAAGAGATTTTGAGGAGTCCAAAAAATGCATTAAATAAGAAGTATTCCAGCTGGAGCATTAATACACACACACACACACACACACACACACACACACATATTGGAGGTGCTCCAGGACCTGTGTTAATGTTTTAAAGTAACGTTTTAAAGTACTGCAATAGTCAAATATAGTAATGGAAATGTTATTAGATTTAAGCCTATTATCAATACCATTTTTCTCATCAATGTAATACATTAAGTCAAACAATCTACCATTTAAATAAACAAAAGTCAAGTCCTATATATATATTGTAATAGATTTATAACTTTAACAATACAGTAATTTAACAGTCATAAAAGCAATTATGTAGTTCCTTGATTTGTTTGTTTGGTCTCCGTTTCTCCTTTGAATATACATTTTAATCAGTTAACAAACACTGCAATCAATGTAGTACAAGATTTTTACACTATTAGTTTGTCGGTGTGTAAAGAACGCAGCTCCTTCGCTTTCATTAGCATGCATGAAAAGAGCAGCTAATACCCCACTGATGAGTCGCCATCTGGGTTTCCTCCCGTCGTTTTAATCAGGGAGAGGGTGTAAAAAACCTAGACACTGACTAGCATCGTCAAGGTTGCCCCTATTGTGTCATCAATGCTCTCATTTGTCCTATTTTTCCCAAGTACTTTGTCTCAATTTGTATAAAACATTTACAAAGATTAAAGACAGAGGTGGGGTTCATGTTCATACCTTTCTTTCAACTTTATTAATATGAAATGTGACAAAATCCAGCTAAATCCACCTCATTTATTTCACCTCATTGTGTACAACTTTTTTCCCAAGAACAAGGACTCATTTGTTAATTTTTATGTATAAATTGTTATATACAGTTTCATGTCTAAACTATAATAAGTAGTTTGAACTCTTGCATCAAATGTTATAATTTCTTTATTCTTAAACAAGATTTGGAATGGTACCGACAACACATTTCGTATTTCTGCACTGATGGTCTTTATAGTTTATTTTCTCTAATACTTTAATATATTTATAAAATGTTATTAATTATGATATTATACCCACTCACTTATTCTCTATACTGTACCAATCCTGTACAGGGTCAATGGATGCCTGGAGCCTTTCCAGGGGGATTTGGGGCAGTAGGCAGGGTACACCCTGGATGGAGTGCCAGTCAAACACTGTGAGAATTGTGTAACCACAAACTGGCTTATCCTGCATGTCTTGAAACTTGAACTTGAAACCCCGCAGACCTCAAGGTGCGAGGCAACTGCTCACCAATTCCTCACTGTGCCACCAACTCTGATTATATATTGGAATTTAATACAAAAATGGTCAAGGTCACAGCAAGGTCAAAAATCTGAAAGAGGTTTTTTCAATATCCTTTCTATAGTACATTTTAAAAGGTACAATAGGGTATGTTTAAAAATTTAAATCAACGGATGCATTTAGCATGGTTTAATTCCTGTATCCCAAATTTGATTAAAGAATGTCATAAAAGAGTATGTGGTTTTTATGAAACCTTATGAATGCTGCTCTTATATTTAGTGTTCCCTATTTACATACTGAAAACACTTCTACTGTTGCTGTTGTTCTTTGGCTGCTCCCTGTTAGGTTCACTGCAACAGATTGCCTAAACCACGTATTACATTTGGCACAGGTTTTATGCCAGATGCCCTTTCTGATGCAAGCCTCCCATTTTTATGGATGCTTGGGACCAGCAATAAGGTTGTCCTGCAATCTAAACCCAAGGCTTTCCACATGGCAGACAAGAAGGCTACCACTGAGTCATCAATGCCCCAAAGCACTGCTTTATACTAAACATCTAAATTCGTTTTTTTTTTTTCTTCAATCTTACTGCTTTCTTGTGCCAATCCGTGCCACTGACAGGGAAATATCCTTGCAACTGATATCTCATTTCACTAATTGAATAAACTCTTTATTTTCTGTACAGAGCCAAATGAGGCCTAAATACTGGTGGCCCTGTGGCTATGCCAGCTGAACGAACAGGACCACCTATGTGACCTGCCAATAAACCTCACCCCTTTAATCACGTAGAAGAAACGATTTGCAGAGCATCTGTTCCCGCCAAAAGCCTGTTAGGAGTAGAGTAGAGAGAGAAAGAGCAACTGCAGTGCTAATGGCTGTTTGGATGCAGATTAAACTAAACACGTTAGACTGTACAAATAATTTAGTCTGGAATAAAAGCCGGGCTTGTCCACAGGGAAGCTATAAATACAGAGGTGTGAGAACAGCAGTGGATCGACTCACTGTGCTGAGGAGATTATAACTGTGATTAAAGTTTATGGGTTGGCAAAGTGAGTGATGTGATGGAATGAAAACTGACCTCCCTTGCGGTCATAACTATAGCAACAGTATCTTTGCTACGGCTGTCTAAATGTGAATAATGACTGGATGCCTCTTTCCTAGCCAGCTGTGTATAATGCAACCATGCTCTGATGATGATGATGATGACGATTGCGACATTTTGTGTTATCTGAATGCAGTTGTGATTGCTGATGCATACCAGCTGTGTGTGTGTGTGTGTGTGTGTGTATATGTGTGAGTGAGAAATATCCATGCCTCGGTTTTCAGTGCTATATGAAGGGATACCAAGAGTCAAGAACAGAGACACTCAAAGAGAGAGAATCCTAATAAGGAAGAGAGAGAGAGAGAGAGAGAGAGAGAGAGAGAGCACATCAGGATTCAGACCTCAAAACTATCCCTGCACACTTTCTTTTAGTTATTTGAGACTCTGACCTTGAACATGAGTGAAATTTTCATTTAGAATTCTGACTGCATTGAGGAGAAGGTTCAAATCCAATGATAGTCTGACCATTTGTTGAGATATGCTCTATTAACATTTAAAGCTTTTAGCAGACACCTTTACCCAGAGAAACTTTCAGAAGTTAAAATATACATTTCTCTCATGTATGAGACTGAGAAGTTAAAGGTTAAGGGCCTTTCCTTACTCAAGGGCTCAGCAGGTGTAGGTTGGCCAAACTGAGATTTGAAATCATAACTTTCCCATGAGTACACCAGTACCTTAACCTTGAAGATGTTAAAGCAGTGTGTTAGCAACCCTGCCTTGAACATCTTCTGTTGTAAGCTACAGTGATAGACTCCAAAACACCAGACCAGTTCTCCACTGGCTCCTAAAAGTACAGTAGGATATGAGCACCAGGATTCCTTAAATAACTACTTACATTGCTCAATGGTGCATGAAGTTGTTACTTGCCAATGTTTGCACTTCTGTGGCTGCGTTCTGTTCTACAGTGTACTTTACAGTGGGCTCCCTACTCCCTGCTCTGTGTCGGTTAAGAGAACTTCCCCTGACAAAATTCCACAATTTAAAACATCCTGCACAGACTTCACATTCTCCATGCGTTACCCTGATAAACATAAGCACTTCGGATACTTGTTGCTGCTACTGTGTAAATTTTACACACAAAAATTAAATATTGAATATTTATTGAAACAAAAACTGATACAATGTGTATAACTTAAATAATTTATTAGATTATTTTACAAAATGTACAAAGAAAATATTATGGCACTTTGTTTTTGTTTTTTTTTTACAGATTACTAGCCTATATACTGTAATAATAAGGACTTATTGATTAAATTTATTCTGCACCCCAGCAAGGTGTAAAAGGTGGGAAATCTTTTCATGTCCACTTCTGGAACATAAAGACCCATTGTTCACTTGATCCCTACACTGTTCACAGTTTCCTTTGAACTGAGCAGTTTGGAATTGCACTTAACATGGCTGAATAGCCTGTGCAGTATAATTTGCAGGGAACCTTTATGCCAATTGGAATCCACCCTTTCTTTCTCTCTCTGCTTTTTTTTCACTGTTTGCACCTGTTTCTGTGGCTGTTCCCCTAAATGTAAATCCCTCTCCCAGCCTTCATCAACTGGGTCATCAGATTTAACCAATAGGATGGCTAGAACCCAACCAAAAGACACAGAGCTATCAATTTAAAAGCAGCTCTTTGAAGCCCTCTGGAAGCTACACTAGGTTAGAAGGTGGGTGCCGTCCTCTGTATTTCTGGTTAGCTTAGCTTAGCATAGCATAGCATAGTCTAGTTTTGTTTGTTTAACATTAATGTTAGTTTTTCTTACTGCTATATGATTTTCTTTTTTTGTTCATTCATTTGTCACTGGCCATGTTCTCTCTCCTAATTGATACTAGTTTCCCTTTGTCAATGTCAACTTTTACTGTATGTAAATAAACACTATAACATACTTAAGACCATATACCACCTGTCTTTCTTATCCAATCAACAGGGCATCTTAAATTGTTATTGCTCCTGCACTTAGCCTAGGTCCTAACATCTGTGGGAGTGTAACACCCAGAAAGGCCAACTCTTCTTTATACTCACTCAGCAAAGCTTGAGCAGATAATCAATGGGACACCTGAAAGCCTTTATCTCTGATTTCTCATGCCTTCATCCATGTAGCTTTGGATTTAAATCAATAGATCAGAGCCCTCCATTAGCATTACTTGGAAAGCCTAAATCTTTCCCTTGATGCCTTCCCAAGTACCTTCTTCCTTCCCAACATTTGAAGTTGCCAGTAGCTTTATGGAGTCAACAGAAAGCACCCACTCAAGCACCTGCTTAACCTTCCTCAAGATCACTAAATGGAGAACTGCTATAAAACATATAAGCATTTGACCAATCCTCTTGGCCACTAGAGAAAATTTCACCTGTGAGGCCCTCAAGCAGGAACGGGTGAGTATCCCAAGATCAATGGGAACCCAATTAATAGGAGATAGTTTGTCTCTCATTGAAAAATAGGTACTATTACCATTACATAAGGAATATGTTCACACTCTGATTCCAACCCTTCATCTTGTACATTGTGAGAGCAAAAGGTGTATACTTTTTGCCATGTGGGTTGCAAGTTATAGCAGACACAGTTTGGTGGGGTGCACCCAAGGTGGGGTGTACCCAAAGGGTGCCAATCCATCGCAGAGCACACATACACACACACATACACACACACACTCATTTACACACTATGGGCAATTTGGTAATGCCAATTAGCCTAATCTGCATGTCTTTGGACTGGAGGAAATCGGAGTACCCAGAGGAAACCCACCAAACACGGAGAAAAGATGCTAATTCAATGCACACTGGCCAGGAATCTAACCAAGACCCTGAAAATGGCAGTGGGTGACAGTGCTAACCACTAAGCCACTGTACCGCATGCAGGGTATACAGTGCTGTGAAAAAGATTTTTTGAGAATATTTTTTTATATTTGTCAACTGTAAATGATTCAAATCATCAAATAAATTGTAATATTGTACCAAGATAAATAGAGGAAATAGAAAATTGAGTTTTTAAACGATAGCCCCATATGGAAAAAGTTATTAGCACAATACCAACAGTCAAGCATGGTGGTGGTGGTCTGGGGCTGCTTTGCAGCTTCAGGGCCTGGATGACTTGCAATAATTGATGGATTCTGCGTTCTACCAGATCCTGAGGGATAATTTCTGGCCAAAAGTTTTAAGTGCACTTGGGTGATGCAGCAGGACAATGATCTAAAGCACACCAGCAAGTCACCTCAAAATGGCTCACAAAAAACAAATTAAAGTTTTGGGAGTGGCCGAGACAAGGAACAGACTTAAATCCTATTGAGATGCTGTGGCATGATCGTAAACAAACCATTCATGATCAAAACCTCCCCAATAAGGCTGAACTACAACAATTCTACAAAAAATTGTCAAAATTTATCCAAAAGGAGAAAAAAGACTCATTGCAAGTTATTGCAAATGCTTGATTGCAGTTTTTGCTGCCAAGGGTGGCACAACCAGTTATTAGGTTTAGAGGGAAATTTCTTTTTTAACCCAGGGCCAGAAAGGTTTGGACAGCTTTTTCCCTTTAATAAATGAAATCATAATTGAAAAACGGTATTTTGCATTTACTTTGGTTATCTTTGTGTGATATTAAAATTTATTTTATTATCTGAATCATTTAAGTATGACAATAGAAAAAATAAGGAATAGAAAAAATAGAAAAAATAAGGAAGGGGTAAAATACTTTTTCACAGCAATGTAAGTGGTATTTTTTGTCTTTTTTATGAACCATATCTTTAAAATTGTTCTTTGTCTAATCTCTCTTTTGAGAACTGTTTACTGGCAACATTAATGCCTGAGGTTCAACAAAGTACAGAAACTCCTTCACAAATACAAGGTCAAAGTAAGGAGGGGAGAAGGGAAAATAAAGGAAATAAAATGAAGGAATGGAATGAATAAATAGAAAGAAAAGGGCAGGAATAAACAGCAAAGCAAAGTAAAGATATTAAAGGAAGGAAGAGAAGTTGATTAGTGTAATGTATAGAATAAAAACTGTTAAAAAAGTTTGTGTAATACAGTGTATGAGAAAAGGAAAAGACAAGACACAGAAAGTGAAGGGAAGAATTTGAGAGTATGAGAAAATAAATGGAGTAATATGGGCTTTTAATGCCCATGTGATGGAATGATAGAGTTAGAGAGTTGCTGATGATTTGAATGAGGTCAGTTTAGTCACATATGGAGAAGCTGTAATGAGTTTAATGAGTGCAGGAGCAAAGTGAAGAGCTGCATCATGATGTAAAACAAAAATTGCACCATTTACTGGAAGGTCAAGCAAAAGCACATTGTGCTGATGGGGAGAAAATCAGGCTCATCAGACATCACTTTAAAATCATCCACATCAGCAATCAGGATCGATGTGTTTCTCTCTCGCTCCGCGGCTCTCCCATACTGTCCTTTTTTCTTTACTCTTTGAAATGTATGGATCTGCGTATCTGTCCATCAGAATGAGTTGGATGGCCCATGAGGGACGCTTTCCACATTCCACTTTCTACGTGATAAGCATGAGGGAGATTGAATGTGATTGATTGCTTTCCTGCATTTGGGACGGAGAGAGCCACAGACTGCTGCTGAGTTAGCACACAGACATACTAAGACATTCTGTCAGCCATTTTACATTGAACTGCTTGTCAAGATGTTAATACATGATGGAGTGAAATTTAATTCTCTTATATATAGAAAGATTTGGCATTTTAAACACTAGCATTGTTCTGACTGTGGCACTGGAGTATCACTATCGGTTCCTCCTACCACCTAAAAACATGCCAGTGGACTGGCCAAAAAAAAACTGCTCCAAATTGACAATAAATGTGTAAATATGTGTGTGTGTGTGTGTGTGTGTGTGTGTGTGTGTGTGTGTGTGTGTGTGTGTGCGTGCATGATGCCCCAATATGGATTAGCCTTCCCTGAGAAGTTTATTCCTGTCTTGCCTCTAATGTTCCAGAATCATTTCCAGATCCACCTGACCTGTTTAACTAAAGATGGATAAACTAAAGATCCATTTTTTAAAACCAAACTACAAACCCCAATTCCAGTAAAGTTGGGATGTTGTGTAAAAACTTAAATAGAAACAGAATACAATGACCTGCAAATCTTTGTTGACGCATATTCAATTGAAAACACTACAAAGACAATATATACAATGCTCAAACTGAAAAACTTGATTGTCTATTGCAAATATTCACTCATTTTGAATTTGAGCTTGCAACACGTTCCAAAAGAGCGACTCGAAGAGTTGGGGAATGCTCTAAAAATACCTGTTTGGAACATTCTATGGGTAAAAAAAAGTTTATTGGAAACCGGTAACAGTCATGAATTGGTATAAAAAGAGGGTTCCTGAAAGGCTGAGTCATTCACAAGAAAGGATGGAGGGTGGGTCGCCACTTTGTGAACATCTGCATGAGCAAACAGTCCAACCATTAGGAAACAATGTTCCTCAATGTACAATTGCAAAGAATTTAGCTATCATCTATAGTCCAGAAGATCATCAGCAGATTCAGAGAATCCGGCGGCACTGTATTAATATCACGTGGGCTCAGAAACACTTTGAAAAACTATTGTCAACACAGTTTACCATAACATCTACAAGTGCAAGTTAAAACTGTACCATGCATAGTGCAAGCCATACATCAACAACACCCAGGAACGCTGCCGGCTTCTCTGGGCCTGAGTTCATCTCTGATGGACTGATGCAAAGTGGAAAAGTGTGCTGTGGTCTGACGAGTCCACATTTCAAATTGTTTTTGGAAAGCATGTCTGTCCCTGGGCTAAAGAGGAAAAAGACCGTCCAGATTGCTATCAGCACAAAGTTCAAAAGCCAGCATCTGTGATGGTATGGGGGTAAAATTCGACAATGCAGAAACCGGACTATAGAGCAACTGAAGTCATACATCAAGCAAAAATGGGAAACAAATCCATCTACAGACCTTTTAACAATTAGTGTCCTCAGTTTTCAAATGCTTATTGCTGTTAAATGAAAGATGATTTAATACAGTGGTGAAAATACTCCTTTCCCAGCTCCTATGAAATGTGCTGCAGGCATCTAATTCGAAATGAGTGAATATTTGCAAGGGACAATCAAGTTTGTTAGTTAGATCTGGAGGTCTTTTATTTACATTTAACACAATATCCCAACTTTATTGGAATTGGCGTTTGTATATTATTATTATAATGGGTGAATAATTTATTTTAAATAGGAAATAGTTTATTTATGGAAGTCATCCATACCATACAGTAAAACTGCTTTGTCACTATTAGATATATAGGTCTAAAATATATAAAATTATGGCATGGAAAGTATGGCATGTATTTTTTTTAATACTGTATTTATTTATTTATTATCCATGGGCACTTCAGTTGTTTTCGATAGCTCTTTACCTTCCATCGATTTCTGTCGTCTTTTTGCTGTCTGCACACCTACAATTTAACCCTCCTGGTTAACATTGCTAGGGACATACAGTACTTGGGACACACTTATTCATACATTATGGACAATTTGGAAATTCCAGTTAGCCTAATGTCTTTGGACTGTGGGGGGGAAAGTTACTGTATCAGCTTTTTTGAATCCTTCTTGTGTTTATCGTGCTTAACAACTGGGATGCCAGTTAATTAGCCCATTGTCTTTGTGATTGGTCAAATATCTACAAAACATTTAAAATCCTTGCGGAATTCTTTTATTTTTCATTCTGAAAATTTTAATTGCTACTAATAATCAGGGAATGTTAAAGTACTGTAAGTGCTGTACCGCAGGGTAGCAGCTCCACCGGCTGTCCAGTTGTTCAGAGCACAGGGTCGTTGTGTTCCCATTAATCCATCACCACACTCATTACACACTATTAATGACCAGCCAAGTACCATGGAGCGGTGTTTATGAATGAACATTTCCTGCTCATTACCGCCTTCAACACTGACATGACAAACTGTGAGCCATTAGCGAACTCTAAACTCCGCTAACAATACATTTATTTGTGCCAGCGTGTTCACCTCAACATATACTGTACCTGTGCAAATAATGATACAAAGCTGAACGCAAACATTCAAATCAGAGTTGAGACAGATTAAAATGATGCCACAATGAGATCAATATTATATATCCATATATATACTGTGTGTGTGTGTATATAACCTTCATTATACAGTCATTTATTCACATAAGTCTTGGCACAGTGGCAGTTATTTTTGGATGAATAAATAAATAAATATGTCTATGTCACAGACAGGCTTGTTTGGATGCAAGAGAATTTTATTAAGCAAAGCAAAAGGGCAAAGCAAAGATCAGAATGAGTGGGCAGCCAAAGAGCCAGACGATATGTAAACAGACTGCACTAAAATAATAATGGGGCAAAAAAGGAAAAAACAGAAGGTTTTCCATGCTTATCCTGTACAGGGTCATGGGGGGCCTGGAACCTATCCCAGGGGACTCGAGGCACAAAGTGGTGTAAACACTAAATGGAGTGTCAGTCCATCGCAGGGCACAGAAGTACTTGCACGCTCCTACCTCCATATTGCCACACTACAGGCAAGTTGAAAAGGCTACTTAGCTGATCCTACAATCTAGATCTGGGAAGGCCAAGAATTTGTTATTATAATTTCAGAAATTGTACAGAAAATCTTGCCACTACTGCTGCTGATATTCCTGGGTTACAGACGATAAGTCATCAGACTATTCAACCACATTTGGCTGCTGCTGAACTTGCTGAATGTCCAATGAGGCCAATGTTGACTCTATATAACTGTCTGTGTCATCTAAATTTAGAATTTTTGGTGCTGATGAATGCATGGAATTTTGTATAAAATCAAACCTTTTTTAATGAAGTTTCAATTAAATGTATGTGCAATATTTCTTTTGTACATGAGTTATATTTATTTAGTCAAGTGCATTAATGCATGTTACAATAAATTCATTTCAGATTGTCTTTATTATTTTCTGCTCAATGTTTGTGCCGTTGACAACAATTCACCAAACTCTTGGCCATTTTGCTTATGAGATATAAATCAAATTATTTGAATCTTGTTCACATTCAACAGCAAACAAAGTGCATTTAATTCTAAAATGGTTATTGCAACTATAAATTTAAAATAGCATGAACATGAAATCTGCAATGCTCAGACATTAAGGTATTAATTTATGCACCTCTTAACAAAACACTATTACATGATTAAACAACAAATAATAATTGACTTGAGGAACAAGACTTCAAAACAGAAAGCAAACTGTTTAAAGGCTCTGAGTGAGTGTGCTGACTGGAAACAGGTGTGTATGATCAGAGGGCTGGAACTTGTGAATGAGAACATTCTAAAACATATAGTGAGCATGCTGATAATGGAATTTTTTTTCTTTCAACCAAAATAGAAATACCCATTACCATAATTTTATATAGCATTGGGATTCTATTTACAGCTCATCATTTGCAATCAACTTTGACTTTGCTTGGCACCTCCAAGTGGCACAGCAGTAAAGTGCTCATCCTCTCATCCGGAGATAGCGAGTTCGATTCCTGGGTGATGCTGTACCCTCTCGCAGCCGGAGGTCTAGAGAGAGCTGATTGGCCGAGCTCTCTCAGAGGGATGAGAGGTACATAGTGCTCCCACATTAATCACGACTCTTCAGCCAATCTGGGGAATCTGTGAGCTCATGCAAGTGGAAGGAGCGGATAGCGCTGACCTCCAAGTGTGTTACACTGCCCCCAACGGTGCGTGAGCCGTCGGCTGATGTCACATGGTTCGGAGGAAACACGTGATACGTGATAGTCTTTGGCCCTCCTGACTGATTGGTAGTAGTAGGTTAATGTGGGAGAGCCCTAGTGACGGAGAGGTATTGATAACGACTAAATTAGGAGGAAAAT
>JAOVVB010000049.1:2119709-2130111 GCA_028570985.1 Heterobranchus longifilis
TTCCAGAATACATTCTCACGTGCAGGTCCGTATTCTCGGGGTCGAGCGGCTTTTGATGAACAATACTGAAAGTGCTTTACACCACAGATGCTGAGGCAGGCTGTCGAATTGGAAAGACTTTTGGCTGACTCAACTCGTCGACGTTTTCGAGGCGGCAAAAGCTTCATGTGTGAATGAATGAATGAAAGAGAGGTTGATGAATGACTCAGCACAAATAATGAATGAAGCTCTCGCTGGTTTGTGGAACATGACGCGTTCTTGGAAGCGCTGGATCCACCTCGTCTTCTTCTTCTTCCTCCTCCTCCTCATCCTCCTCTTCATCCTTTCTGTGCTTGCCCACACTGGAACTCTGTTGTGCTGTTGGGGCTGGTGTGTGTCATCCTAGTGTGTGTGTGTGTGTGTGTGTGTGTGTGTATGGAGGCTCAGTGTCAGTGGAACTGAGACAATGATTCACCTCACACCTGCTCTGGCTAAGCAGAAAAAAAAAAAAAACCTCCCTCTGTTTCTTTCTGCTGCTCTGAGTTTTCCAGCTACTACACGAGTGTGGGTGTTGTGTGTGATGTAGCCCGTGTTCCTGTGGCTCGGGCTGTCAGAACTAATTGCACTTTTTGAATACTACTCAAGTGTACATGATATTCAAGCATGAAATTGAACAATGAGGAGAAAATCTTGCCCATGCATAAATGTATAATATGTATGATACTGTTATGATATTGATATGATATGATATTTATGATTATTATTTAAATAATCAGTAAAAGATTTTCTAAAGGGTCTCTAAAAGATTGTTACGCATGCAGTTTAAAATAAATAACCATGTTCCGCATTGGAAAGAGATCAGAGATGTTGCTTATCCTGAAAACTGAAAAAAAGTGTACTGTACAGTATATATATATATATATTTTTTTTTTTTTTTTTTTTTTTTTTTTATTTATTAAACTACTCAGCAAGTGAAGTAGATACAATTTTGTTCAAATTTTAAATTAAGTAAATATAGTGCCCTTTTCTACTATTCTGAAATTATACCATTTCTTCCATGGCACTGATGTGTGACTTCTTAATATATATATATCTTGATATATACTATTAAGATATATACTGATGTGTGACTTCTTAATATATGCTATTGTTTTTTTTAAATATATATATTATATACAGTACATTATATCTAACAATAGTCCCTGCAAGAGGTTGGCGTTAATAAGTCACACACCCAGTCATATGTATAATATCTATAGTGTGCGTATGCGTTTTATTTTATTTCTGTGTGGGCTCGTTATTCCACTGTGATCATTACTTTTTTTTTTTTCTCTCCGTTGACCAATCTCATACATATTGAGTTGCATCATCACAAGAACGTGCCCACTCTCTCGGTTACTACCTCAAAGAGCGAAACTGCAGTTGTGCGTACAGTCTGAATGACTTGCTTCATAGTATTACTAATAGACACATTTCTCTCCTTTGATGTCCTCTCTCTCTTTTAGTGGGTAAACCGCACAAGTGTAACTACTGTGGGCGGAGCTATAAGCAGCGAACCTCATTGGAGGAGCACAAAGAGAGGTGCCATAATTACTTGCAGAGCGGCGGCATGGACTCCGCCCCCAATCCGGGTCCATATGCAGGTGAGTGAGTGAACGGCTAATCAAGTCCAAGACCAGAGCTAGCCAAGGGGTTTAAGGTTTTAAGGCCTAGTCAACCTCAAATGGCCTTTAGCATTTAGCTATTTTGATGAAGTTTTTGAGAATAATTATAGATAAATGTTTTTTTTTACACCCTCATGAACAAGAACAAGAACTTGTTTATCAAGACCAGTTCCCAAGATCCAGTTGATCCCAAGATCCAAGTACCAATAAGTCTGAGGAACGTCCATGTCTATACAGTAGATATCTCAAGACTAGTCTTAGTTAAATAGGCCCCGCCCACAAGTCCATTCATCTGACCAGAAAAAGGGTCATAACTTCAATCCATGCATTTAACAGTCAGTGTTAAAGTCAAGACAGTACACTTCTAATCAATCCTTGAATGTGTACCATTTCTCCCCTATGTTAAAGTAATTTAAAAACGTATAAATAAAAACTAATTTGTTTAATTTGACCCTTTTTGACCACAACATTATCTTAAATTGTGCAACTTTCAAGAACTTTCATTGAAAGATTTCTTCCTGATTTACTTAAGCAATATTAGTATCACAGCCATGCTGATATCCAGCACAACAGCATGGCCTCAAGTGTGATATTGCTTTTATACAACAGTTCCACAAACACCATTTATTATCAACAGATAATGATTAGTTTGTTTGTTTAAACAGTTATCTTTCTCTACCAACACATATCCTTCTGTGCCTGGAGAACAGCTGGCGACTGGCGACAGTGGTGAAAAGTAGGGGGTTGTAAGTTCTTAAGGGTACTACTGTATGTAGCCACTTATTCCACTTCAGAATATCAGCTCCGTTAATTTCCCAGGTTCTAGGCTTGAATCCCAAAAAGCATTGAATGGAACATGAATGTACAGTAGGGTGTACAATCCATTGTTCCACACACCAAGTAGTGTCCTTGATTAGGGATTAGAGACGGAGTTGGGATACAGGCTTTTTTCTTTTTTAAACTAGTTAGTTTTCCAGCTTGGCTTAAATGTAAATTAAGCGACGCAGATGGTTCAGATCCAATGCGTGATCAGATGACTGGGTTTGAATGTGGGTTTTGGCAGGCAGAAAATTGTAGAAGACCTGAGACCCAGAGTTTTATATATAGTTACACATCCCATTGCTGTTACCATTTTTTATGAGCACAAATGGAATGCCTCTCGTCCAATTTTTAGAGGTATAAAAATACTGTGATAAATGCTGTATAAAAATACTTTTAAAACCTGGAAAACTTGACAAAGGTCGAGAGGCATTATCCATCCATCCATCCATCCATCCATCCATTGATCCATCTGTTAATACCTTCGTCAGTCTATACACTATCTTAACTATTCATCCATCCATTCATCCATCCATCTGTCCATTTGTTCATCAATCTGTACACTATCTTAACTATTCATTCATCCATCCATCCATCTGTTCGTGTATCCATCCATCTTTTGCCTGGTGGGTCGTAGCTTTCACTCCACCATTATTCTACCTGTCTGTCCATTCATCTGTCAATCCGTCCCCTTTAGATTTTTGGAGAAAAGTTAAAGCAGTGCCAGCAGTATTTGTTTGTTTTCCTATAAATCTTTTATTGCTCTTTTAACAAGACCATGTTGGTTAGTCTGCGTTACAATCTCTGCCTTGTTTCACATAATATAACTGGGCCACCTAAACCTCTGACCTCAATCCCTCTTTGATAAGAGGTCATGAGTTCTCTCTTTTTTTTTTCTTCATCATAACCGCGTAATACATCCACCATTTTACTTTGAGTCATGCTGTTGCTATTAGCCACCAATGCCAGCCAGTGTTAGCCAAATCTGCTTGACTGTTCATTGGGTACTTGGTTTGGTGCATCTTCCTTCAGTGGTAGGAAGTTCAGTGGTAGTTTCATTGTGCTAACTGAAAATTTTCCTCATTTCGATGACTTGAAATATAGCAATGTTAGCTAGTAAAAACTCCCTTTCCCTACAGGTTAATGAGTTAAAAAATGGGTGGCAACCTCAATAAATCCAGCTTTACATCTATTTCTAAATGCAATTTAACCCCATAAGCCAGACTTTTTCAGAATTACAACGAATCAAGCTCTTTTTCATTAAAATTAAGATCCACACTCGATCCACAACATATGCAAAGCATGCTTTTGGATAAACCTGCACAGCATCCGGCTAATTTTCATTTTCATTTTCATTTTCTTCAAGAAATGTACAGTTCACTTCATAGTACGTTTAAAAAAAAAATCTTTCTGCATGATTTCTTGAATCAGAGGTTCCTAAAGAGCCGAGATCCTTGGGAGAGGTACCGAGCATAGTGCCCTTCGAGCGGCCGCCTGTCATCGAGAGACTGCAGGCCAATGTGGCGAAGAGGAAGAGCACCACGCCGCAGAAATTTGTCGGTGAGTATCTATTCTCCATCGAATAAGCGCTTACTAAGTTAATAACACGCATAATACAACAAAGGTGTGCGAGCAGTCACCTCACCAATGGAAATACTGTAGTCTTACTCAAAATGAGAACTGATTGCTAAATATAACCACAAATACTTCCTTTCGAAGCCAAGATCATAATGTCAGTAAAATGGGCTAAGAGCCAAAACAGGTTTCATACTCTACTTATTTATTTTTTTCTCTCTTTTTGCTGAAATGTGTGCATAATGCCTCGCGTTTTCTTTAGCGACATTCTACAGCGCTTTTTACAAAAGCTTTCATTATGCAAATCCTTATGTAAAAAGTTCGGTGCAGTGTGGTTTCAAGGTGAAAGTGTTTGCTAAATCCAAACACTGCAGGAAAGCGAAAGAGACAGTGAGCCTAATTTGCTACAGGCTGGAGATGTTTTTCCCCTTGTGGTTTTTTCACACCTGTAACTTTAATCTAGCAACGCGCAACACCTTACCACATCCACGTTAGGCAGGGGTTAAATTCGCTCACCCGGCTCTTGACACGGGGCTTTCCAACTTTATTCAGACCAAAAAAACATCAAAATATACAAGCATGATTTAAACTCAAAATATATTGGCTGCCTTTTTCGTTAGCATCTGTTCTTTCTAGCGTAACAAAAACGCTGTTGAAGTGCGATTAGCGTTTGTATGTTTTAGAAGACTAATTAACCGAGGAGTTATTCCTGCTACTCACACCCAAATCCATAATTTCATAATTACCAGTTGTATAATTTTTATCTTTAATAAACAAACAATAAACAGAAATCCATCCCAAGAGTCAACAAAACAAAACAGTATTGTGGGATAAAAGAAAAATGACTGATTGTTTGCAAAGTTTGACACTGGAGACTCCTTCCATAAATGTTAAATTATAATTTTTGATGAAGGATAGTTACTGTAAAAATCACTAATATAATGCACAGATCCTGTACTTGGACTTTCGTCTGCCTTATGATTTGAACAAGCTCCTTTGAATTGAAATGACCTTACTGTTTTCACACTTTAATAATAAATAAAATTATGTAATGGTGCACTTAATGCTAAATGAAATTTAGAAAATAAATTAGAAAGTTGAACCATGCATATAGAGTAGATTGTTGTTACCGTGCTTTAGTACACATTTCAAGACGGTAATTTCGACCCAAACAGGATTTATAAGAACAGTTTCAGTTTTGAAATCTGATGTGTGTTTAAAGCCTCTGTAAAATGAATACTTGATAAACACACATGACCACATCACAGTGATTATATTCCATGTTAATGTGCCAGGCATCAAACCAGTTTGATAGAAACTGCAAATATTGTTCGTAAATTATTTATTTCAACTGAATTTTTTCATGTAGGGTTTTTTATGGACGCTTTGTACATGAACAGTAACGGCCTGAATCTTTAATACCTTGTTCTGTTCGTAAACTAGCCTAGTTATTGCTTAACATCCAAAGTGTACTCTTTAATTGTGATTTGCATAGTGTTGAAATCTTTACATTAGTAATACGTTTAAAAACTGATTAAATGCACCCCGGAATCACTAATTTATAAAAGCAAAAAAATACTTTCGAAATGCATCGGTCTAAAGGTTGTACAATTGTTGATGTGTTGTGCAGGAGAGAAGATGATGCGCTACTCCTACCCCGACCTGAACTTTGATGTTGGCCTCAAGTACGATAAGGAAGCAGAGATCATCCAGGCTCACGTGATGGACCAGGCGCTCAGTAATCCCATCGCTTATATGAACAGCGATACTCTGCGTCCCATATTGTCTCACCCGTCGCTCACCATGCCCGAGGTGGTGCCTATGGTGAACCCCCTGTTCCACTCCATCTATCCTCTCGGTCCACGCCTGGAGCGCCCGAGCAACCACGAGTCCCTCCATCTGTCCCACCATCCAGCCCACCAGCCGGAGTTTTCCTCCCGCGCCAACGGTGCCATCACACTGGCGCGCCCCAAAACCTCGCATGCGGTGCGAGGGGAGGTGCACGACGGGCGCGACCGCTCCCCCAGCAACAGCGGCCACGATTCCGCCGACTCGGCTCGCAGCAGCCCGCGAGACAAGCCAGTGAATCAGACGAGTGTCAGCGTCAGGGCAGCGTTGGCACGGCCGGACGAGGGCGGCCACCAGCACGGCGTCAGAGATGGGATCCGAGTGTTCGGGCCGGAAGGAAACGAGGTGCGGGTTTTCCAGTGCGAGCACTGCCGCGTGCTTTTTTTAGATCACGTCATGTACACCATCCACATGGGTTGCCACGGCTACAGAGACCCCCTCGAGTGCAACATCTGCGGCCACTGCTGCAAGGATCGCTACGAGTTCTCCTCGCACATCGTCCGCGGAGTGCACACCTTTCGTTAGGAGGCCTGGGATCCAGGATCGTGGAAGACGCCAGGGATCCCGAGCTGAACAAGAAAAAATCCAGCAAATACGTATATGAAGGTTTAATTCCAGCAGGTTTTTAATTTTGATTTTTTGAAGGCGATATATTTTGGGAGAGGGTTTTAGTTTAAATACGTAGATGATGTGAACCATGTGTTGAAATTTCCTCCGCATACACAGACACTCATTCTTTTATTGTTATTAATTTGTTTGTTTTTTTTATCTATTGCATCATCCCAAAAAAAAAAAAAAAAAAAAAAAACAGAGCAGCTATATTACCTTGAACATCATGAAGGGTTTTATGTTTGTCTGGTCTTTTGTGAGTCGTTTTTCGCTGTCTTAACTGTCACAAAAGGACTAATAGATTATAGATATTAGATTTTTATAGATGTCGCCATATGAGAGTATCAGGAACAAAGTGCACTTGCACACAAGGGACCTTCAGGGGAAAAGACTAAAAATCTTTTTAATTTTTTCAATCTTTTTTTTCCTTCAGTTTTTTTTTGTGCTGCTGTGTTTTCTCAGTGCCTTGCTGATGTTTTGACTGTTCTGATTTAAAGCTTGCCTTTTCCATCACCCTTTTTAGACATAATATTAGAACTTTAGCATTAGAGGTTGAGTTGCGTCTTTTCCTTTTTATTAATTTCACTATGAGTACGTGCAGGATCACACTCACCCCATCATGCTTGACTACTACCTACGCTCCCTGTGCTGCCAATATGATGTAGCTTGGTGGCCACATTAACAGGCAGCAATTTAAGGTTTTTTTTTTTTTTTCATTCATTCTTTCTTTAAAGCAGCCTTCTGCACTGCAGCACACCGTAATGGGCCTCTTCACTGCACCGGTAGCACGATGTCTTATCTGTTTGGCAGTGTGTCTTTTTCTTCACTAACCCACTCACTCACTTAACAGGTAACGATTACAGCTCGCACTTTATTACGCTGCTTTATTATGCTGGTTGTTACAAAAGCTCTATCCTGGAGCGCTGGGTATTAGCTTGCTTTCTTACACCTCAGGTTGGAATTGACTTTTTTTGTTGTTGTTGTTTTTGTTTTTTTTTTTAAATAAAAAGGGAGGCTATTCACTTTTGTAGATTAAAGTGTGTGGATAGGGGTTAACCCTCAATCTGATCCACTGTTGCATGGACCTGAAATTTTATACATCATAAATCATGTATTGACTTTAGATCAAATTATTTATATAATTGAGTTCTTGCAGCTTTTTTTGTTTGTTTGTTTTAGTTTATTATAAAACAGAACATGCTTTTTTTTTTTTTTTTTTGCAAAATGCTCTGTATTCAAATGTTACACTCAATTATTACACCAATATTGACTTAATATTATAATACATCATACCACAGCACTGTCAAATTCTCTAATCTCATTGGACAAATTGTATTATTATTATTATTATTATTATTATTATTATTACAGAGGTTCCTTTTGCATGACAAATCACTTTTTATTATTAATGCACTCGTTCCAATTTGTTATCATTCCTATGGCAAGAAGTTACACGGCCTCATCTGTATACACCAGAAGTTCCTCATACGTTAATAAATAAAGTCTAATCGTTAATATGGGGAGATTTTCTGCGACTTTTCACATTTAAGGAAGGAGTCTCCAGTGTCAGACCTTTGAAACAGTCATGTAATGTTTTACTATACAGGAACTTCTTTTCAAAGAAGTTGAAAAGACTTCTTCTTTTTAAACTCCTGGTGGACGGAAAAACAGTACTAGTTATGTATTTAGTCAACTAACCACAAAAATTGGGTATTCATTAGCCAGCTGCTGTGGTATAAAAGGGATAAAACTTTTCAAGTGTGCTGTTATAGGAAACTAATCAACTTACTGTAAGTGTGGTAGCACCCCCCCCCCCACATCGTGTTTTACTTTATTATTTTCCTATAACAGCATACCGCGAAGTGTGCTATTCAGCGCTTCCTTACTTTAACCTAATTTAGTCCTTTAACGATGACAGTGCAGGTTGTACTTCTAGTGAAAGTTCAGACAGAATAATACATCAGCATTGTGAAACATTTAGCTTGAACATAGCTCTTATATTCGTAGGTAAGTCAGCGTAGCCTGGATATCTAGAACAGTTTCGATGGTCTGACACTTGTAGCCCTATTGCTTCCTGTCTCTTTAGTGCTTCAGACACTTTTTTCTCACTTTGGGCTGATTATTTTTTGTTTTGTTTTCATTTTACTTTTCCATCTGCATGGTGATCAGTGTTAGCATTGTGTGCTTTCTGAGCTTTTTACATTCCTTTCCTAAATGGATTATGGGTAAAAACTGTGAATGATCCCCAGGCCGTGAGTCGTAGCACTGATCGAACACACACATTCCAATTTTTTAATTTTTTTTTAAAAACATAAAGCATCCTTACATGCTTTATTTTTTTGTTTGTTTGTTTGTTTGTTTGTTTTGTTTTAAGGATTTTTGTGCATTTTATTTTCCAGACAAACACAAGTATTGAGATGATAAGTTGTATGTATTTTATTTGAATTTGTTTGACTCTTCTCTGCCTTTTTTATTTTGTGCACTGTAGCTTTTTTTCCACTGGAAATTGTAGATTTCTTGTAAAACGAGTCTGAAGATTCATTACATATCATGGCTTACACTCTGGCTTGTGTTTAAAAAAAAACAAAAAAAAACATTATGTACAAAATAAAAAGAAACAAACAAAAAAAAGAACAAAAAGGACCCAAAGAAGGAGGTGAAGGACGCGTCGACGTAAAGACTATGTTTACATCCACAAGCGCACGAGTGTTCATTTATTAAATCTACACTTTGGGATTAGTGGAACGTACTTGAAGTTAATGCAGCGGCACTCAGAGTCTAGCGTGTTATTATTACATTCATGTGTATGGGGTTGATATTTTAACATTACTGTAAATATATATATATTTTTGTGAAAGAAGTGTTTTTTATTCCTGCGGGCCTCACGAACAGCAAAAAAAAACCGAGGCCTTGCAGTGTATTTTTATATATATAGTGACTATATGTATGAATGAAATGCAGTATATTTTGGTACAAAAGTTAAATCGGGTTCATCTCTCTTTTTATTTTTTGTTTTAATTTTTTTTCCTCTCTCAATGTGTGTGCGTGTGTGTGTGTGTTTTTAAACGTTTGGGCCTTCTCAGGTATTGTGTTGCCAAGATGCCTATAAAAATGTGGCATCTTAATGAACTCATGCAGTAGAAATGATTTTTCTTTTTGAAGAGGAAAAAGGAGAGTCTCCTTTTTTTTTACAAGATGTTAATGTGTTGGACAATTGCCCCTCTGAAGGAAAGCTGTAAGGTGTTGGATTATAAAGCATGGACTTTTTCTGCATTAAAATACCTTTAAACTCTGAGTGCGTCGTGGCGTGTATGTGTGTGTGCGTGTGTCGTTTTCTTTTCTTCTCTTTCCTCTCGTTTAAACAGAGGACGTGTTTCAGCATGACAATCAACAGTTACTATTGTGTGTGGGCGTAAGGGTGTGGGTGTGAATGTGAACATATCTATCTATCTATCTATCTATCTATTTATCTATATCTATATCTCTATTTCATGTAATATTTTAAGAAAGAAAGAAGTTTTGTTAGGTCCTCTATGCCTCTATATACAGTTGTTTAAATGTTATCATTTTTATTTGTTCACTTAGTATAATTAATCCCCAGAGCAAAAATAATGAAAACCAAACCTCTTGTTTACAATTAAAATATAGTACTGAAACTAACAGTTGTTTATAAACTTTTATTGCTACTTTGTATTGTTTATAAACTTCTGTACTCTAAAGTAGAGAACTCTAGTACTTCTGTAGAGTCAGACAAAAAATGTATACACACTCTTTCAGGAACAGAAAAATAGTATGATGTGTATTATATATAAATATAATAATAATAATAATAATAATAATAATAATAATAATAATAATAATAATATCTTATATATCAATATACAACAAATAGCAAAACATTTAGTGTT
>JAOVVB010000049.1:2152695-2165195 GCA_028570985.1 Heterobranchus longifilis
AGCAGCACCAACTTTATCGCCACTGCTTTTACGCTTGCTTCCGGTCATTATGGGATGCACGCTGGATGCACATGACAACGTACGCCGGACACGTGATCTAACTTCCGTATCTTTGAAAGTTCATAACTCGAATGTTTGTATGTAGGAGACATATTGCAAAGGCGAAAAACAGCAATCAATGACAGAAACATTATGAAGAAAAACCCACAAACAAGATTTAGTGACATCGCCAACCAACTTCAGACAACTTCAAAGGGCAGGGGAGAAGGGATCACAACCCACTGTTTGAAATGACCTCAAGAACAGAAATATAGAGATCATCAGCAGTAAGAAACTAAGTGACAGATTGGAATTTAGAAATGCATGCAAAGATGAAGCACAGAGGCTCTGGAACCGAGATGAACCTCTAGCAAAATGATGAAAAGGCCAGCGTTTGGAAAAGATCTGCTCATGATCCAAAACATACAAGCATGTGGGTCATGGCTTCTGAAACATTCTTACTTATTGATAATTGAACTCACACTATGATGTGAGCAGCAGAATGAATTCAGATGTCTGTTAATTTACTGTACTGTACGGAGAAACGCATTCAGGAAGAGACCGACCCCAAAACACACTGCCAGCACAACAAAGCGGAAGGTTTTAAGCCTGGCCAGGTCAATCCCCCAGAAGAGCATTTCACATCCTGAAGAGGAGACTAAAGAGGAAAACCCTCAGAACCAAATAACAGCTAAAAGAATGTGCAGTACAAGCCTGGGAAAGCTTCACAAAAGAAGAATGCGATGGCTTTATGATGTCACTGGGGTCAGCAAGTTGATGCAGTTTTTGCAAGTGAAGGATATGCAACTGAACATGTGTAGTTTTAAGTGTTATATAGTTTAAGGATATCCGTTCCAATACTTTTGGTAACCAACCTAAAAAAAAATGGTTGCCACGTGCTAGATGGGTATTTAACACATCAAATCTTTAGTAGGAGGACAAACTACAAAGTTGCGCCGGTGATGCGAAGCCTGGCTACTTTAGTTTACAAACTGTGAACAAATTGGAACTGACTGAATTACACGAAACTCTGAGCAGCAGCGATGCTCTAACAACAGTGTGGAATTCAATCGTTCTGGTCGAACATGCTTAACCTGTTTCTGTTTAACTGATTTGATCCTTAACCCAGTTTAAGCTGCAGTAAACACAGTGTCCTGGATTCAATTCGAGGAACACTGGATATTTATCCATAAGCTCATCTAAGGTTCAAAGTCCAATCAAATGTTTACATGGGCCCCCAACCCCCCCAACCCCGAACCCTAACATGCCCCGCCCCCACGGCGCGCTCTGAAAGGCAGGGTGACCTCCGTGCCCAGGCGCCTCAACGGGAAGAAAAGCACTCTTTGATTCTGCTGGCATGGTGCCACTCTCTGCCCCGAGCTCCGAAAAAGCTCTCTCCAGCTGGAGCTCGGCTCGCTCCACTCTCACTTTTTCTCATGCAACCCGTCTCTGGAACATCTCTCCGTATCCGTCTCTTATCAGGCAGGTGAAACAGAAAATGAACAGCTTCCACAGAAGTAATAATAATCTCCCAGATAATCTTTTGGATGATTTCAGCTCACGGAGATCACGCCATGTTTGTTCTTGTGATGAAGGTCAGGCTGCATGTTAAATCGATCCTTCCTCGTGATCCTCAAACAGAAGTGGAGCGACTCGACAATGTCATGCGTCATATTCGACAGACTTGTTGGTTCTTTTACGCATCCAAAATGGCTGACTGAAAGAGTTATTACAACAAACCTTATATCAACCTGCATTTTATTGCATTTAAAATAAATAGATAAATAAATAACCTTTTTCGAGATAAGTGTAACATGGATACTTGAGATTATCAAAGAGATCTAATAATCATAATTCTAATTCATCGCATATTCACTTGTTATGATGAATAACAGTCAGTACGGTCCTAACTAAGGAAACTTTGTGTGATTGTCGAACAGTTTCACTTACGCCAAAACAATTTATCAAAACTAACATGTTCCTATTTGATACATACATACATGTCATAATGTTATGGAAAATCTGGAAAATAAGCATCTCTTATCAAACTACAAGGGGTGTTTAAGTCAAAGCGGGACTTTTATTTGTGCGGAATAATAGAGCGCATTTCCTTTTCACGGTTTGCTTCACATCTGAAATGCTGGCCTCCCAGGAACCCCCCCGTCCCCCGTCACCAACACACACACAAAAAAAATTCTACTTCTTCTACTACAGAGCTCAAGTTTTGGAAACTTAATTAACATTTTCTGGCTGACCAATTATAATGGAGACTTCCATTCTGTGCTGTAAAAAAAAAAAAAGGACCACTCAAATGCATGAAGTAAATGTGTCTGATCATGTGACCTGACGTGAAGACAAAAGCTCGTAAAAACTTTAAGGTAGAAAGACGTATCAACATCTGTTTTCTGGTG
This sequence comes from Heterobranchus longifilis, assembly GCA_028570985.1. NCBI lineage: Eukaryota > Metazoa > Chordata > Actinopteri > Siluriformes > Clariidae > Heterobranchus > Heterobranchus longifilis. The sequence goes on from JAOVVB010000049.1 coordinate 2,155,146, forward strand.
TGAGCTCATTCTATTTCAGAAATAAATAAAAAAACAATTAAGAAAAACAAAAAGGGTGCCAATAATTTTGCTAATTGATGATTAGTAGTTGTAGCTCTAATAGGAAAATCTCAAGAATATTTTCAACTTCTTTATATATAAATATGATTAAAAAAAAAAAGTTTTGTATTTGTTTTGTACGGCACGGTGGCGTAGTAGTTAGCGCTGTATCCCTGCACCTCCAGGTAAGGGGTTCGATTCCCTCCTCGGGTTGTGTATGTGCATTGGATTTTGAATGTTCTCCTCGTGCTTGGTGGGGTTTCCTTCAGGTACTCCGGTTTCCTCCCACAGTCCGAAGACATGCAGGTTGGTCTAATTGGCAGTCCCGAAGCTGGCCTCCCTGGAACCCCCCGAAAATAGCATAAATTTCTTATAATTTTACTACTAATCTCTAGTTTTAGAAACTTAATCACCATTTTTTGACTGGCCAATTATAATGTACCCTCGTGACTCCTAAGGATAAAGCGGTATAGACGATGAGTGAGTGTGTTAAATCAGTGTGTGTCATTTTTAATGTATATTTTAATTTTTTATTTACTTCTTGTTTGTTTATTTGTTTGTTTGGACTTTCTGATTTGTTTGTTTCTTTTTCTTATTACCTGAACCCTAATTCACAGTAGGAGTTCTTCACTTTCTGAATGGAAGAGAAACAGATGTCGCATGTTTAGCATCCTCGCACCTATACAACATTTCCTTTATCTCTTTATATCCTTGCATCATCTGTGGAGGTTTCATTACGTATCCATTCATCAGGAGACGCCGAGTGTCATCGCGTTACAATTACAGCTTGCGTTATGTGTGAAACGCCTTAATGGGAGAATCGGGAAGGGTTCCCCGCCCACCGCTTTATGTGTGGTTGTGTGAGAGTGAGATATTCCCCTTTTCTCATATGCTGTTATGTGCACCTGCTGTGCTGTTCTCTGCTGCGCTACGCTGTGTATGTGTGAGATCTGTTGCTCACTTATGTTATATTTATATTTATACCACATTTGTGCTATATTCATATACAGCATGTGACCACGGGACCACGGAGCAGCTTTTTTACAATGTTCATCTGGTTCTACAGCTGCTGATCTGATTTGACATTAGCTCAGAGCTTGGCCTAAGGGAATCAATAAAACCAGAACTTTCATCTGCTACACTTTAGTCAATTACAGAACTAGGCATGATCAAATTAGGAATGAAAAAGAGAAAACTTAGGAGCGTAATATAAATCAGCATTGTTCTAATTAGACTTCACACATCAGAGTCAACCCCGGTCTCACCATTTCAACATTTCAAAACTGATTTTGGTGTAAAACATCACCTTTTATTATGTACACATTAACCTGTACATTTGATAATTTGGTGGAAATCGACCTAGGTTGCTAATCTGTCTGAGTTTTATTAGCAAGCTCGTTACAGCACCAGCCATAAGCAGTAATAAAACAACAATGATTTCAAGGATTTCAACAGAACTTAAGATATGGAGATGACCAAGACTAAAGCAGGAACCAAAATGTCCTCGCGGCTTTGCAGTGACCAGGACAGGACAGGACAGGCCTTATTTATGACCTTACATTCAAAACAGCAGCTCACTTCTGTATTTAGCTCTGGTTAGCGTTCACATTTGCTATTCTTATGCCCGAGTACAATATACCATGCTCAAGACCACATTTTTAAGTGGACCCCCATATAGTATGCTGATCCGTCCACTGGGCGCGTCACAGAGTGTTCACATTGCTCAAGCTTACATGACTATGGAGGCAAGTGCACCCGGATCAACGCCCGAGTCTCTGGTGTGTGAGAGCACCTTTAGTGAAAGAGTTTGTCCCCCACTTCCATATCCTGAACTTAAGGTTGGTATATCCCAAATATCTCACATTTATTTTATATAAATCACTTTGTGTTTGGTAGGACATTGGTGGCTCAGTGGTACAGTAGTTTTCTCGTCTGCCATACGGAAGGAAGGCATGGGTTCAATTCCCAACCAATGCCATACCTCAGCCGCTGGAGGCAGTGCCAGTCTCAAGCCTGGATAAAATGAGAGGGGTTGTGTCAGAAAGTGGTATTTCATTGGTCATCAAAGTAGAATTGCAGTTTATTCAGTTTATCCAAGATTTATAAAAAAAAAAAACCTAACAATAGATTTGAAAATGATTAACGCAAAACCTACTCGAGGAACTACTCGGTTGTCAAAATGTTGCAGTGTGGTATAGTACAGGCACTGATATTTGGGCAACGCTGGTATCTGGTTGTTTTTGAAAGTTAGAATGAATTTGCTGTAATGACGTCAGAACCAGGTCGACTACGTGACATTGAACAAAAACGCCCTTAGCACAATATTACAAAAATGACTTGAAAACAGTATTAATGCCAAACCGATGGCATGAGTGGTCAAACTGCATTGTTAGTGCTGCACGCTTCTCACTGGACCACTAGGGGGCATGCTGTTGATGCTTGTAGATGCGCGTACGTAACGATAAGCACCGCAAACACCATAGTACAGTAGACGATTCTAAGAAATCTCAGATTGGGTCAAGCTTTTATAAAACAGCCCTGTCCGATCGTGGACATCATCATCATCATCAGAATGTCTGCTATACTGCAACGCTCATTAGCCGTTAGGCTTCCTCCTGGGAGAGGCTGCTGGAAAATTCGAAGTTAGTTCCTAGGACTGAAGCTTGGTATCGAAATATTTCCGCACAGAACCAGTGTCAGTGTTTGCCTGCTGCAGCTGGAAATAAACAGACATGTTGGATAATAACGCAGTCGGCAGTGTTGACTGGGCGGGGGAGAAGACTGGCAGGCACAAAGCCAACAAACAGCGCGATGCCAATCAATGCTAAGCACTCGTCGGCTATTGTTCAGGAGCCCGAGCTTACGCCGCACCATACAGTCATTCCGAGCACGCTGGCCTGTGACTCATCTTACCAAAGTGCTGCTCAAACGTCCGTAAAGATGAAGTCTGAGAGCCGCTTTTGTGCCTTAGCCGTGAATTCGAGACGCCTTTTGTCAGGCTACAATTAAAAGACGAATTTCTTGGCGTTCGCGGTGCAGCATGCTGAGGATTTGTCTAGCATGAGTGAAGGGAGACGGTGACTGACAGCGTCACTCGTCCAACACGGTATTCGGCGGCTCTTTTGGTTCTTTCCTCCTCCTTCGTCTTCTTTTATCCCTCGCTTTGTACGTACTACAATAGAGAGGAATTACGGCAACAATGCCCATCGGCCTAATCCGCACTAAGACATGCTCATTAGCACGACGTACAGAATTATAACTCCGTTAATTGTCTCTTTGCTCATTTCTTTTTTCCCTTCTCCTCTCTGATGTCATTGACAACTAAGTGAGTTGTTTTACTTTATGTTTTTGTTCCTTATTTTTCCCTTTTCTCAGCTCCTGAATAGTAGAGTTAACAAATAAAAGAGTAACAACAGACTAGAATGAGGAAAGGAAATGCAGAACTCCGTCCTCTTCTAGAGCGTTTCATGTTGTTCAGGGTTTTTGCTCTGTCTCTTGTGAGTTCTCTTGAAAGAGTGATTTCTGCAATTATTTCTACAATCCTTTTCCTTGTTTTATAAAAAAAAAAAAAAGTATTTATAGCTGATCTGCATTTGCGTGTACTTATAGAGCTGCTTTGAGCGATATCGACCGCTCCGAGTCGACGGCAGTGCAGCTCCGGCTCCATCTCGGTGTACAGATGAAGTATTATGTGGAGTCGAGTCAAATGGCTGAGTGGACATTTGACACGGAAGCATTGCTTTAATTAGCTGTGTTCTGCATATGTGTGTGTGTGTGTGTGTGTGTGTGTGTATGTGTGTTTTCTGCGCCTCATCTTTGCAGTCAAGCCTGGCAGAACATTTCATTGTGGCTCGTGCTGAATTTCATGCACACGGCCTGTTATGGACGAGCCACTTGTGCGCGAGGACAGTTGAAAGGTGGAAGGATGGAAAAGAGCATGAGCAAAACACACAGACTGAGCTACACCGTGCCTGAATGCGCAGGAACAAGCAGTCACCTTGCAGCAGGACGGAAATACAGCTGAAAGAGATGGGGGAGTCCGAGAAAGAGAACGAGCAGTGAGAAAAGTCCTTGAGAAGTGACTTCGCGTGATCCGGAGCGTTTAAAGCGGAGGCGATACATACAGTACACGCAACACGAATCCTGCCAAATGTTGGACACAGACCCGTGCAAGGGTAAACGTTCCTGAGCGAACAAACTAGAAATAATAAATTCAAGTCAAACCTGGACTTTTGATTTTTGTGCAGGTTAACATGGCTTGGAAAATGGCTTGGAGTGAGGTCAGGACTGTAGTTGAGTTCCTGTAACGTGCAAGTGGTGTTGGTGTATGATTGTGTGTACAGTTCACACAGACAGCTGCGTCTCTTCTGCAAGTTGGCGGAATCAGGCGCTGAATGTTCAGTGGAACTCGGTTGGGATCGTCATTCACGGACATACAGCCTTCTTTAAAACGTTTGCCCCGCTCAAATGTTTTACCGCGGCTACGAGTCTCATCACCTTACTGTACTTGAAGTCTTCCGTAAATGTCCGCGCCCTAATTACCGGGTCCCGATTTTACTTGAACGCCCCCTGTATTATACTTTATTACTCTTTCTCTTACTTTGGATCGCTTCAGATTGAAAGCTTCTATTTACAGTATCTCAAATTTTATTTTTATAGGATAGGAGCTGAGAGTTTTTCTCTCGACCTTCTGTCTATAAACCTGAGCTAAAAATCCGAGCACCTTGACTTGTTTGTATTCTCACACTCTTTACTTGCACTCTCATGGACCCTCTACATGATAGAAATAAAAAGACTAGAAAGTTTAAAGTATAAGGTCAGGAATAATAAAATAGCTGAGCTTTGCCCAGAGTCAACACTGCACCATTTTTGGCCTTTGGTGGCCATTTACCTGAGACAGCAGTGCTTCATCTTCACCCGCTGCACACTGCCGGTGAGTGACTGAGGCAGGAGGAGGACGTGTCCAAGTTGGTGTTTGTCTGTCCTGTTGTGTGTGTGTGTGTCTCTCTCTCTCGCACGCTTTTTCTCTCCCTCACTCTCTCTTACACACTCTCATGATGATCATTAAACCCCTCTGGCAAGGTGAAGAGTATGCTGATGTAAGAACACAGCGAGAAACCGAAAGTCTCTAATTTTAGCACGGGAAAACGTTTTCTTTTTTTTTCTTTTTTTTCCTTTCCTTTCTGATGGAAGCCGGGTGAGTTTCCCAGGAGCTCTACGTAAAGGAGCCGCCATCAGAGGGCTCGGACAGCTCAATTAATCAGCACAGCCCTGGGGAAAGCTCAGGCCTTCGACACGGACACTTTATTCCAGCCTGGCACAGGACACACAGTCCCTGACACCAACTGAGCCTCTATCTTTCTCTCTCTTTTACCCCCCTCTCCCTTTCTCTCTCTCTCTCACACACACATTATGTCTTTCTCACGTTCTCATTCTTTGACCCTTTTTATTCTGTCACTCTTTCATGCACGACTTCTCGCCTGTCACAACACAGCATTCAATCTATCGGTCCATTTCTTTTTCCTCATTCTCTCTGTTCATGTCTTTTTGCTGCATTAGAACTGGACACTGAGAGGGAGAAAAAATGTCTCTGCACTTCCAACTAGTTATCTCGTGTACACACACACACGCAGACTTGGACAAATTAATTCTTCTGCTCTACCTTGTCTGACATTTTCCAATTTTCTCCCTGTCTCTTGTTAACTCATTGCTCGGTGTACGCTTGATTTTTATTTGTGATTGTGTGGGTGAACGCGGTGCCTGTAAATCTGCCGACCTTCCACGTGAACTTTCACAACGTCAACCGTCATGATGCCTGTGATGGAGTGAAAGTAGGGTTTTGTGGCTTGCGCTCAAGACTTACCGCAGAAAATAAAAACCTTAAAAGCTTTAGGCTAAGGATATAAGGAGTTAAGGCTGGTAGCTCACAGCAGTGTAAGCGCTTTAAACGCTTTGTAGAGATGTTTTGTACAAAAACATATTGTAGTACATGTTTGATATATGAATAAGTAACCTACTTACAGTAGTATTAATCAAGCCAAGCATTTTAGTAATTACGGAGTGCCACAGGGTTCTAATTTAGGACCCCTATGCTTGCTGCTTATTACCTTAATTATCCTTTTTTTAAAAATAAATGTCCTTGAATTCAATTCATTTCATTTATTTTGTCCATATTTACAGTATATTTTCTCTCTTTTATGCATTTTAGTTCTTTTTTTCTACTTGATCTGTTCAGCACTTTGTGCTAGCACAACGAGGTAAAATAAGGTAAAAATAACACAAATCATCATATCATTATTATCATACTCATGCAAGCATTTCTTTAGTCCGTGAGGTTAATTGACCCTTTACATGAATCACAGATATTTATCTGGAAGTGTCACACGGGGGGGGAATCAGGGCCTGGTGTAGGTTATGCATTATGCATGTCAATAAATTATTAAAGGAAGCTGATGTTTATGTTCATCTGAAAACTCGACTGGCCTTGTCGGCTTGTACAGGCGTGTCGACAAGAACAGCACAGCGATCGGGTGATGCACAGAACCGTTTACTGTAGTGTGGTACAATTATACTACTACTTCTATTACTACTAAACTAATTAATTTATAGACGATTATACTGTACAAGCAATGTAGGCTTTGTCTTTAAACTCTCTTTTTAAAAAAAGGGATTTTTAAAACCCTGTTGTATGTGCATGAATGTGTGTGTGTGTGTTCAGGCTGATGTAAAATCCTTCATGAATATGAATTCTGCTCTTCCTCTCTGCCTCTGCACTGGTTCCCCTCTGGTGATCTTTTTCTCTTTTCGTTTTTGTATTTTTTTTCCAGGTTTTTGCCTACTAATCGTTGCTTTGTGCCATAATAAGCAAGACTGTAAAAAAAAAAAAAAAAACATGGATGCACTTTTTAAATGTTATGCTAGTGGCCGTGGCTGTCTGACCGCTGACCCTGCACTCCATAAAGGCGTGTTTTGGTGTGAATATTATGAAGAGAATCTTTGCAATAGAGTATTTAAGTAGTTTTGATTAAATTCCTTCATATTTATGAGGAGCGTTAAAGTCAAAGAAGGACTTCTGATTGTGCAGAATAGCAGAACACATGAAAACTCCCTTCATTTCTCTATATAATTCCCTGTTGCACTAATGCACTTATCCCAGAGTTTCACTTGTGCTTGGACACGGTAGAACGTTTTCTCATTACGGCAGAGCCATGATGTCTGATTCACATCTGAAACCCCGGCCTCCCAGGAACTCCTTTAATGACCCAAATATATGGAAATGACTTGGGAGTGAGGTCAGGACTGTACTGGTGATGTGGTGATAACTTCCAGCTGAGTTCCTGTAATGTACAAGTGGTGTTGGTGAATGATTGTGTGTACAGTTCACACACACAGATACCGTTTGTACCGTTCAAATGCTAAGAGTCTCATCACTGTACGTGCTGAAATCTTCTGCAAATGTCAATCGCTTTTGCATTTTTCTGCCTCAAAAGCACTCAAATAAAACATTTGTTAGAAAATAATCGAATTTGCCTGCTAAAAATAGAAACAATATATCAACGTATTTTTATCTTGAAAAGCCCTGCTAGCTTGTTCATACCCGCCACCTCTGCTAATGTTACTTTTAGCATTATCAGCTACATTGTTTGCTAGCTAGATGTAAGTCTCTGAAAAGAATTAGCTAGCTGTTTGAACTTGCTAAACTGGGATATTTATTTTTAATATTAATATTAATGGGTTTGTTATAGATATATTGTAAGATATCAGATATCAGTGACTAAATTGCAGATGGTAAGACGTTTTAAGGGAGCTTTTTAACCACAAAATAAAAAATACGTTGTGTTATAATAAAAGCATGGAATGAAATCAGATTTGTTATGTTAACTCATTTATTTAAACAAAAATAACTTTTTAAAAAACAGTGTTAATTAATGAAAGTCTACAGGAGTGGGGGGGACTTACTTTTGAGGTTTTTGTGCTGAAAGAGTGCTGGTCTCTGTAATGTTCTTGTGGTTTATTTCAGCCCGACATGAATGATTTCGCAGTAAAGGCTCTTGAGGTTGATCTAACAGGTCACCCGAGGTCAAAATGGAGCACGGGGTCTGTTTAGGAATTGATCCGATGGACTGAGGCTGGCGATTTGTTGCTTCAGGGCACACTGAAGGAGGATACGCTGGATCCAAACCTTAAATCAGTATGGGATCTTCGGACAGTTGGATAGTTTAGCGATCTAAGCTTCTGGAAATTTCTTTCATTGAAGAATGAGAGAATTTTTTCTCACCATTGCTCGGTGTGGAGGTCTGAGAGGGGATGGATTTGCCTGAGGAAACCTCGGGAGCACATTTTACTGGGAAGAAACACAAGCATTAAAACAGCCTTAAATATATGATGAACTCTTGAAGAACCTTCCCCCACCCCGCTAAGTGTGTAGTATAATTAAGATCCATACCACTACTGATGATGCCTCTTTTAAACCAAAATTCTGTGCTTTCCCTGTTCACAATTTTTTTTCTCTCCTTCTTCCTTTTAATTTGATCCGTTGTGATTAAAGGCACAAGCGCAGGCCTCAACCTGACCGCGAGTCCCTGTTGTAATCATTCTGTCACATTCTCAGCTGGCGGAGAAGGTGATGATGGAGGACGTGGATCCCCTCTGACAGAAAAAGATGCCACTTCATGATGTCTGCGTGTGCTTTACATTTCACCCCGGTGCGGGTTTATTCAGATTCCATTTGCGCTCTCGGCTGCTGACAGGCATACACACGCCGGCAGCGGAGACAGGGGCATGAATAAAACAATCGTATTAGACGCTGTCTTTTGTCAAACAGGCAAGTCCACTTATTGGAAACGGGCGCACTTGTTACTGATAGTAGCTCCCTCCCTTTTAGCCGATCGCTTCGACTAAGGCGTGATGTTATTTTGATAAACTGCTTCCTTGTACGATTTAAAAACAAAGTCTCTTTGTCTGCGGCTTTAAATATTTCCCCCCACTCTTGTTCTGTATGTGCATTCATTTTCAGTTGGGTTTTTTTTCCACTTTACTTATCCACACCATATCCATTCAAGATCTTGTTATATTTTCATCTAAATCCAGCTCAGACGAGTTGTGACAAAAAAAAAGTAAAGGTATCACAGTCCCAGAATGACTCCATAGTGTTCGTCATGATGTCAAGAACACCCCCACCCCCCTAGTGAACGCATCCTCATTATGCTTTGATCAGCATGTGTATGTATGTGTGTGAGTGTGTGTGGTGATTTTAATTAGCGGGCCGGTAGAGGAAGCGGTGTGTGTGAGAGCGCCCGCTTGCCAAGCCGCCATTTCCCATCAGGCTAACGGCTGCTCACACTCCGGAACCCCCGGGGCAGCTGGCAGGGCCAGTCTCTTCCCCACCGGCACTGTACCACCTGATTATCTCAGTCACTCGCTTACACTTACTAACACACATGCATACATGCATCACACACACACACTCTCTCTTTATGTGGAAAGAGGACAGGGCCAGCAAGAACGAGAGCACCATGTTACTTTTAGCTGTCCTTCATGACTTATTAAATATGTAACCCTGTAGTTTTTGACATGATCGTCCATCTCAGCATGATTCCCAAAGACAAGGATTTTTGGCAATCGTTCCTGACGTCATAGATCCACTGAAGATCAGTTCCTGAAGATCAGTGAGTGAGTGAGGGAGTGAATGGAAAGTGATGGATGGGAAAAAGACAAAACCCTTTCCTTTCAACTTTATTAAAAAATGTGATTCGAGTGGCGCAGTGGTAAATTCGCGAGGTCGATTCCCGGGTGATGTTGTAACATCTCGCAGCCGGGGGTCTAGAGAGAGCTGATTGGCCGAGCTCTCTCAGAGGGGAGGGATGAGAGGTACATAGTGCTCCCGCATTAATCACGGCTCTACAGCCAATCAGGGGCGTCTGTGAGCTCACGCAAGCGGAAGGAGTGGATAGCACTGTCCTCCGAGTGTGTTACGCCGCCCCCAAGCAGTTCGAAAAGATGCGGTGGTTA
>JAOVVB010000049.1:2175880-2186168 GCA_028570985.1 Heterobranchus longifilis
CACATAAATATATATATATATATGTGTGTGTGTGTGTGTGTGTGTGAAAAAATCTGCCATCCTTAACTGAGACAAAATTTCTGAATGGCTTCCTATTTACTATATACAGTATTCCCAGTGGTGCTATGGTGTCTCCGATTATCCCTAGATGAAAAATATTGGCACTATCATGCTCATCTGGGTCAGTGCCAGGTAAGGGAGTATATTTTAACATAGATATTTATTTTTGTATATCATATATCTTTATTTTCTACAAGAACAAGAAGTATTTTATAACGGTGTAGTTCTAAGCTCAAGTTTTACATTTTGCATGTTCTTTACGTGTAAAATGCAGTGTTCAAAACCAGGACTTGTGATGAAATTTCTTGGAAATGAAGGTGTAAAACTGGTTGACATTTACAGAAGACTTCAAGACTTCACAGTTCCTCAGTGAAACATTTGAACGGTGCAAATGTTTTAAAAAAGTCTGTATGTCTGTGAATGTTGATATTCCCGGCTGAGGTGGCTCGGAGCTCACTGCAGTCATTCCTGTGAACATTCAGCAAGTGGAACGCCTGATCATTGAAAATCCATGGATAACTTCTTACCAACTTGCAGATGAGATGCATCTGTCTGTGGAAATACAGGAACTCGACCTGATCTCGTTCCAAGCCATTTCCTACATGTTTGGGCCATTAAAGGAGTTCCTGGGAGGCCGGGGTTTCAGATGTAAAGCAGGCAGGCAGTTGCTCATGGCTCTGGCGAATACCTTTTACTTCGATGGTGTCCAAGCACTAGTGAAACACTGAGATAAGTGCATTAGTGTAGCAGGGGATTATATAGAGAAATAAAGTTTCTACTCTCATAACTGCGTTCTGTTATTCTGCACAATCAAAAGTCACAGTTTTTGTATGAACTTTTAAATTAATGTCAGAGAATTATATTCTGATGAGTGTGTTCTCTCTCGGGATGAGCACACCTCCTTACACAGGGCACGATATTATGATGAGAAGGAAAATGATGCAAATTACATGCTATGACCTTCACGCTTTCTACATCTTCACCACGTTGAAGACCGATGGGAGATTTTGGAGCGATGTGTCAGACAGCAACAGCTCTCTCCATCACCATCACCTCCTCCGTCATCATTAACACACTCACTAAGGGAATATGTTTTAGAATAGAATACGGGTCATCTCTCCAGTGCACTTTCGGAGGTGTGTAGGATCGATCCCACGGTGCATTGACGCTCTGCTGGTGGCCCAACACCAAATGTACGTTTTCAAATTTTAAGCAAAATCTTAACGCGTGATCCCAGATCAGAGGACTTATTTTATGTCGAGGTGCTTTGTAAGTACTGGGCCTTTGTCCCTACTTCTTCTGCTCATCATCAAACTGTGTGATTACACACAAGTCAGTCAACGGGAACCCCGCCGCTGTGAAGAATGCACTCTGAACCGAAGTGCTTGAACCTGAAGAGTCACAGCATGGCACGTAATGTGGCGACGGAGCATTTTCTTAGATTCCACTTTTTATTCTTTCTTCTACGCCTCATGAGTTTCTCATGCTTTGCTTCACGGTCAAGTGAGGAACAAAGAAAGGTGAGAGTCCAGGAGAGACTGCTCTTCTCCTAGGAAGGGGACATGGTTTTCTCACAGACGACAAGAAATTTACAAACTCATAATACTAATAATAAAAAGATTAATATCTATATTAAATCAAATAAAACAGAATATCCCTGAACTGTTGTCCATCCATTTCAAATGATTATACTGTATGTATCAGATTATGGTGTTTTGCAGTAATTTCACAATATTGAAGTCTATAAAAGGCCAACAAAGTCTCCATTATGTCCATTCTTCCATATTTGACCACCTCGGTATCACATGAATGCGGCCCTTTGTTTTATTTAATGACATTTCATTGGCTATAATTCATTCTATAATGAGAAACTATTAGCTTCTCATTTCAGCCTGAAAGCAGCTGCCCCACTAGCTACGCTCTGAGCTTGGTGACATCATCGGGACATCTAATGAAGCACGGGAGAAGAAAAGGATGTGTTTGGAGAAGGCACAGGTTCCAGTCCTCGAGAACTCTTACTAACGAAACTATCTTAACCTTTTCCTAATCAGCTAATTACCGGCCCTTCCTGATATTAAGGGGGAAAACGCTAAAATCTGCAAAACACTTGTCTTCTATTACTAGCATATCATGCTCAGCGGGTCTTCTGGATATTTTATTTCCGACACATTTTGGTACAAACGTAACATTCACACTAATAAACTAACAGCAAGGGTTATATAACTCAACAAGTCGAAGCGATTAGCTTGAACACTCCCTCAGACCAGTTCTATCCTACATGTAGTTTGTATTTTCTTTAGTTCCAGACTCAGGAATTAGGAAACTCAGTTCCCATTGGTTACCAAAAATCGTTTTTGTCTTATTCTGTAAAATATGACTAAATTCTCCTTAAGTAAGTTACATAAACTAAAAATAAATAAATAAAACTTGTAAGGAATTAAACTATGACGATCGGTGCCCCGGGTGAGTGTGTAGACTAGTAGAGTTAGCTTGCTTTGCTAATCTGGTCAAGCTAGTAGAACACCTAGCATGTCTAGGATATGAATCAAACTAGCATTTTCTACACTGTTTCGTCTCTTATTTAAACGTGTGTTTGTCTAGTTAAGTATACACGCTGTAGATTCTCTTTTTTTCCTGTAAACCCGACGTGCTGCCCTTAGACACTAAGCGGGTTTGTGAGTGAACGTTATCTGTGACGCGTCATATCGAGTATTAAGTCACACAGTTTAGTTTTGCACCATGGCCAATAAGTCATGCAGTAGGTGAAATCTTAAATTTTGGCAAAAATTGTGATAATTGAGGAAGTTTTAATCCTAAATATTATTTTAATATTAATATTTTTCTCTCTCTGTACTGTATTGAACACTATCCAAGCTGGTCACTTAAAAAAAACTTTTGAAAAACAGCCTTTTTTTATCTATACATATAATAAAACTGTAAAGTTGGCGTGTCTCTATATTTGCAAAACAATTATTTTCGCAAATAATTGTTTTCGCAAAAAATATATATATTCAATTATACGTAAAATCTACTGAACTAATTTTAATGGGATTTTCACAGGTGCTTTTGACCAGACACAGGAAGAGAAAATATGCTAATTTGAAATTTAAATGAAAAATGCCCTTATATTATGAAAAAATCGACAATGAAAAAATCATTAGTTTAACAGATGGCGCTGTACATTTTTTAATACGCACTTATGAGTGCGCAATTGAAATCTACTTAGTAAACGCGACCTTCATTCCGTAACACATACAATTCACAGTAACACATACAATTTTTTTGGTTCATTCAAAAATTCAACAGATGACGCTGTACATTTTTTAAAGGCTGTTCATGAGTGTTTAATTTACTTCCATGCGAACAAAGTCACAGGCACTTCTAATTTGCTATAAATCCACAGTATTAGCAAATTCCTAGGTCTAGCATGGAGATCCTGGTGTCACAATTAGGCTTCGAGTTCCCTCTTTCCTAATATGTCACGGAATCCTCGTTTAAATATTCTAAAAAATAGGATTTTGACAGATTTTTCTGTAGCCCTTTTAGTAAACAAACTCACACTGGCCATATCTCAGGAACCGGATATGATAGAGTAATAAACTTGGTATCAAAATGGAGCTTAATGAACCAGGAATCTGAAAGTATGCATAACTCAAATGTGACGTAATACCTGATTTGATGTGACAGATCACTAATGACCACACTGATTCATGTTATAATCAGTAATGTTTTCTACTGCTTCTACTACATGAGAGTTTACCATGTTCTCTCATGTCAGCTTGTTACCTCTGCGTTGGTGTAAAAACCTTTAACAGCTGCGTCGACTCAAAGACCGTTTGAGTGATTTGACTGACGTTGTCAGTAATAACTGGACACCAGCCGGATCTTCTTTTCTCGTCCAGGTTTTGATGCATGTTATTGGAAACGCGCCACTGCCAAAGCAACAAGCGTATAACGCTATTATTAGAAGAGTACACACATACACACACGCATATTCCTACTGCTGGTTAAACGCACTGATAAAAAAATCTGCGAAAGCGTTTGAGCTGTGTGAATGAGACGAGGTCAGGTCACTCACCTCCGTACAAAGCGTGAAGTGAAAATGAATCCTCCTCCACTAATCTCATTCTTTATAATGTATGTATATTTGTGCAGGTTGGGTTTGATGGGCCGCAGATCGTATCAGGGGCGAGTGTATTCACTCAAACTCATCCACTCCAGATCCTTTTTCATACAGCACCATCCATCACCCTTTTGCCGCAAATGAACAGAATTGTTCTGTATGACACTTGTCGTCTTTTTAATGCGCAAAATCGAACACCTCTCGAGTCAGCCGGCGCTCAGTGGAAAGTAAACGCTGCCTTTTATTAAAGCTTTTAAAAGCCCGTTCTACCGTCTGCTTTTAGGCATCCGCCTGATTTCATATTTCCCTTAGACCTTTTCATTTAGTCTCAGCACTTATTCAACTTCATTGCCTCGTTTTATTTATTTATTTGTTTGTTTTTAAATATGTTTTTTTTTTTTACTTAGTCCTGGGTGCTTCACACTTTTTTTTCACTTCTCAGCCCTTTCCTCGTCAAGAAACGGGGTGTGTTAAATATTGCTCTTATCTCTAAGCGTCCAGGTGGATGTGCAGTGATTGACGAACGGCCGAGCCGAGACCTGGATTTTGGGTACGGGACATTTATCGAGCTCATTTCAGTGAATCAGCACATTATTATGTAAATAAAAATGCATAGATACTTTTAGAGGTTAAAAGCAGTGCAGGACTGACTATGATTGTGTATTACTAATTGGGCAAATAATTTTAGAACAGATGCACAAAATGGTATTGTTCCCAATAGACATAAATCATGACCAATGATATACAAGTGTGCAAAGGAACTGCGATGGACTGGAATCCCATCCATGGTGTACCGTATTCCAAAGATATCTACACCACATACACCACAACCTTGACCAGGATGGATGATTTGGTAGAAGGATGGATGAATGGGTGGATGGGAATGCATGAATTAAAAGATTAATAAATGAATAAAGTGGATAGAGTAAATGGTAGATGGATATGTGAATGGATGAATTGATGTTTTGATAAATGAATAGATGGATGAAGTGGTACTGTAGATGGGTGGATAAATTGATGGATGGATGGATGGATGGATGATAAGAATGGATGAATCAATTGATTGATAAATTAATAGATAGATTAAATGGTAGATGGATAAATGGATGAATTGATGTATATTTGAATGGATAAATTGATAAATGAATAGATAGATGAAATGGTAGATGTATGGATGCATGGACGGGTGGATGGATGGATGGATGGATTAATAAATGAATAGATGGATTAAATTGTAGATGGATGAATGCATGGATGAATGAATGGATAGATAATGGGAATGAATAAATCAATAGATTGATAAATGAATAGATGGATGAAATAGTAGAGTGATGGATGGATGGATTGATAAATGAATAGATGGATGAAATAGCAGATGGATGAATGGATGGATTGATAAATGAATAGATGGATGAAATAGTAGATTGATGGATGGATAGATGATGGGAATGGATAAATCAATTGATTGATAAATGAATAGATAGATTAAATGGTGGATGGATGGATATATGAATGGATGGATTGATAAATAAATAGATGGAAGAAATGGTAGATGGATGGATATGCTCAAAGGTCCATCAGTGGCAGCCCGGTGGCGTCAGGGTCTGAACCACGGATCTCCTGATCAGCAGTCCAACACCGGCCACCCCGATAAATGAATACATGGATAAAATAGTAGATGGAAGGATGGATGGATGAGTGGGTATTTATATAGATATTTGGATGGATAGAGGGATTGATGGTGGAGTAGATTAAAGAATGGATGGATATATAATTAGGTGGATGGATGAATAAGTGAGTTAATGGACAGACGAATTGGATTTTTAATCTACCTGTGAAAAAGAGTGGACTCTTACTGAAGAAATATATATTTTTTAATACTGATGAAATACAAACATTTAAGGGCTGTAAATAACACAACATGATCACACTCATTGGTGTTGTTCCTAACATACAGTACCACAGCCGTTTGGTGTTTCCTCTGCACCAGTCCCTGTGAATGAGCTGTAGGTACTATAGTACAGTATGAGAACTCATTAAATATTAATCTTGTAATTTACATGTGCACACCAGTCTACAGTCGTCCTCGAGGAACCGTGTTTTTTTTTTTTTTTTTTTTTTTGATCATTTGGATTATGATGTCAGCTATCCTTCTGCCAATATCCCGCCCACTGGGGTGTGTTGTTTAATTGCTCGGTGTGCTGCTTCTCTGACTGTCAACAAAGCGCATTTCCTCCTTTTGTTTAGCTGACTGCAGGGTTTGAAATGAAAATGCTCTCAGGGAAAACCCTGCCTCAGCGTTTCAGTGCCCTGTGGTCTCGCGTGCGGCTTCTGTCATGCAGTAATGCTTCAGCTTTGACTGCCTGGGTCATAATCTATATCTCTTGACTGTCGTTTAATTAAACGTCTAACGGCTTTCGCGTTGCGTGCCGGTCTCTCGACCCTGCTGGTGGAGAAGGCGGAGAGGGCAGGAGGCGCTGAAGGAGTTCCATGAATACATTCATTTACATTCATTACGGGTCAACATCACCCGGGCATTCACTCCTCCCACACACACACACACACACACACACACACACAGGCTCGTATAAAGGGCTGAGTTATACCACCACACCACACAGAGTGAGCCTGCTACACATTAAGCACTTACTGAAGAGAAGTCAGATATTATTACTCGTATTGTTACTAATGCAGAGCTCTTGAGAGGTTAATGGTTTTAAGGTAATGAACTAAATACTAATGTTAATGACCATAAAGCTGTATTTTAAGAAATCATTATCCTGAACGGAATTTTAAAAAATGAAGGGGAATATATATATATATACAGTATAATGAGATTTAAATTGTTTTATCAAACAAGTAGCTGTTGTTTAATCTCAAAAAGCTGTGCGGGAGAAAGAAAAAGAAAGACCAAGATTTTTTAGAAGGAATGAAGAACATTTTGTTGATGGAAAGAAAAAAAAATGTAGATTTAGAGAGTGAAAAAAGAAAGGGAAGAAGGGAAGTAATGAAGGACATTACAAAGGAAGAAAAGATTTATTGAAGGAATAAAACATTACAGAGAATATATAAAGAAAAAACAAAGCTAAGGAAAGTAAAATGAAAGACTAAGGAAAAGGAAAAATAAAAGATCAGTACAGTACAGTAAAACTGCAACACAAGGACGATAGAAAGAAAGGAAGAAACCAACAAAAAAAGACATAAAAAGGAAAAGAAAGAAAATGAGAGAAAGAATACTGTTGTGAGGAGGAAAGAGAAATAAAGGAAAAAGTAGAAAAAAACAAATGGAAAGAAACAATAAGTGAAAAAGAATAAGAAAGATAAGAAATGAATGAAAGAATGAACGGAGTAATTTGAACAAAAAAAATATCTAAATAAATAAATAAATAAATAGAAATAATGACTGAAAAAGAAAGATTATTTACAGAATCAAAAGAAAATATGGAAATGTGTACGAATCAAAATGTATGCAAGTAACCAGAAAGCTAGAAAATAATCATAGCAGTAAATCTGTACAGTCAATGTGGATCAGAAAGTAAGGCAATGATTTAATAAGAGAAAGAAAGAAAGAAAGAAAGAAAGAAAGAAAGAAAGAGAAATAAGTGTGAGAAGGAAGGAAGAAAAAAGAAATGGGAAGAAATAAGAGAAAATAATTAGAAAAACAAAAACGTCAAGGAGGGAATGAATAAGAGAAAGGAAATTTTTGGGAAAACAAATAAAGAAAGAAAGTCAGAATTGTGTATGTAATTTCCACCTGAAAATAGAATTAAATAAATAAATAAAAGAGAAGGTCTTCTGTGAGTGTTTATTATAGTAGTTAATATGATATAATGAAAGAATATGAAACAAATAAATAAATGGTAAAGAGAAGGTCCTCTTTTTTAACACCTTTATGCGAAATAGTCCTGACCGTAGTGTGATATTGTTTCTATAGCAACAGCATGCACAGGGATGCTGCCAGATTCCCATGGAAGGAGTCTCCAGTGTCAGATATCTGAGGTGTCAGTGTGACAGCTACCTTAGGGGTTAGGCCTAAAATAAGAATCACTGCTATTCTTACAAAATAACCAGTTGTATAAGTAACCGCTTATAGTTGATTATTTTCCAATAACAGCGCCACTCTTCGGGTCAGTCAGGTTCGGTTAGCATTGTGTGAATACAAGTAGTTTAGTAGTAGTTTATAAATGCAGTGAGGACAGTTCGGCCCACGGCACGACTGTGATGGCGTATACCATACGCGCCTGGTCATGCTGAGGGATTCCGCACGGTGACAAACCAACGCACATCAACTGTTTGGAACAAACCGGCTTTTAATTCTACCTTCGCTTATCTCCAGCACGTGTTGTAATTCATAATTTGCTACGGTTTCCTCGCTATAAATACCGTCTGTGCGAACGGTCCTCCCACTCCGTCGCAGGGACGCATCGCCCTCTCTCACGCAAACCTTTTCTCTTCCTCATCCGATGGCAATTAGTCCAGCCAAATAGCAGGAATTAGCGATTTGTAAAATCTGGTGTGTGGTGTTTTGCCAGCTGGAGCAGATGCTCAAATTAAGCATCGAGCCTGAAAAACTTGGCAACTCTCGGAGGAGGAGAGAGAAGACTTACAGGCGAGATTATGAGATGTGAAAAAGAAGAAAAAACAAGAAGAAAAATATCCTGTATGGAAATGAGAGAGAGAGAGAGAGAGAGATGGATACAGTGAGAAGAAATGGCAAAATCAGCCAATTAGGCTTGGGAAGCTACTGGTAATTAACTCTCACGGGACCTTGATGAATATTTATGCATTTCGTTTACATAAAGATTTTTTTCTTTTAAAATCTTAGTCTCTTCTCTCTATCTCTCTTCCTATCTATCTATTTCTCTTTTTAACTATGCATCAATCTCTCATCAGTGAATATCTCTTCTTTCATATTTCTCACAGTAACGCACCCTTTTACTTACGCTCCAGCTCGCTCCGATCGCTGTGTCTGATATCACATGCGACGGATCGCTAGCGCGTGTTGTCCTGCTAATAAACAGCGTGACCTGGACATGTTCATAACATTAATGTAAGCAAAGCAGACTGCGAACTGCTCTGTAAACATATCAGGAGGAGGAACTAGAGCGTCTTTGTGTACTTTAACAGTATTATAGTGTGTGTGTGTGTGTGTGTGTGTGTTTGTGTGTGAGGATGCGGTTATTAAACATCAGTGTAAGGTAGAGCGATGTGACAAAAATATCATATCAATGATACGAGGAGAAATTTCTGTGATACATTTATACTGTATGATATTAAGTACTGTTAATACTGGTGTGTTAAACATCAGGGAAGGAAGGAAGGGAAATAGAATAAAAGAAAGAAGAAAAACAAATAAAAGAAAGAAAAACAAAAAGAAATGAATAAAGAAAGAATAGCAAATAAAAAAGAAAAATAAAGTAAGAAAACAAGAAAGAATGGAAAGATGGAAAGAGAATAACAAAAAGAAATAGAGTAAGAAGAGCAAAGGAAAAAAGAACGTAAGAAACCAAAATTAAGTAAAAGGAAGGATAGAAAGAATGACAAAGATAGAATGAATGAAATCATTTATAACAGGGAATAAGAAGAAAGCAATAAAATGTTAAATGGGACGAAAAAAAATTAAATAAAGAAAACTAGGACTTGGGCCTTGCGCAGTTTGTTTTTGTTTTGAATTAAAAAAAAGATTCAGATTCAGTTTTACAAACGTAAAGATTCAGTTTTTTTTTTTTTATTATTTACTTCAAATCAGCATGAAAGCAAAAGACAAACTCTCATAACACCTGAGTGTTTCAGAAGGGTGTATCTGCATGAGAGACTGAAGAGAGACAGAGGGAGAGAGAGACAGAGAGAGACAGAGAGTGAGACAGAGAGTGACAGAGCAGTTCATATCTGCGAGCACTGAGACGCTCATTTTTAACCTCATGTGCGCTAAATGATCTGAAATGCAGTCACTTTTTTTTAGTTCTTCTTTGCATTTTGTGTTCAAAGATGGAAATGTATGATAATCCCTTGTTATTTATTTACTTATTTATTTATTCATTCGACTCGGGGACCGTGTGGTGTGGAGCTGGTTTATATTCCACTGACATGCACATATTTCAGCAT
>JAOVVB010000049.1:2187414-2198814 GCA_028570985.1 Heterobranchus longifilis
CCCTGTACCTGTCCCTGTACCTCTACCTGTCCTTCTACCTCTACCTGTCCCTGTACCTGTCCCTGTACCTCTACCTGGCCTTCTACCTCTACCTGTCCCTGTACCTGTCCCTGTACCTCTACCTGTCCTTCTACCTCTACCTGTCCCTGTACCTGTCCCTGTACCTCTACCTGGCCTTCTACCTCTACCTGTCCCTGTACCTGTCCCTGTACCTCTACCTGTCCTTCTACCTCTACCTGTCCCTGTACCTGTCCCTGTACCTCTACCTGTCCTTCTACCTTTACCTGTCCCTGTACCTCTACCTGCTAATCTTCCCATTTTGCTTTTTGTTTGCATTCCTTTTCTCTTCTTTCTTTCTTGTCCCACCTTTGCCACTTTCTTAGTTACTTAGTCACATCTTTCTTTTTTTCCTTCCTTCTTTCTTTATTTCTTTCTTCCTTTTTTTCTCCCTTCCTTCTGTTCTACTTTTTTTACTTTTATTCCACCAAATGTTTAAATATTTTTCTCATCCTTCATTCTTATCATCCTTTTAATCAGAAGACTTTCTACCAAACACAAACACCTCTTTCTTTCTTTCTAAATTATTTTTCTTCTTTTTCTTCCTTCCTTCTCTGCTTCCTTTTTTTATTTCTTTGTTTTCAGGAGACTCTCTCAAGTGCTTACATTTCTTTCTTTCTTTCTTTCTTTCTAATCATTCCTTCCTTCTTTTTCATTACTTATTACTTTTTTACCTTTATTTATGTTTGTTTTATGTACTAGAATCTTTTACCTTCTTAAAAATACCTCCTAATAATAGAAATGTTCACTCTTCCTTACTTTCTTCTTTATTCCTTAAGAATTTTTTTTCTTTCTATACATAGAATTCCTCTTTCCCTTAACCAAACCCTTCACTTATGCTGAATGTACTTTCTTACTTTTCTTTTTCCTAATTTACTTTTCTTCACTTTTTTTTTCTTTTTTTTCCTTGCGCGCTTCTCGGCTCTGTGAGAAATCCATAACTGCAGCAACGGTGTATTTTAATTTCGCCTTTATATTCTTACCGCTGCCTTTGATGAAGTAGTTGGGATTATAGTGTTAAGCTAACTTCCTCTTTTATTAAAGAAGGCTTAATTTAATTAGCTTCTCTGTTATCAGACCCCTCTGTTCCTCGCTTGCTTTTTTTTTTCCCTGTGAGCGCTCTGAGTGAGATGACGGGGAAATGGTGTCTCTGGTCTCCAAGGAGGACGTGTCCCTCTAATCAGGCTTCTACTCTGCTTCCATTAGCATCTTTAAAGAGCCGAGTCCGTGCCGCGTCTGGCGCCGGGGGAGCTCCGAGTTGATCTGGCGCAGTCACAGCGGTGCAGGAAATCTCCCATTGGTCCTGCTGGATAAACACGACGTGCGTGCTCGTAGCAGTGCCGCGTCCTGTGGTTCCCCGGGATGAATGGACTGCCGAGATGATGTCATGTCAGAAAGTTGATCGAAGGCACCGAGTGTGTTAGAAGTGTATGCGCGGGTCAGCGCTGCGGTTCTTTCTCTGAATGGTGTCATTAGTGAACAGGAAGGGTTCTGCTTCATGGCGTTAATGAAATGCCACCGCTCGCCGCGTTGGGCCGCGGCCCAGGTCCGGGTCCTGGGATCGCGTTCAGCCTCATTCTGTCACACGCCAGACAGTGAGCAGAATGAATGCAGTCTCGTATCACTGACGGCTTCCGAAGTAGGACAAGGCAAGGACTACGATCTTCAGAACTCTCCTCTAGCATCTCGTCCAGTTTCCTATACAATTTCTTTAGAGTTATATCTGACTCCTGTCTGGCCTCTGCGAGACCGATGGCACGTAGCATGTGTTGGTTAAGGAATGCTAAGCAACAGCATATGACGCAGACATGCCCTTTTCCAGCAGTGTTAATCTCACCAGGGAGATGTTTGGGTTTTGTAAATTTGTGTCGTCCATCGATCGTCAAGCAGCGAGAACAGATGTCTTTGTTTCTCAGGAGCATTGCGATTTCTTGGTGGTGTGTGAAAATCCATTCATCTTAGGATAAAATGTTTAAATCCCACGTTTCGTTCATGGTAATTTCTCATCGCGAAGTACGTATGGGCAGGAGATATATTACGGTTTCATCTAACCGTATGTTTGCCATGAAACTGTGATTTAACAGACAATTAAAACAGTTTTCTAATAAACAGATTAAAGTTTAGTTTTACCATGTTAACAAAATGCGTCCATACAGTACATTAAGACAACCGGTGTTTGTTCCAGTACCAGTTCTTGGTTTGTTTAGTATGTCTCTGATAGCCATTTTTGAAAAAAATTCTGTGAACTTTTTTGTTGCTAATTTTAGTGGCCTTTTTGTTTTATATGTTAGTGTTTTTTTGTTGTTTTAGATGGCATTTTCCATCGTCATTTTGGTTTTATATTTTTTGTAGCTTTATATTTTTCGAGGGGTAATTTTTTATTTATTTATTTATTTTGGTGGGCATTTAAATTTGTGTTGTTGTTTTTTTTTTGCTTGTTGGTGTTTCGATGGACATTTTCACTTTCAGTCGTTTTTTTAAATATATATTTATATATTGTGGTATTTTTTAGTGGTGAATTCTCATTCTTTATTTTAAAAGGCAATTTTCAGGTCAAATTTATTAGTGATTTCATTTCAACTGTCATTTTTTTGGTGGTTTCATTTCAGGGGTCATTTTTGTTTTTAGTCATTTTTAGTGGTCATTTATGGTGCTTATTTTGTGGGGCGATTTTTTTTTTTTTCTTTGCAGCAGCAGTTGTTGTTGTTGTTATTTTTCTTGGCCTTTTCTAGTGGTGGCTTCTGCATTCCTTGCAGACTTGAACTGGACCTAAATGTGGGGAAAATACACATGATCTATAAACTTTATCCATTATAACTGCATCTCAATAAAATTAGCAGTACAGCCCTTATGACTTACACAAAGTGTTTGGAAGGTTACAAGTTCAAATCCCAGGCCTGCTGTAATGCCACCGTTGGGTCCTTGAGCTTAATCCTCGCCTCTCAGCAGCATTGTGCATTGTGTTTTCTCTGAATTGTAAGTGGCTTTGGATGAAAGTGAAATAAATCATCCTTGAGTAAACTGCAGTCATTCAGCAGATGAGTGTGTATCGATCAGAAAGTCGTTCGCTGGATTCCGGGAAACAAACAGTTGCCTGCGTTATCTTTGCTCTTCCCATCATGTAGATGCAACCCTTGGACGACGATACTAGAGTAAACCACCTTCCGTAAGATTATAAATCAGGAGCGTCTCCATTGCTTATTGTGTAATGGACTTCCTGTATGCTTTATTTCACCTACTGCAGCAGTGGGAGGCCTGACTAGAGCAGCGGCTTATGGAGAGCATTATTATTATAAATCCCCATGCCTGGACACTAACGGTTAGAGTGGTGAATAGCACTCAGCCTCCGGGCCTCCTCTGCACTTCGCGGTGCGATGTGTGGCCCTAATGCATCCTTTGTTACCGTGCCTCTTTGTGCTCTAGTCGACTGGTGCTGCCCTCTTCCAACACCGTGAGACTCTTATGAAGAGCATCAGAGGCATGACGCAGCCCCGCCTCTCCAAATATTCGCCCTTCACCCCGATTTCTCACGGGAAGCGAGGAGGGGTGCCAAACAAGGGCCCCATTGATCGGAACAGGCGACCCCCAGAAAAATAGGGGTAATGGTCCTTGAGATAATCTATTTAAAGTGAAACTGAGGAGGCAGTGGGACAATGTCAGGACTGTAGCGATACTTACAATTTCGCCTTTCCCCTCTCTTGTCAGCCAAAGAGTCAAGGCCACATGATGATGAAAAGGAAAAAAAAAAATTCTCTGTACCTTCTCCGGACAAACCAAAGAATGTATCGTGGATCTTTAGAGCCGGTGTAATAACAATAGACGCCTCATTCACAGCAGCATCCCACTCATTCTTCGACTGTCCTGTGGTCTTCTCTAAAGCCAGGGCTTCTCTGTTTTCATGAACTGTCAACTGATGCCAATTCTGAACACCAGCGTTTTTCTCTTTTTGTAGTCGTTTACAAAAGCATGAATTAGACATGGGGGGGAAAAAACAAACGGTTAGAATTTGTAATTGTTGTGCATTGTGATTTTCTGGATTAACACACTAATGAAAAATGTCTGTGCAGAGCTCTCATCAGGCTCGAGCTTTTTAAATCATTGATATTACATTGTGTCGCACGACTAATTAAATTGGACTTCGGAAAATATACTACGATTTGCAGCACAAATAAAATGCAAGACATTATCATTTATCCAGCTGATGAATTCGAAAGCCCCTAAAGACCTGCTTTGCCAAGGCACCACTTAGACCTTGTTATATCCATGAACTCGACTTAACTCACCTCGACATTCGTTGCCCATATGGCGACAGACATGCTTTGCCTTTTTTTTTTTTTCTTCATTAGGTGCGTGAGTGAGTCATGTTGTCCTAGCAGACCCTCCGCATGACTGACCCCGTACCCTGAATAGCCCATGCTACCATAATGCCGAGAACCACAGCGTCAGGGGGCCATGCCTCATTTACCAGCATCCTGCTAAACAACAATCACATGAGTCAAAGCAAGCAGGAGAGAGTGAGAGAGAGAGAGAGAGAGAGAGAGAGAGAGAGAGAGAAAGATTTTTAAGTTTATGGGTTCACCAACCTCCCATTAAGATCATGCCTATAGCCTTCTCATATTGACTTTTTCACAGCATCGGTTGGCCAGCAGAGCTGATTCAGAGTATTTGCTTGCTGTTTCTGAGGCCCTGTCCAGGTGTCTGTGGCTAGTTTTTTTAGGATTCGAGGTAGTAGTAGTACAATTTCATACCACCCGTGGATGTCCGTCCATCCATCATCCATTCCTCCTAGATAGATAGATAGATAGATAGATAGATAGATAGATAGATAGATAGATAGATAGATAGATAGATAGAGAATGAGATGTAAAGAATGAGATAAAAATGTGCAAATATGGACAATGAGGTTGAATATTCAGTAGACAGACTAGCGCCAATTGAAACACGTTGCAACAAGACATAACCAGCAAATTGAGAAAACCAGTGCAACAAGTTATAGCAGTTAAAAGTGACAGCAGTGCAAAAAAGTGAGCGGTGCAAGACTCAAGTAATGAAAGTCTTTGCAGTTTAGGGCACTTGAAGAGGAGATAAATATGACTGTAAGTCTGTTACGAAGGAGAAGCTAAACGTATACCCGATGATGAGTAGTGGTTGAGGGACCATCACGTAAAGAGGTGTTAAAAAGGCATATGGTCCTGGGAACAAGAGAGTTCCTGAGTCTGTCAGTAGAGCAGCTCTGTGGTAGAATGCTGTCACTGAACATCATCTTCTACATGGCAAAAGTTCCATAAAGTGGGTGACTGGAGTTGGACATGAAGGACAGCACGTTGTTTAAGGTCCTCCTTTCCAGCACCAGCTCCAATGAGTCAAGTTTAACGCCCCTCCAGACTCAGCTCTCCTAACTACCTACCTTGTTCAATCGTGCAATGACCCATGAATAAATTGTTGAATGTTTGTATGATTTACGGTTAATGGACTCAACCTTTTCAACCAGAATGTGTGGATTAGATTTTTGGCTTGATATAAACAGGATCCCTTAAGGAGAGGGAATTTGGTGGACAAATTGACATTGAGTTTGTTCAATAGTATGGCTTCATATGGTCTGTTTACTGATACTGTAGATGTAACTAGTAAGGATGTTTCCAATTATAAACCATGAAGATGGCATTGGACTGCATTTGATAAACTGTTTTACTATGATGCAATATGATAATAGGTTTCAGACTGAAACTGCAACGAATATTTATTAAGAAGATTTATTTATGTCTTATTTATCAGTTGAGTCTGTTTTTTTTTCAAGGTTTCTTCCTCATGTCATCTCAGGGAGGTTGTCGAGCTTCCTCATTAGTTACGAATCACTCACTTTTTCACTCACTCTATATACTGCTTATCCTGTTAAGGGTTGGTGGAAGCCTGCAGCCTATTCCAGGGAACTCGGGGTATATGGTGGAGTACATGTATACCATGGACGAGCTGCCAATCCATCGTAGGGAACACAATCACGCACCTTACTCACACACTACGGCCAATTTGGAAACACCAATTAGCCTAATCTGCATGTCTTTGGACGGTGGGAAGAAACCGGAGGAAACCCACCAAGCACAGCGAGAACATGCAAACTCCAGGGACGAATCAATAAATCTATAAATGTTTGCATTCATTTTTTAAAAAATGTATCTCTGGAGTTTTTATTTCTTTGCAACAGTGTCCAATGCCAAAAAGCGGTCTACAAACCTAATTGAATTGTATTAGTAGTAGTTCGGTTGCATAGTGGTTAGCACTGTTATCTCACCTCTTCAGGGTTAGGGGTTTAAATCTCACCATTGTTTGAGCTTGTGGAGTTTGCATGTTCTCCCCATGCTTGGTGGACTTCCTCTGGGTACTTCCTTCCACAGTCCAAAGACATGCAGGTTAGTTTGACTGGCGTTTCCAATTTGCCCGTAGTGTGTGACAGGGTGTGTGAGTGTGTGTGTGTGCTTGTGCTCTGCAATGGGTTGGCTTGTGACCATCCAGAGTGTACCCCACTTTTTGCCCTAACGTCCTTAGGATAGGTTATAGTTATAAGTCTGACTTGTTCGGCGAACATTTTCATAGGCCGATGGAGAAAGAAATCATCTGCTCCTGAGTTTATTAACTAAAACAAGCAGGGATTTTCTCACAGATTTTACAGTATGTATGGAGATATTTTATAAAGCCCACTGGTTTTGTGTAGAGAGAATTTTTAATTACTCTTGGACTTTGCCGTCGTGGCATTCACCTGTTTCCGCAGTCATGGGCGCGCTGAACATCCAGACCTCATGCTGGATAATATGACGCATCCATCATCCAGGTACCTGCCCTTTGCCTGATTGGTGGGAGTAGTGTGATTACACACTCTTCTCAACACGAGGTGTGATGAGTGGCTGCATTTCGACCTTCCCCCTCACATTCCTCAGAGATTAGCTCGTTCTTTTAGACGACGCGCAGAAAACAGCAGAGGCTAAGTGGTCATAACAGGCTTACACAACGGCTTAATGAACCTGGATGTCAGGAGTAGCCAGCTAGCTTCATTCCCCTGGGAGGAAAAACAGCTCATGTAGTAAGGTTTCCAATCACATGCCTGGCAGAAATACCTCGCAACTTTTACACATATGCAGGTCATTGGTTTAGTCCTCACTTCTCATTCTCAGTCCACTTTGGATCACACAAACACTTTGTAAGGAATAAAGAACTCAAGGTGTGATGTTACAGGATAATAATCAACAACATTTGGTGTTTTGTCATAATGTGAAGCAAAGTTGCTGTTGGTTACTTTTCTGTAACAGCATCTCCTGGAGTGTCCTTGTTCTTACATCATATGAGTTTGTCCATGCTAACATTTTATTTTTTTTTATTTACTAATGGAAAAAAATATTGCTTTTTATCCATTTATAGTTACATTTCCAGTTCTGTAAAGTCTATTAAACAAGTTATTGCAGAACACATTGAGAACATAAACTCCTCTGTCCTGAAATCTTTCCTGTGGCGGAAATTTTTAAGTGATATTTTCATCTCTGACTGTTACAAAACACTGACACTGGAGACTCCTTCCAAAAATGTTAGCCAAGGTACCATAATATACTTTTTTAAACAAGTTCACATAAGTTTTAGAAGTCTACAAAGCATGTCTTTTTACATTCCAGTTGAAATATCACTCAGTTCATGCACTCCTTGAATTTCTTCCTGTTTCATATCTCTTTTTTTCCAACACACCGGTTCAGTGTCTATTGTAGCTTTAAAGGCAAATGAGCTACTTCCCCGTTGCCCCTTCAAGGAAGTGCATTTTTCTAACCAGTCAGAATGCAGGAATGGGGAACTTCCTTGAAAACGTGCCTAAAGAAATCACACAGGAGGGGGAGCTATGGAAAATTGTTATATAATATAAATATCAATTTTGTTCATGCCTGAAATGATGTCATACCAGACAGGACAATTAAACACGCGCACTGAAAGAAGCACATTTATGGACAAAAATTGGAAAATTATATTTTATATCATTATAAATAATGATATACAGACATTGTATACACACACACATACACTGAATGTTAATGTCCAAAAATTATTGAAAGGTGAATTTTGCATAATAGATGCCCTTTAAACATATTAAACAAATAGTTTGTATTGTTTATACAACTCGTCCTTCTGACCAATCAGATTACAGACTTCAACAGGGCTAGGTGTAATGTTATAACATGCACTA
Source organism: Heterobranchus longifilis (assembly GCA_028570985.1). NCBI lineage: Eukaryota > Metazoa > Chordata > Actinopteri > Siluriformes > Clariidae > Heterobranchus > Heterobranchus longifilis. Next base: position 2,195,690 of record JAOVVB010000049.1, read on the forward strand.
ATATCCAGAGCGGATATCAGTTTATCTATTTTTATTTTACAAAACTTTGTCCACATGCAACCATATTACTTGTTCGTAGTCGTATGTAACGTAAGCAGTGCAGTTATAGTACAAGCACATATGTTCATTACTCAATATACAGTATATATCTCAATTTCAAAATCATTGGAATACAGTAAACATGTTTCCGTAAGAGTTGAAGGACAGCTTTAAACTATTTACTCAAAAGGTATTAAACATACGAGAGGCGTTCAATTTAAACAGGGACTTCTACATTTCTGGCGAATGAAGGCATAAAACTGGTTGGCATTTACAGAAGACTTCAGGTAGAGTACACTGATGAGACTCTCTTTTCACACACATCACTTCCACATTACAGGAAATCGGCTGGGAGTACAGTCCTGACCTCGCTCTCAGACATTTCCACATGTTTGGACTATCAAAGGAGTTCCTGGGAGGCCAGTGTTTCAGACGTAAAGCAGTCAGTCCGATCACGTTTCTGGCCTACAGTTTCTGTCTTCGTGGTAATGAAACGTGGGATTTATAGAGAAATAAAGGGAGTTTTTACTGTTTTTCTGCACAAGTCAAAAGTCCCGGTTTGACTTGAACGCCCCCTCATACGTCAAATATGAAACTTGAATGTATTATATTTCATAAAGAATGGCGTGCTGTGCTTTTTTGATATTCAGTTAGATTTTAAAATCACACACTGATGTTGAATTTGTGCCTCTTTCACCAACTAAATGCCAGAAACCATTAGCCACGGCTAACAAGTAACAGCCTCATCTCTCAAAAGTTACTGTAGCTACAGTAGCGTGACCAGGAAACCTAGCTGAATGCTTATAACTAGCTGTTTGTCATGATGAGACGAAACATACAGAGTATCAGGTAGATTACAGCGTTGTGTATTACTGTAGGTTTAATTCTCACCGTCTGAGTAAGTTTAGATTTATAACAATGATTTCTTAAAGCTAATGCTAAAGTGTCACCTGGGAGCGATATAATGCTGCTTCAAAACACACTGAAGAGAAAGTTAACATTTTTTCTTCCACAACACACCAGTGCTAACCTGGTTCCTGTGTTATTTCCTCATAAGTTGTAAGTTTGGCGCTAATTAGCTGTTCAGCTTCAACAGTAGAACTACAAGCTAAGTGTTAGCATGGGCTGTACTTTTACATTTATTTGGAGCTGCTTTATACGTGCCACAACATTAAAATTGTAAATTCCTACAGTTATTACAAATAGCTCAGTTACATATATTGTATGCATATTATATATAATATAAATGTATATATTGGCTTTGTGATAAATATCTGAAGAAGAATTAGCTTATAAATGCTAATCGGATTAAGAAAAACCTTATCGTCGTGTCCAAAAACATGCGGCTAAGTTTAGCATGTCTTCTCTTTAGGCATGGCATGAGTTTGGAGGCAGCGAATGACTGGTTGTGATGAAAATATCTCTGTCCGGTGGGGCAAAAATAGCTGTTAGCGTATAGCTAAGTATTTCTGTATAAATAGTCTATAGCTCTACTTAGCAGTCTTTATTTTTCTCTGAAGACGTTACATGTAGTGTATAGTGTGGATACAACTTTTAAATAGTGTGTGTGTGTGTGTGTGTGTGTGTGTGTGCTGGTATGCCTGTGTACAGGGTTTCTACGAAATGCGCCGTGCGTCACATGCTCCCTCAGGGTTAATATTTATCCTCTTTCTGTCTCCTCTGTTTGCTCGGGTCGATAACGAGCGAGACAGGCTGCGTCAACCGCGCACTTTCTGCAATTAATCCATATTATAACTGCAGTGAAATCATGGCTTTTATCACAGCACAAACACATGTTCCACTGGCGACACAAAGCATGCATGAGAAACGCTCCAGGAAAGTACGTGAGAAGTCACCACCGGGGAATGTGCGACTGTTTTTGAAACCTGATTTGCTCCATGCTTAAAGCTAGAGTCGTTTTAGAGCACGATAATTATGTATATTAAAAAATAAAAAAAAAACACTTGTGGGTGTACAAATATAATAATTAATCAACAGCGGCGAGGTGTAATGAAGCAGAAATCTGTTTTATTTATTTATTTATTTTACTTTTTTTTTCAGTAGCATCATGCTCCAAAGTGTTTCTTCCTGTTATACCCAAGTTAATTCCATGCCAACAATTACTATTTTATATTCAATAAACAGCAAGTTTTTTTTTTTTTTTTTTTTCATTTATAGTTACATGATGTTGTGGAGTAAAACAGTAGTAAGTAGCTAATAAAAACTGTTTTGTGGATAAATAATTGATTGTTTAAAGACAGCTAATTAATAAAAAATATTGAAACTAACATTTCTTTAAATATTTATTTCTGCTAAACAGTTCAACAGTTTCATATGAATTTGAAAGAGTAAGGGTGATTGATTTATTTTGAAATGTGGAGGAAGGCTTTTTTAACATTCAGTTAGATGAAGTGATGATAAGTGGTACATTTTCAGTAAACACACCTTGCTGATATTTTTGAAGTATTTATTTATTCTTTAATTTATTGTTTGTTTGTTTGCGCATTTGGATGTTTATCTACTTGCCTTCTTTATGTATTTATTTACAGTATACATTTATTTATATACTTGTGCATTTATTTATTTATCTATCCAGATCATTTTTTCTTTTATTCATTCTCTCCTCTATAGTTTTTGCTTATTCTTTTTCTCTTTTGCTTTTGCTTTTTTTTTATTATTATTTATTATAGTTTACTCCAAAACATAGTAAATTATTATTTTCTTTCATTCCATTTCTTCTCACACCTATACTTATCTTTCTTTCTTTCCTTTTTTGACCTATATTTAAAGATTAAAAAGATTAAATCCTACTATGTATTCATTTGAGTCCTGGTCAGCCCTGAGTGTGTAGCAAGTGAAATTTAACTCAGCTTTCTAAAAATTACTTTTTCACAAAGCGCCAGGCAGGTTTGGACAGCTATTTTCCCTTAATAAATAAAATCATCATTTAAAAACTGTATTTCGTATTTTCTCGGGTTATTTTTGAGATCATCAAACTTTTTTGTAAGAATTTTGTAATAAATTCTTTACAAATCCCACAATGTGATTTTCTGAATTTTTTTTTCTTATTTTGTCTCTCATAGTTG
>JAOVVB010000049.1:2198914-2209911 GCA_028570985.1 Heterobranchus longifilis
CACATCTGCTGGAAAGGTCAAGCATCATGGTGCCAAGAGCGGCACACACACACACACATACACACACACATTGTAAACTTGTTCTCCAGTGTCTTCATTTGCTCATTGTTTTTTTTTTTTTTTTTTTGGAAACATCCCATCTTTTGGCTGCTCTTCTTTGTGGTCGTCATAGCAGATCCCAGCGTCCGCGTATTTGATTTCGCACATGTTTTACACCATATGCCCTTCCTGATGCAACCCTCAGTGGGTTTGAAACTGTCACCACTTGTGCAACCCTCAAACAATATGATTGTGCCGCCAATTGTTACATTTTTATTAATTCCCTCGCCTTTTTTTAGCATTATTAAAAACAACTCGCATGAAGCATGCTGTTTAAGTCAAACCGGGACTTTTGACTGTACAGAATAGCAGAGCACAGTTATGACAAGACGTTGCACTTATCCCAGTGTTTCACTACTGCTTGGATATCGTCAAGAGCCATGATCTACCAGTTTGATTTATGTCTGAAACGCCGGCCTCCCAGGAACTCCTTTAATTTGCCAAACATGTGGAAATAGCTTGGAGCGAGGTCAGGACTGTACGGGGGATGTGGCAATAACTCCCAGCCGAGTTCCTGTAATGAATTCAAGGTTTAGACGTTCTGCTCACCGAATGCTCATGGGAACGAGCCACTGCGGCCAGGATCATCTTTCACACCGTTCGAATGTTTTACTGCAGCTAAGACGCTCGTCACCGCACTGTGCTTGAAGTCTTCCGTAAATATCAATCAGTTTTTACGCCTTCATTCCCCAGAAATTTCACCACGAATCCCGGTTTCACTCGAACGCCCCTCGTATAATGCTGGCAGTTTATGAGCAAACGTTTATGCATATCATATCTCCTGGGAATCCCTTTTAAAGAATCGTGTAATATTTTTGTCATCCTGCCCAAATCTGGCTTCTGCCAGTGCATTATTGTTTTATGGAAAATTAATCAACACCTTCTGACCGACTCAGCAGCACTGAGGAGCGTTTGAAAAGAAGACTTCAGAGACTCTCGTACACACTCACAGCCTCCTCGATGGCATCTCTGCACAGTTCAAGCTGTTTTGCATTTTAAGAACTTTGGCTCTGGTCTTACGATTAAGGAGAAAAAAAAAAAAGGTAGAGAATCTAAACTTTTTATTGCCTTTTAAACATACGGGGACACGTTTACTGGTTTCCGTGCTCTCCAAGCCGAGGACGACGGTAATTATCCTTGTCCACGCTCTGACGGTTTTGCTGCTTGCTTGCTGAGACCTGGCAGATGGTCTTTCATTAAAACCAATAATCAGTAGGTTAGAAATCCAAGAATGCGCCGTAATACGCATTACGTGTTCACATATGCCACTGTGTAAAAGAGTCCTTTGCTTAATGGTAATCAGTAGCTAGCGGCTTTTACTCTTTATTAGTCGCATTAATGCTGTTTTCGGGCTCTCGCTCATAAATCTGTGGCCTTAAAGCGTTCATCAGATTCGTCCTCAAGCCTAGCGTTTTTGTCGTGCCCTGAAACCCTGACGTCCAACTGTAGGAGAGCTGCTGCCGCGTGCCTAATGTTTGATGTGAGGCCTTATAAAACGCCAGGCTTTGATTAGCGCGGGTTTATAGGGAAAGCCTGTTTCCTTGTCACTGTTGAGAGCTTTACTAGTTTTCTTCAGTTTTGCAGTGTTTGTTCTGTTCAAGTGCCATTTATCACACGTATACACAAAAAGCTGGCGAATCAATGCCGCTATATCGCACATCCACACATTAGCGTGGAGTGCGCTCTCGTCGACCCGTAATGCTTTAAAAGCAGCTAATTGACATTTTACAAGGCAGCGCGTTCACTCATTTCACTGACCTGGGACTAATTTAACTAATTTAACTTTTTTTTTTTTTGTTTGTTTTCTTTCTAAACTGAATGAGAGCTGTCCTGTCGGGAGTGTCCATGATTTCACACAAAACACTCCTGCCAAGTGTTCACTAGCACTGGCTAATGACGGGCTGTAATGCAAATGCCACTGTGATGCAGAATACAAGTTAAAAGTAATAATAAAAAAGAAGAACAAACTAGTGTAGTTTCACTCACTCATCGTCTAGACTGCTTTATCCTGTATACAGGGTCGCGGGGCACGAGGCGGGGTACACCCTGGATGGGGTGCCAATTGCATTCAAGTGCCAGGCAATTTTTGATCGCCAGTTAGCCTAATCTGCATGTCTTTGGACTGTGGGAGGAAACCAGAGGACCCAGAGGAAACCCACCAAGCACAGGGAGAACATGCAAACCCAATGCAAACAGAAATCCGAGACAGGAATCGAACCAGGTCCCTGGAGGGGCGAGGCGACAGTGCTAACCACTAAGCTACAGTACCATGCTGCCTAGTAGTTCATAGCACAAGCAAATTTCAGCTTTATCTAGCTAATTTATTATACGAATAAACTGTGTGTGAAATTGGAGAGTTTGGATCGACTTTCTAATTAAAAACCATGAAGCCAGGTTACTTAAAGAGGCATTTAAAAGTAAAACTGAAAAGCTGGTCACGACGCTAATCTACGGTATCTCAGGGGCGCTTAAGGCTTAACGGCTTTTCAGACAGAAATTATAGAGAAGTGCCGAGGCGACTAGACAGTGTTGTGAGCAGTCCATGACGTCAGATCAGATACCGATGAACTGCCTAAAACTCCCAGATACACACGATACACCATGACATTTTACTCGTTAAAATGCCGCCGTACCTCTATGAGCCTACAGGTGGTGCTGTAAACTATTCACACATTGGCAGGCAGTATTAAAATAATTTGCAAAGTTTGTTTCAAATTGTAACATAATCTAGGGGGAAAAAATTTAAATTATATATATATATATATAATTATTAATAAAATTGTGATTATAAAAAATAAATAGTATATAATAATAAAATACATAATAAATAATACAAATTTCATTGGGACCCAGATATCATAATATCATATTAATATAATATCGTGCTTATATATATAGTACTGTATATAAAATTACTGAAGAGCAAGTTTAAAGCCACGTACACACACATACAGGCAGTTCACTGGGTTCTAGAGGCCTTGTTCATTGTGTTTCTCAGCTACGTGCTCCTACTGGCACCACCAGCTGTGTTTCTACATTCTGCCCCAAACACCAGCGCGCACACACACACACACACACATATGTGAACACACACACTCAGCTCGAAATGAGAGATACTGAGCTTATTGTCTTGTCTAAGTGCTCTGATTGATCTGATTAGGTTCTTCATTCAGAAAATGAAGAGTTACAGTTACAGCAACTTCAATCAGCTAATGTGATTCGTGAGTCGATCAAAATTGTTGTTGCGCTTAAAAATCTAAGTATTGAACTGAAGTAAATATTTGCAGTGTCTGATAGACTAGCAAATTTATTTATTTTAAATATATATATTAACCAATTTTTTTTACATTTTAACAGACATATATCTTTTTTATTATTATTATTTAGTTTGACTCAAAATAAATGTAATAACCCAATTTCCTTATAATGTAAAATATAAATATTAATTATCAATAAATTACATTAAAGAAAAAAAACTTAAACAATATGTAAAAGTAATTATTATTTTATTATTTGGTTTTTATATATGATATTGTTCACTTTATCTGCATGAAAAAAAAATTAGGGGCTTGGTAATAAAATAATAATATTAAATAAATTTATGTTTGTTAATTAAACTTGCCATGCAATTTTAAAAGGTTTTAACCAGCTCTCATATTAATTTCATGCACTTTGCACTCTGATTATTGATCATAAGCTGTAATTAATAGTAATTCATATTTAACTGATTTTAATCATTGGCTTTAGACATCACTCTAATACTTTATTTTCAGCTAAAACTACATGATAGCAAAAGAATCCTAACGTTAGTATTAACATAACCGCCGTCACTCATCCGTCATAAAATGTCCTTTGTGACACTTGCATGTGTTCAGATTCCTGTGTTTGAGCGATGGTGTGTGAAGTGAACCGAGACGCTGGGTTACGAGTGTGTCAGGGTTGCACCGGGGTCACGAACACAAAGAAGCACATAACTCTCGTGCTTGTACGGAGGGTACGTCACATGTCTCGGAGAGAAGGCCAGTCCACTGAGAGAGAGAGACAGAGAGAGACTCTTGTGTATCACATTCCCATAGTACTGAATATATATTTCTTTTTAATTAAATATCGCATGTATTGCATGTGGAGTCAAAAAATACACTCGTTGAGAATCCGTATTCGAATTGCAAACATTCGCAAATCATCAAGCTCTGCCCTTCATCAAGGGAAAATTCTGTTCTATTGTATGACCTCCGCTTGCATCATGTGCATACTGTCGCCTGATAGGCCCTTATATTTTATAATGTTATAAGCAAGATTTGGTTAGATTTACATTAGACTTATTGTTTGTTTGTTTGTTTGTTTGTTTGTACCATCCTGAATACTCTTAATTTTTTTTAAGATTCCTTATTTAAAAAGAAAAGAATAAAAAAAATTCTTCCATAAAGTTTAGAGTAAGCGTGATGGCCGTTTCAGTAGTTTAATATTTAAAGTGAATTTTATTTTTATTGTTAGATTTGAACGTCAAGCAACTTAGCCGGCATTCGGTTCTGCTCGGTGTCTTCGCTGAGGCAAATTCTTTGATAAATTTCAAATCTTTAAAAAATTCTTTAACACAGGTTAGCTCGTTTTTTTTTTTTTTCCTTAGGCTTTGTCTCTTTCACCCTAGGGGTCGCCATATCGTAACTACGTAAGTGCCATCAGTCGAGCATAGTTGGGGATTTATTTTACCTTATTTATTTTTTAATGGGGCAGGGGTGGGATTAGTCCAAGTACTGAAGAAACAAATACATCTTGAATTTTATTGGTCGGATGAAGTCGGGACTCAAATCTTGTTTTGAAGCACAGTAAATAAAAAAACCCTAAAAGTAAACCCGAAAGTTTTGCGAGATCTTGCAATTGAAATACATTTTTCTTCTATGTATTTCGTCCTAGGGAGCGTCATTGGATTCAGAAAGATTGTAAATGTTGTTTGTAGAAATTTTACGCAAAAGTAAAATAAAATAAATACATATTGTGCAATTCGTTTTGTTTAGGTGAAGAAAACAAAAAAAAAAAGATGTGTCAAAGTACAGTATGTCACATCGAGTCATTTTTGGCTGAGTTGTTTTTTTTTGTTTTTTCCCCAGACTCCCAGTCTTACAGATGTACAAGATGAACTCGTGATTTCTTTAATCTCTTTCAAATTTTGTGAGATCTGGTTTAAAATGTTGTGCTTTTTGCTTTGCACAGGTTGCATTTTGCAAAAAAAAAAAAAAAAAAGGTTTCCCGCTGCTCTTGGTGCACGTGGTGGAGTTTCACTTCGCTTGTGTTTCCTCTCTGAATACTGAACACACTCGCATCAATCGGGCCATTCACGCTGCTCGAGTTCACTCCTGCAGGTTGTTTTGCCTTCCAGTACTCCGCTGACTTTGAGATAATTAGTATGTGTGTGTGTGTGTGTGTGTTTGTTAGAAAGAGAGAGTGATATAGAGTAAATGTGTGTGTGTGTATGTGTGTGTGTGTGTGTGTGTGTGTGTGTGTGCGTATGTAATTGAGTTTGTGTGTTCTTGTGTGTGTCTTGCAATTGAAGGCAATTTCATTCTGTAATATGCATTCGCCCGTGTGGCCCGTCTCCCCGCGTGTTCTTGTCACCGCGGAGATGCGAGGTGGTGAGGTGGTGAGGTGGTTGGGGGGGGGACTGAGTTTCTGACGGGTCTCTCAGACACTTGAGCAGAGCCTCATTATCCTGTTTTGTCTGCACTTCATGAAACTTATTGGCGTAGCCAGAACTCAACCCCCCTCGCCGTGATGCGCCTACTCCACACTTAATTAGCACTCTTAGCCAGCCGTTCGCTGGAAACAACTCTGCGTCTGTGAAGAGCATCGACACAGAGGGTGCGTTTGTGCGGTTGTACGTGGCGAGATTGTTCATGAGTATTCTTGAGATACTGTATAGAACCGGACAAACCTTAAATCCCAGCTTTATGGACTGATATTCCTGCTAGCATGTTAGCATGTACGCTCGACAACAGGTATAAAGCAGTTTAGGCAGTGTGTGTTTTTCTGCTACACTGTCATCTTTTTTGTCTAAATAATAGCGCTGTGAATCATGGGTAGACCGTCATTTCAGGTCAGTATATAGGTATTACAGTTTTCAATTCCATTAGACTCAATAGCACTAATATTTACAGTTTTTTTGTAGAATTAAAAATTACTCAAAGTATCTAATAAACACTGAAATGTTGCGTAACTTTTGTTGTTGAATTGCCTAAATGTCATGTTTCATGCCGAAGTGATAAGAATTTTTTTTTTCCCACCTGCTGATTCTCCAGTCCAGTAGGTGGCAGTAAAGCACGAACCAATAAACACAAAAAAAGCAAAAAAGCGATACTCTCACAAAATAAAAGTATTTGCAAGTTCTTTACAAAAGATAATTACAAAATAATTTGCCAAAATAATTACAAAAAATGTGAATCCGTTCGAATCGAAGATCTGATACACCAATTCAAAGAATCGAAACTGCCAAAAAAAGATTGATTAAATTGGATAATCGATTTAAATCGTATCATTGATTTAATCGCATAGCGATACTTAACAAATTGTGTTTTGCAGGATTACAATTTTTTGATTTTTAATATCTAAAATAATAAAATAACTCTTGTATAAATGTTAACTTGGGGTGTATTATTAGAAAATTATTACATTTCCATGTTCTTGGGTTCGATTCCCATCTCTGTGTGCATGGACTTTGCATGTTCTCCCCGTGCTTGGTGGGTTCCCTCCTCGTACTCTGGTTTCCTCCCATAGTCCAAAGACAGGTATATGGTCGGAACAAAAATAAAGTAAATAAATAAATAAGACTATCCCCCTGTCTCTCCAATATCTGCTACTAACAAGACAAGAAGCATGCTCGACTTGTCCAGAAACCCCTTCTGTCACAGCCCCGGTGCTCGTTGAGGCCACTTTACGGTGCTATATTGGAAGGATATAGCGGATAACAGTATTAAACCATCTAATGAACTCTGACCACTGGGCCGTTAAGGAGACTGATGACTGCCGGAACTTTCTTTCTTTCTCTCTTTTCACACCAAAGGGCTCCTAATGACAATACAGGGCCCCTGGAAGCCATTATTGACCCAGGGTAAAGATTTATTCATGGCCCCTAGGGCCAGAGAGGCCCCTCGGACACGATAAATGTGGCGCATAATTGAGTTTGGTCATTGAATCGTGTTTGAGGAGGGAGAGAAAGAGAAAGAGAGGAAGGCAAACGTGTGTTTGTGTTTCAGCCACCGGAGAGATCGAGCGAGCTGAAGAAGTGGGTGACTCTCCAAAAAAATTGGAAGAAGGTTCAATTCAGACAGAAATGGGATTAAATGTGCTGAACTAAGGAGCTTCTGCTAGACGGAATAATAATAATAGCATCATGGAGAGGAAGGCGGTGTTCCCAGATGCTCATTCCCTCTCCGAGTCATTTTATACAGATCTTATAATGATAGCCCTGGGACGTGTGACAGGCTGCAGTAAACCATGGGTGATGAGGAGAAGTGCCTCGTTCCCAGGTGTTTAAGATGACTAATCTTCTGCTAGTGGTGGCTCCTGCTTTAGATGTTTTGGCTGCAAGTGTGTGAGCCTGAGTGTGAGTGTGTGTCTTGGAAAGATTAGAGTCGTCAGTGTAGATTTATGGCTCCGGATGGCCAGAGAAGAGACAATAGCCCCCCGCTAAGCTTGTGGTCCCAGCTATTAATATCCTCCTTTTCACACTCTTCTAGCGGTTCCAAGTATTTCACTGCATGTACAGAGTATTGACTGAAGCACACACTAAAGAGCAGCGTGTTATTGTGAGTCTCGCCATTTAGCCAAAGTGTTTGACTCTCCGCTGGTGAAAGGCCAAGCTAGGGCATGAAAGGGTCCCATGGTGCGTCGTTCAGCTTGGACACAGTACGCGTATGAATAGGGGGACAGAAACTCACTCACTGCATGTCTTTTAGGCTTTCACTTTTGTTACAATCTGTGTTGCCAACGTAGCAGCGTTGTCACTCGATTTGGCCCATTTGTAAACCCCTTCAGTGATTTTATTTTCAAAAAAGTGAGGCTGGGCAATTTTTTTGCCATATTTTAGCCGTTGTTCTGCTCACATCTCATCGTTTGCTTGAGAAAGTAGGTTCTCGCGACTCACCACCATTGTGCAAAGCCTGTCTGGGTCACACTTTTGCAAGCCAGTTTTCCCAATGAGCAGAATCTACACTGTTCCCACTGACCAATCACTGAACTCTAGTGTCCCAATGATCAATGACGGAACTCCAGTTTTCCCCTGACCAGTTACTGAACTCCAGTGTCCCTAACAGTGAATGACTGATAACCATTGTCCCAATGACCAATCACTGAACTCCAGTGTCTTCAATGACCAGTCACCGTAATCCAGTGTCCCAGTGGCCAATTACTGACCTTCTGAGTCCCTAATTAGGAATCACCTATCACTATTGATCGCTGAATGGCAATCACTGAATGCCATTGTCCCTAATGACAAATCACTGAACTCCAGGGCGCCAAAATGTCCAACTGGTGATGAACCATTGTCCTCAATGACCAATTACTGATGACCAGTGTTCCCAATGACTAATCACCAAACTTCAGTGTCTCCAAAGACCAATCATTGATCACCAGGATCCCCAACATCCGATCACTGATCCTCACTATTATTAAAAACCAATCCCAAACCACGATTGTCCTTAATGACTTGTCAGTGATCACCCAAACAATATTACCGATCACCAGTGTTCAGAGTGACTGGTGAACATTGTTTCCAGTCATCAACCACTGCTCTCCAGTGTTCCCAATGCCCAGTTATCACCACTGGTTGTCATATCCACAGACATCTATTTCCTGTGACTGTTCATGTCAGTCTCACAACCATGGCTTCATTCTGTCTGCGTTTTTAATAGAAATTGTAGAGTTTTCAAAAAGAAAAAAAAAACAATTTACATAAAAAATGTTTTGTAAATATGTCAATATTACAAATGTAACCAGGAACATTCTCGATATAGTTTATTAGAATATGTTTCCAGATGTGTATAAACAGATGCACACATCTCTAAGATGTTAAGATCATATATGAGCTGGAGTAATGAAGCTGAGGTTGAGGAACTGAACCTGCAAAGACTGAATTCCCACATCATGTTGACATGACTGACTTTTCTCCATCTGAGATTTCTCCAGAGTTTGTGGGTTGTTGGAACTTTTGAAAATGACACGATTTGAGCTGTTGCTTTTTCTCTAAGTCTCTCTCTCTCTTTCTCTTTCCCACTCTCTATCCATTTGGCAGTCTTTCTCAGCTTATGTCTTTATAGGAGACCATTTATCATAATTTACGGATGAAGTCTCAATGAACTGTTAAGCGAGAACTGTTTCTCGTGTGCCACATCTGCTGCGAACAAAACAACATCTGTACCGAAACTTTTACTATAACTGGACAGTGAGAGATACAAAGTCATTCTACCAGGACTAAATCTTTGACTTCGAAATTTGTCTTCTTATGCTTTTTTTCTCTCTCTGTTTTTTTTTTTTTAATATTGCTGTTCAGGAGATATTGACCTCATTCTTTTGTCGTGAACGGATGTTATTATTTCGACGACGTGGATCCTGGCATTAGTTAGATGAACTGCGGTGTAATCCGTCCACTGTTTGTCCTTTGTAAAGAATTATCTCTTGCTGTCGTCACCTCTCGTTTTTCTTTTTTTGAATGAGAAAACAGGAAGGATTTGGGAGGACATTATCGTAATCATCATCCTCCACTCTGAACGATGGGAGGGTGAAGTTGCTGAGGAAGCGCGCAGCTCTTGTGTGGAGGTCATTTGTGAAATATATTGACCAATTTCAAACTCCGCTGGCTCTTAATGATGTGACATCCCGGATGGTGAAGTATAGGTCAATACCGCGGGAAATATATAATTAAAAGCAATGAGATTCTTGTCTGGTAAAAAAAAAAAAAAAAAGCATTGGATCGCAGATAGATGAAGAGGTTTGAGTTTATGGGGTGTGAATTCATTGATCCCAGTACAGCCTATCTAGAGAATAAGGATGTGTTGACATTATTTTAATAGGCTTTTTAAATTACTAAAATGCCCATTTTATAGGAATAGCTACTAGATGGTATTTCAAGGCAATAACAAAGGTTTGTTTTAAAAAAAAAAAAATTTGTAATAATGTCGCCCCTTTTTTTTTTTTTTTTACAATCCGTTATCCTTATTGAAATTTCTCAAGGCTTATCCTTGGACATATTGAAAAGTTTATTGAGACTCCGGGGAAAATGGTGCTTGAGCGAGATATTTTTCCTGCGGATGATTTTATTGTGAAGTGCTGTATGATGTGGCTCATATTTTCTCTGAGTTTTATTGGCCGGCTGGATGTATTGAGGGCCCCGAAGCCTTCATGCTCTGTTGGAGAGTGCCGTCCTCTTGACCTTCCCCACTGCGGCTCTCTCGGCTTTCTTCGCCAGCGCTGTGTTAAGGCCAGTGCACACAGAAGGCGAAAGACATGAGACAAACAGTGAAGCAATTTCGCTTTTACTGTGGTGACTGAACCCGCAGCAGTTATTTCTGAGATTTGTTTGGTACGTGAGATGAAACTGGACACATTTTGTTAACTGACCTTTTGAGATTTTATTACATTTTCTAATCTTTTTGGTCAGAAGGTGCCAATTATTAATTTGATAGAAAAAGCTTTAATAGTAGTTTCCAGCTAAAAGTCGTCCACTAGCTTTGATTACTTCTTGCTCTATAATGTTATTTTTCAATTCTCTTTTCCTATTTAAGTTCTTGAATATGGAATAAGACTCCATAGATGTGATACTCTGGTGATTCAGTACATTCAGGTCATCAGCTGACTTCATTTTATTCCCCCATAACGTTACTGAGTCTCGACCTGAGTAACTGATCAAC
>JAOVVB010000049.1:2241594-2264299 GCA_028570985.1 Heterobranchus longifilis
TGCCCTTAAATTAGATGCTTGAATGATTCATACGTAGGTCACTGTGTGGCTTAACAAACAAAAAACATTCCTCTGAAACTGCTCAGGTACACGGACTGGACTGGAAAAGCCTAGAGAACTATTCCTTAAGACTACATTAAAAATACTAGAAAGTCAGAGTGTTTGGATGCAAAATATGACAAAAATGAGGAGGTGCTCAAGACCTTTGCACAGTACTGTAGGTAAAGGTGATAATCAAGCAGACAGATGTGATGTACAGTAGGGCTAAAAGACAGAGACCTATGAACACGTGGACTTGGGTTATAAATGGCAATGGGAATATAAAACACTGGAAGTAGTGGTCATTGGGAATATGGCTACTACTACTGTACTATACTATAGTGCACTGAGAGGAGTGTAGCGTAGAGATACAGGACCATTGAGCTTTCGTAATATAGGGAGTCGGGAACACGTGACATCAGAACAAGAAGTTCAAGACAAGGCAATCTGGAACAATTGGAGGCTTGGACTCTGAGAACACGGATAGTGCTCTGAAAGGGTAGTATAGTAACCATGAACATGGAACCTGGATATTCAGAGCATTGAAAACATAGAGACTTACTGGGGCAACACAGGGTCCTGGAATGTAGCCCCTGCAGACTATAGTGGGATGCTGGGAATATATGAACTGGTTGGATGGTGGATTAATTTCCACTACCTTGGGAATTAAGGGCTGCTTCCTAAATGTTTAAGTAGTCCTTGAAAAGATATGCTTTCTCTAGAACAATGGAAACATGAATTTGATGCCATCAAACACTTCACAACCTAATTGGTGGATGCTAGGTATTAGTGGTGGGGATCATTTATTGACTCGGTTCTTTGGATCTCTTTCATCAAAATGAACTGATCTTTTTTTGAGTTATTTAGTTCATTTCGTTTGTTTGATCAGAAATAAAATAAAATTTTACATTACAACAGACCCCCAACATGTCTACATACACACATTTTGGCTATAGTTCCAGTAATGAAAATATTACAGTGCTGCTAAGGACATATTATGATAAACAGAATGAGAAGCTCACCTCTTATATCTTCTGGTCCGAATCGTTCGTTCTTTTGTCACGTGACTCTCATAGACGCTGCGCAGTGCATTACACAGGAAACAGAATTAAACGGTTCTTCTCATGAGTCTTCTAGTCCGAGTCGTTCGTTCTTTTGAATCTATTGCAGTGCACAGCGTCTATGGGAGTCACGTGACCAAGGAACGAACGACTCGGACCAAGACTCGAAGGTACAGTAACTACTCATTTCTGTTTCCTGTACATAACCCACAGAGGTTTTGCGATGATTTGCGCATGCGCGCCCAGAAGAAAATGAACAAATCACTCTCCGAGACTACTCGAGTCACGTTAGACTCGTTCAAAAAGAACAAATCGTTCATGAATGACCCATCACTACTAGGTATCTGTCGAGCTGGTTGATGATTCTGTAGTAATCTAGTAACCTCCTAGCACTGAAAATACAGTTATTGCTGCTATTTATTTACATTTTTTTAGAAGAAAATGTGTGATTATAAACCTCCAGCAACTCAAGTTGTTTACTCCGGTATCAGGTTACTTCATGATGTTAGATTTTGGTTACTAGTCTTTCCTGTCTCTCCCTTTCCCTTGAATCTGCCACCGTAATAATTTTTGTTTTCACTTCCTCAGTCTCTCTCTCTCTCTCTCTGCTTAACTACCGTCTGTGTGTCTCAACATGGCTAACCCTGTGAAGCAGAACCGGCTTCATTATAATTGGGCTTGGCATATCAGGTCACAATTATCAACGCTGGCTTATTCAGCTTTTAATTGCCTCATTTAATTTGTTCACATTTGGCACGAAGTAACAGCAACCTGCTGCAGTTGAAACCGATTAGCTCCAAGGACGTGTTAGTCGAGACGGGGCTTATCGACACGTCACCCTCGTCTCCTTCACCTCCGTTCTTTTATCGGCGTGAGACTATAAAGAACGGACGAAGTGAGAGAGGGAGCCGTGTCCGACGTCAATGGACGCTGCCTTGTGGTTTTAGAGATTCACCGCCGTCTCTTGGGAATAAATTAATATATAAAGAGATAAAGAGATGGCTCTGTTTTTTTTTTTCTTAATAACAGTGATACAAAGGGGTGAATGGTGTCAGTTTTTAAACGATAGTTCACGAGTCAAATATGGCAGAAAATCCGAAGGCGGCAGCTTTGTTGTCGCGTGCGCATGTTTGGGTCACTTGTTGCGTCCTCGTTTGGAGAGCAGGACTCATTAATCGCGATGATGTCGCGACCGGTTCATGGCCGTCAGCCAGCCAGCGAGGGAAGCATGAAGAGGCTCGTTTATCCGTTCATTCATCAGCTTATTTAATAGGGGAATTAAAATGCTTTATAGTGCTCTGAGACCAGCACAACAGAGCGCTTATTACTTTCACCTTACGTACAAAGAGAGACATAATACTCCGTTATACACAGAAACCGTCTCGGATTGACAGTCGTACAGGTTATTATTTATGTTATGCACTTGTGTCTATAGTAAGAGCTTATTCCCTGATACTTGTATAGCGGATATTATGCATGGATACATAAAAGCGACAAAAGTACATAATCATTAACATGGTAACAGTTTTATTTACTATTTACGGAATACGTCTCCAGAGGCAGCACTTTGTAAGAATTAAAGGTCTCATATTTTACTATTTCTTTAAGAGCTTACTTTAAATCTCTCCAAAAAGTTCCATCAAAGTATGTGTGTGTATGTGTGTTAATACTTGAGTTGTGAAAGAACTCTCAGATAATTCTTGTTAAACTTCAAACTCGCTTTATTCCACTCCTTCCCCAAATGTCCCACTTCTGTGTCTATGTTAATGAGCTACTCCTGAGCCACACCCCCTGTCAGAGAACAGCGGAGCTGAGCACCAAGCCGGGGGATGGGCTTTTCTTATATGAGGTCACATCAGAGGGAAAAATCTAATTAGCTTGTTTGTACAAAAATGCAACTCTTTAAGCTGTACCTTATAATTTTTAATGGGATGTTTGTTTGTATACACGGAAGTGCTGTGGTATAAGAGGAAGAAAACACTTCACAGTGTGATGTTATTGGAAAATAAATAATAGGTCATGATGTAATCGCCGATTTTGTGTAAACCGTGCATGTATCATATCAGTGCACGTATCAGATTGGCGCCCGAGCTTATTTCCTTGTTTGGCCAAGAAGCTCGATTGGGCACGAAGCGAGGCAGCGGGTTGGGAGCAAGTGTCTGTGGAAAGATTTCGGGCCCTGAGGAGGTTTTTAACAAAGGAGCCGTGCTGGAGCGAATGATCGACGGAGGAGAGTCGGGATCGGGGTGTCGTGTTAGATGTGGCTGGGTGAAGACAGCAGATGGAGGGAAACTGGGCCGAGATCAGAATCATTACCACGGAGCGGCACGACAGCCGGGAGTCCTCCCTCTCGCTTTAGCACTGGGCATTTCCAAGGGAGAAAGAGTGTCACTGTTTGATTTCTCATTCTCTCTCTCTCTCTCTCGCTCTCTCTCTCTCTCTCGCTCTCTCTCATCACCACATTTGATCTCTCGTGTTCTTCTTTCTTATCATCAGATCTCTTTCTCATTTTTCAGCATCTCTTTCCGCCTCATAAACTCTTCAGTTTTATTGTTGTTTTTTCTTTGTTAACCAATCGCCCTCTTCAGCTATTACATCCTCTCCTCAGATGTGACACCTTTAACTAATGATGCATATTAGATGTTTAGGCTCTTTAAAGGAAAAGGTAACATGTCCTAGGATTCAGTACGTATCTGTCGATTTGCAATATTGCATTCGTTTCAAATGCGTAATGAATCGTTTCGTTTTGATGAATATCTTTGCTAGGATCATGCCTCGTGCTGGAGTGAATCCGAAACAATCTGTGCTCAATAAGACACAGCTTAACCCCAGATCCGGTCTTAATTCGGTTGTGTCTCGGGAGAATCATGAACGCGCTGTCGTGCACGCAATTTCATGCGCACTTCCAGTCTTCATCGATCCGCCGTTTGTCTTCAATATAGACTGACACTCTGGATCGATCTCTTTTATTATTATCCACAAATGCCTGCAGTCGTTAAGAAGTCACAGGTCAGAGCTGCAGGTCAAAGGTCACTTTCTTGCTACACTCCCAAAAGAGTTCCCGTTTGCAGTGTCAGTTCCACTGGAGCTCTGCTTGTTTTCTTTGGTTCTTCGGCTCTTTAATGGCGTGCCTCTTGGCAAGCTCTCGCCGTCTCCGGCGCTCCCCGGCGTGCCGCTGCACCATCGCTGCTTTGAACGAGCTCCCAGACGCACTTATTTCTGCGCACTGGTTCGTTCGGGAAACTTTGTTAATTAGCGTAATTTGTTTTAGTGTGTAAAGGAATCTCCAGGCGCCAAGCGCGGAGAGTCACGCGTCACGCCACGCCATGCCGTCTTCATTCCTTCTCTTTTCCGCTTTTTTCATCCTCCAAGCTGGCCTCATTCTACCGTGAGACACACAGCTCTGGCGCTCTTGCCTCGAGGCACCGCTGTCTTTAAGAGCCTCGGGGTGTCTTGCTTTGAAATTGCGATAGCAGGACTGTGATTTAATGCTGAAATTCGGAATAAAAGCTGTGCATTTGATAGGGATGATCAAAGTGCTCAGATCGTAGCACTTCTGAAGTGTTTTGTCAAAAGCAGATCTGTAGTTTTTTCTTTTTTTTTTCCATCGAAACCTTGTCGATGTTTTTATCATGGCCTGGTGCAGAAGCTGCTCAAACGGTACTGATTTCTGATGCCATACCCTACTGGTACTGAAACCTTGAGTACTGAAGCACTTAAAAAAATCTATATTAGAAAAAAATCTGTCCATTTATTCATTATCTACACCGCGTCTCAGTTGGATTTATTAATAGAAATAAATAGAAATAAATTTTTGCATTTAACTCACACTTTTGTAAATATTGTTATAAAACACAGTTCTGGAGCGAATGATATCAGTGCAGTTCTGGTAATGCAAACAAGAGATGCGCTGATTGCTGTTCTGTAGTTCACTCTTATAGTGTTATTGTACTTGTTTGTACTGTATGTTTGGTCCTTTTGTTCTTTAGTGGTTTGTTTGTTTTCTCGGTTATTTGTTTCTTTTTTTTTTAATTCTTTGTTTATGTTTTGTTTCTTTTTTGCTTTATTTGTTTATTATATTCGTTGTTTCTTTCTTATTTCCTTTCTTTCTTTCTATCTGGTTGTCTATATGCAATTAAGACTATTTTTTTCCCCACACATGTGAATATTGCAGTTCCAAACAGTTGGGTTTCGATTGTTCCTTCGTTTAGGATAAAAAATATAAATGTGAAACTATACCTGATTTGCTTTAAGAAAAGAACATAATAATGACCTCATGACTGAATAATAAGAGTAGGGTAGTGGTGACCCAAGTGGTTAAGGCTGTGGGTTACTGATTGAATGGTCTGAGGTTCGAGCCCCAGCACCTCTAAGTTGCCACTTTTGAGCCCTTGAGCAAGGCCCTTATCCCTGTCTGCCCCAGGGGGCGCTGTATCCTGGCTGACCCTGCGCTCTGACCCCAGCTTTCTAACTAGGATATGTGAAAAAAATCATTTCAAAGTGCTGTTAGGTAAAAGTGACAAATAATTGTTTTTTTTTTAAGCTCTCTCTGTCACCCAGGTTAGGTTCGCCCATAAAGGTGAGTGTGGTATATTAGTACCTTGATTACCTTCTGCAAACGGCGGATCAATAGGTCCTGAATGGCTCCCACATTGATCACTGGGCACGGCGCTGCTAATTTATGCCCGGTCCCAGCCTGTTCGTCCTGGCCAGAGCAGCGGGGCGTGAAATTCAAATTATTATTGCAGCCAGCCAATTCCATTAGGAGCGGGAGGATGCGTAGTGCTGGGTGATATTGGCACCGTTCCTGGTGAGAGGTGAAGGCTTGCCCTTTGCAGCCCACACAGCAGGAGTTATTATCCAGTTTATCACAGTTCGCCCTGCCTCCTTCATCTCGCTGCTGTTGTCATGCCAAATAGAGTGGCTGCGCTAAGCATCAGTGCCCCTAGAGGTCAGGCAATAAGAAGCAGAGTACCCAAACTCTTCCAGCTGTTCGGAAAAACGTCTAAACAGGCGTCTTCATTTGTTTCCGGTTTGGACTGGAAGGCATGGAAGTTTTGTTTTGTTGTTGTTGTGTTGATTGTGAAAATGAGAGTTTAATGATTTTCATGTGATGAAAGCTAGGGGAGGGGAAAGTGAAGTGCAAATTCGACAGCGATGTTGAGTTCTGAATTCCGATTGGTCAGAAGTCGTCGATTAGTTTTCCCAGCTTTGACAGTAACAGGGGCAGTGATCTATTCATATGACTGTACTAATGCATCTGGTCTAATATATGCATTAATAAATTTAAGTCATTGGCAAGTTTCTTACGGAAATAAAAGAGCTCTTTAAGAGATGTGCTGCTATTAAAAACTAATCAATTCCAGGGTGGTAACGCGTAACCTGCTTCATGTCGTGCCACTTCACACCACTCCGTCATGGGTTCGTTTAATATTCCGGCATGGTTTGAGTGTTTTTCTTCTTTACATATTGTTGTTTTTTTTCTCCTCATGTACTTGCAAATAAATGCTAATGTAATCAGTAATAAGACATTTATGTTTGGACGTGAGGCAAGACTTTGTATTAGGATTAAGGAAAATTACAGAGATTAAAAACTCATTTGTCTTTGAATAATGTAACATTGTACCATGATTTGTTAGTCCAGGTCGTTACTGTCAGAGGTCAGCTATGTTTCCACCACTATCCTCATGTGTTCAATCATATGAATTTGCAATTTAACTCATTTAGAATAGATTTGTAATTTATTTCCAGCCTCTTCCATCATTTAAAACTGATTTGAAACACAGGTAGTGTGATCTTAGGGAGAATATTAACTTATTTTCTTGAATTTCTTCATTAAGAAGGAATGGACACTGAGGATCCTAATAAATTTAGGGCACTTCTAAACCTAAATTTAGAAATTTGCAGTATATGTGAAAACAATGTTCAAGTAAAAGCGAGACTTTTGATTGTACAGAATAACAGAACCCAGTTCTGAGTGTAAAAACCTTCCCTTTATTTCCCTATATAATCCCCTGTTACACTAATGCACTTATTGCAGGGTTTCACTGGTGCTTGGACACCATCAAGGAAGAAAGATTTTTCGCACAGCTTACTTCACGTCTAAAACGCTGGCCTCCCAGGAATTCCTTTATTGGCCCAAACATGTGAAAATGGCTTGTCCGGACTGTACGGAGGGAGTGGCAATAACTCCCAGTCGAGTTCCTGTAACATGCAAGAGGTGTTGGTCAATGATTGTGTGTACAGTTCACACGGACAGATTTGTCTCTTCTGCAAGTTGGTGACGAGTGAAAAGAACGACTCCAGTGGGCTCCGAGCCACCTCGGCCGGGTTCTCCATTTACGTACATACAGCCTTCTTTAAAACGTTTTTAGTTTAAGGTGTTTTACTGCAGCTAAGAGTCTCATCATCGTACTGTACTTAAAATTTCCGGCATTGACATTTACAGAAGCATTAATCACAAGTCCCTGTTTGACTTGAACACCCCTTATACATTGCTTGGTATGTAGGGATGAACAGATAATGTATTTCAAAAGAATAGAAACATGGATGAGAATATAAATGACACTTTTTTTTAATGATGTTACCTTGGAAGCATTTCAGGGAGGTAGAAACAAAAGAAATAATCATGCAAGTGTGATTCTATCAATAGCAGCTGATGAACTTTCAGAGCCAGAAGTCACACACCAGGCTGAAATATAGAGTATAGATCTGAGTTTTCTCAGTGCTTCTGGGGTGTACGGTTCATACTTAATAAAGAAAAAGAGAGAAAAAAAATGCATCCACTTTAGACCATCGACCAACCCTGATTAAAATCTGGACACACTGCCCAAAATCAGATGTGTAATTTCAACACTGGCATCAGATTTTAAACAGATTTGACTTCAGTTTAAAATCGGTGATAAACAGAGAAGGTTGAGATGTTCTCTGGAATTGGAGATTGAGTGGACATTAAAAGCAAGCTGTGCAGGACAAATTAAGTGCCGGTCATTGAGCAGAGAGAGTAATTTACTTCCATGGCCTTGAATCAGAATTAATTAAGATTGCATGGCCGGAGATGTAGAGAACACAAAGTGGACTGATTTAACCAAGGTTGGTGTGAGCTAATGGAAAATCAATAGGAAGTGTAGAGGATGGCTGCTTTCTACTCCACCTCTTCTTTTTCTATTTTTCTTTGTGCTTCTTCTTAACCCTGACCTCAGTGAAGTTCCAGTCTGGGTCTGATGGGTCTCTGGCAGCGATAGACACACTAGCAGGCCAAATGCTTCTTCTTCTCCCAAATATGCAGTTTTTGATTTTTGATAGCACCTCATTAAGACCACATCAAGGATTTGTCAAAGAATGACACCTACAGTCACAGTCTCAACTGCGACACTGTTGTTGTTTTTACCTACATTAAGTGCTTTATCCTAGTAAGATGCTGAGCATATCCCAGGAAATGCCCAGAAATATATCGTAGAAGGGAAGCCATGTGCTCACACCTAAGGACAATTTGGAGTCACTGATCTAACAACCTGGGCCTGGGAGAAAACTTGGAAACCTGGTGAAACCTGTGAGCGTGTGAAATCCAATGAGCTTGAGGGGTTCAATCCAGGGCCCCCTGAAGTAGGAGAAAACTAGGTACCCTGGGGAAACCTGTGAACACATGAAGCCTGATAGGATTGATCCAGGCACACAGAAATGTGAGATGGGAGAGAATTAGGGATCCTGGGGGAAACCTGTGAACACGTGAATCCTAAGTTGACTCCAGGTGGTCGATCCAAGGCTACAGGAGCAGGAGGTGGGAGAAAACTGGGGAATCTGGGGGAAGCCTGTGAACACACAAAATCCAAGGTGACTCAAGGGGGGCGAGTCAGACACACAGAAGTGGGAGCTTCTGAGAAACTGTTAACACATGAGACCAGTTAGGCTCAATCCAGGGACCCGCAGGCTGTTAGGAAGCACAAGTACCCCCTGTTTTGCCATTGCCATCTCCTATACCATCACGATCCAACAAATTCTAACGCGTATTATATTTATGCTAGATAGGAATGGTGCGACTGTTAACTCACTTAACTTGGCTTTGTGTTGGTGAACAGATTGACAGTCAGGACGGTGATACAATAATTGGCTTGAAGCTTATCTATGTCTGTGGTTTTATTACACTATCAATTGCTCCATTGATGGGATTATATTGACTTTTTTATAGCCTCAATTCACCTCAGTTTGTGCTTATCAGCTCCAGCTTCGGCTCTACTACATTCGATATTTCTGGGTCAGTGTTTGGTACGTGTGTCATGTTTGTTTTGACCAGCTTGAGCAGTTCAAACCAATGTTAATCTTATATTCTTTCTTATTCTTCTTCCTTCCAATTTGGTTATCCCCAAATTCCTAGCCACCTCTCTCTTTTCACTCGACAGCTTCGCACTAGGGATCATGAAGGCTAGCAAGTGCTTTCTATAAGCCAGCCACCACATCTTTCATGTAGCTGCCCACGGTACATCAGCTTGAACACTCTGGTTATTTCACATACATGATCTCACAGATGCTAGTGTTGTTCTGATTGACAAGAAGAGAGAACATATCATGCCTTCCAGCCAGACTCACACTCTCCCAGTGATACCACTTGGGAACCATTTTCAACCACGCTCTAGGTGAAGGCTACCTGCCTAGATTAAAGGGTTTGTCAGGGGTTCTTTGGATGATTAATGGTTCTGGTTTTCTTTATAAAAGGAAACCAGTTTGTGATAGGATTCCACTTAGAAGAATTTCCCCTAGAGAAATAAGCTGAATCACATCAAATATCCAAATCTTTTTTGATCGGTTTCCTGGGTTATCCCTTGTTTCTTGTTGATTTGAGCAAATAATGGATTTCGCATGAAAAATGATCTGACTTTTTTGGGGGGGATCTTCACCAACAGTGATGAAATGCACATTATTAGGAGGTTTATATCTGCCTATGTGTCTATAGAAGTGGGTTAAGTGATCATTGTTTTTATTTAAATAAAAATGTTCTGTAAATAATTTCTACCTTGAAATAAATTTTAAACTGAGGATGGACAAAAGGTACAGGTGTAAACTCGTGTGAGTCTAGCACATGTGGGACTGCTCGTCTGTATTTTTCTTTTTCGCGCATCTCATCTGCTCACTCATTCATCATCGTGACAGGAGATCCGATACACAGATGATGAAATATTAAATTTACCCCGAATCAATAAACACAGAGGCTATGATCTATGGCCTCCCAGAAAAAGGAGGTGTGGTCTCTATATTTATTCGTCCCAGTGAAAGAGATGTGGCCTCTGGGTCTGTCACTTCTAGTGAAGAAGCCTTTGCTTTGTGCTTGTCAGTCACACTGAAGGAAGTTTGGCCTCTGGAACTTTCAGTCTTAGTGAACTCTGTGTTTGTCAGATACAGTGAACAAGGTCTGGCCTCTGTACCATTTAATTCCAGAAAAAGAAAACATAACGTTTCAATCCCAGTGAACGGAGTGGGGTCCCTGTAATTGTAGGACCCAGTTGAGGAGGTGTGGTGACATGTTAGTACAGGTTAAAGTGGTGGCTTTGGTACCTGTTAGTAGATTAGGTGTAGTGTTTGTACATTTAAGTGCCACAAAAGAAGTCACAGTGTGCCTTCCAGGTTCAGTGCAAGAAGCATAACCTTTGTCTCAATCAGTGAGAAAGCCATGCATGCCCCATTGGCAATAGAGGGTATAGAGGACATGGCTTCCTTAATGGGTGTGACAGGAACAAAGGTCATGCCTCTTGTATTGAACCTGGAAGGTACAAAGATAGTGACTTCTTTTGTGGCACTGGAAGGTGTACCTTTCCCACCCAATGAAGGGGGTTCCGTCACTGTTCCTGTCTGGCATCTGTATCTGTTGGACCTGGTGTGGCCTCTGTACCTTTCCCACCCAGTGAAGGAGGTGTTGTCTTTGGACCTGGTAAAGGAGGTGTGGCCTCTGCACTTGTCTCACGCAGTAAAGGAAGTATGGCCTCTGCACCTGTTGGACCTGGTGAAGGAGGTATGGACTCTGTACCCTTCCCACCCAGTGAAGTAGGTGTGGCCTCTGTACCTGTTAGACCTGGTGAAGGAAGTGTGACCTCTGTACCTTTCCCACCCAGTGAAGTAGGTGTGGCCTTTGTACCTTTCCCACCCAGTAAAGGAGTTATGGCCTCTGTACCTGTTGGACCTGGTGAAGGAGATGTGGCCTCTGTACCCTTCCCACCCAGTGAAGGAGGTATGGCCTCTGTATGTTTCCCACCCAGTAAAGGAGGTATGGCCTCTGCACCTGTTGGACCTGGTGAAGGAGGTGTTGACTCTGCACCTTTTGGACCCGGTTTACAGGGCATTCACTTTGTACATTTCAATCCCAGTAAATTAGCCACAGCCTGTTTATCTAAAATATAAAAACAAATGCATAATACTGAACCATACTTTTTTACATAAGTACATTTATACATAATATAATTACTTAGTTACACATATTATTTGTGAAAGATAAAAGTATTTTCCATCATGATTTATCCCCATGTCCGAGTGAGTGTGTGGAAAGTCCATATGTGTTAAACGCCAGAGCTGTCTCCCTGTAGACCTGAGGAGCGAGATTGCATTTCACCATCACTGCCAAGTCAAATACGCAACGTGTCGGTGTGTTGAGCGAAGCCCGCGGTGGGGGTTGCATCACGGCCCCTGCGCCAGGATTAGGGACGACTGCTTTACAAAAACGACTGATTGCTTCGAGTAAAAAAACAAGGTGTTGAGCTTAAAATCGCAGGTGTGCATGAATGTCAGAGCAGGTCCACAGTGCACGCTCGAGTCTCCAAACACACGCACGGATAGAACCGACCTGTAGATTGTTTTTGCTGGAACAGAAATTGAGTAGTGTTAGCGGAGTAACGTAAAGGACGTGGACAGTGATGGATGGGCTTTAACGTTTTTCTTTCTCTCTCTCTCTCTCTCTCTCTCTCTCTCTCTCTCTCTCTCTCTGTTTTGCAGGTAAGACGCTGTCCTTCTCTCTGCTGTCTCAGTGCTGTCCGATGATAAGCTCTTCGAGTCAGGAGCAACACAGAGATATTTGTGTGATCCCACACACTTGCACAGACACTAACACACACTCACTCTGGATTTAATGAGCCACTGTTTGGCAGTATCAGATGCTGCTATCATAACAACTTTTGTGTGTGTCTGTGTGTCTTTTCGGATCAGCTGCAAGTGCTTACCGTTACTCTGGGTGCCTAGAGACAGACTAGACAACTTTATTTTGTGTGTGTTTGTGTGTGTGTCAGCTGCAAGTGCTTACTGTTACTCCATGTGCCTAGAGACCAACTAAAAGACTGCATTTTGTGTGTGTGTCTGTGTGTGTGTGTGTGTGTGTGTGCCCTCTCTGTCTAGGTAGCCAGACTATTGTTGTAAATTTATTTGGATAAAATAACCTGAGACAGCACCATAAGCAAGGGTTAGAATTATAATTAAGGTTAAGGTAAAGGTTATGTCATAATTTGTTCGCAGCACTGACCACATTTGTATCCGTCCATTTTAATAAAGCTTAATGGTGGCGCTCATACAAAAGAATACACAGTAAATAAACTGAAGAAAAGCCAGGGACACGATTGGAACATGATCCTAGTGTTCTGCAGGTTTTAGGTTTTCTGTAGAAAGCAGGTTAACATTATGGAGTTATGCAAGGGAAAGGTCTCGGTATTCAGAATTGGGATATGCACCTGTTTATACAAAGATAATCTCCGGGTGCCTTAAAAGCTCAAGTGTACGGTTCACTTCCGAGAAGTTGGCGGAATTCTCCTGAGAAGTAAAATCCTAAACGAGGTTAATCGATATCGTCTAGACCTCTGACTTTATAAATATGTCTAGAAACGTAAAATAAGGTGCATCCATCACACTTAAACTTCACTTATTCTGAGCATGATCGCTTGGGGCCAGGAGCCTATCCCAGGGCACAGTGTGGGTACACTCTGGATGAGGTGCCAGCCCATTGCAGGGTACAAGCACATACACACTCATACTCACTCACTCACTCACTCACTCATCGTCTTTACTGTTTTATTCAGTATTCAGTGTCGCGGGGGCCTGGAGCCTATCCCAGGAGACTTAGGGTACGAGGCAGGGGTGCACCCTGGACGGGGTACCAATCCATCGCAGGGGACACACACACACTCACACGCTCATACACACACTCACTCGCTCATTCACACACTACACAACTTGGGAACGCCAGTTAGCCTAATCTGCATGTCTTTGGATTGTGGGAGGAAACTGGAGTATGCAGAGGAAATCAACCAAGCACGGGGAGAACATGCAAACCCCCCCCACACACACACAGACCCGAGATGGGAAACGAACCCAGGCCTTGAAGGTACAAGGCTAACCTAACCTTTACTTTTAGCTCTTAGCTGTGTTTTAACTTTTATAGCGCTACGTATTGTACTGAGGATGTCTTCATGAATTAACACTCTTTCTTTGGGCGATTCTGGTTCCTGTGTTCTGATTGGATGAGATTATGCACTTTCACAAAACTGTGTGCGTGTGGGGGGGGGGGGGGGGTAATAATGTGTGTAATACACACATACACATATTGTAGAGAGCTCGAAGTCTTATGCATGCTTGCTTAAATAACTATAATATGTGACCTTTAATTGGATTTACTGTTCTATGAAGGAGAAGAATTGTTGACTTTAAAGGAACAATACTACTTCAAGAATAATGTTATATTTATGTATTTACTCTCCGCCATAAACGGCATCCTACAGTCATTTCAGTGGATTTACAACCAAAATATAAATTCCAGCCTGACACATTGCGACCGCATTAAACTGTCAGACAGTGGCGCTGGATTTAATGCCGCTCCTCACTCGGGGTATTATTGTGCAAGAAAGAAATTTGACGTACCTCCAAGGTCAGATTTGTGGTTAACTGTGTGACATGCCTTTGTTTTAGGTGTGTGTGTGTGTGTGTGTGTGTGTGTAACTCTGGCATAACTTCTAAATAAAGTCTGTGGTTATGTCTGACTTAACTACTGAGTGAATACTGCCCGCGCACACACACACACACACACACACACACACTCAACCTCAAATATATTTAAATGATGCTAGTAATAAGGGATTACATTCGAGATTTAAGGGTCAAGAGTCACAGTATTAAGGTCAAGCATTATTTAGTCCCTATAATACATATGTTTATTAATTAATATATCGCTGATTAAATATGTGTGTATGTAAGTGTTTTTGTGTGTTGCACCAAGGCGTGTACGTTCTTAATCTTCGGCTTCCATCTCGTCAAATCTGTGAGAGTGTCAAATAATTTGGGCACTGAAGCAACACACACACACACACACACACACACACACAGACACACACCCAAGTAAAAAAAAAAAAATTATGCTAAGTATATTAAATCCTAGCATGCCAAAGCATACTTAAGTGTACTTGCTCCAGACTAATGATTAGTATACTTGAAGTTTGCTATTTTGGAAACAACTAATTTTGTACAAAGTGCATTTAAGTTGTAATTAAATTGTACATAAGCACAATTTTAAATGCATTTAGCAACAACACATTAGACAATACATTCTATAGTTTAATATATGTACTTAATTTTAAACTACCTAACAAAAATATAAGCATAAATAAGTACATATGAATAAGTACATTTAAATTTAACTGAAAATATACTGAGAATATCATATATTAAAATTCTAATGTATACTTTCTGTACATTTGTACAATGATTATTTCAAGCATATTTTTCTGGAAATTAGACCAAACTTTCACTAGAAGTATATTTTTCAATAACATATTTTTGGAAAGTGTACTATAATGCAATTATTTTGAAGTATGTTTAAAGTTTAATTTTAAAATTTGGTAAAAGCATGATGTTAGTATACTTCTTATATATTAACTGATGGTACAACTTTTTGTTAGTATATTTGCAACATACTATCGAAGATTTCAATATATTTGTAATACACTAAAGTGTAAATTTTTTTCACTGGACACACACACACACACACACAATGATGTCTATCAGTCATTAATCATTTATGTCAAAACTGTTCTGCATGATTTATTTATTTTTGATAAACAATATACAGCGCCACCTCGTCATACAAATTTAATCTGTTCCAAAGGCGAGTTCCTAAAGCGGAAAAATTCGTATTGTGAAGCACATATTCCGTTCCCAGAAATATTTCCAATATTACCAATTTCCAACACTAAAATCATATGTTTGCATATTAAAACAATCAAAACATTTAGAAAAGACATGTTAATTAAGTAAAATATAAAATAAACCGACATTAAACCTCACTTAACCTTAATTTGTGATTCCTCTCGGCACCGGCTGCTTTAAAAAACAAACTGAAAGCGGTTCCCTTTTCTTCTTGCTACCGTCCTTGATAAGATTCTTGGGACTCACGGTGCAATTCCTTCACTAAATCTTACATAAAAAAGCAAAAAAAAAAAAAAATCATAAAAAATATGTAAACTCGCTTGGCTTGGCTTTCCACTGGCGCAGTAGTGGAAACACTGGTTTGTTCGTCGAGAATGCTTTGTATGCCGAGGCAAATTTCTTGCAAAATTTTAGTTCTTAAGACTAAAATTCTTCGTCTTATGCTCAAATGCCACTGTCAGCCAATCAGAATGGCCACAAGGTGCCACGATATGGAACAATTTTTAAAAGTGGCTTTAGAGTAATTCGGCTGTAAACAAACCAATAAATGAAGGTGAGCCTTAAAATAAACAACTAACTTATGAGCCTTTGTTAATAGCAATACCTACTTGTCGCCGGTGTTTCCGAGTTGCCTAGCAACGATGTTTTAACGACACAAACACTTGTAATGTGATTCAAGCTCTACTCTACAACACGGCCGCTGCTGCTGTGACACCACAGTGTAGTTGTGTTGGTGTGCGTTAGCAAGACACGCATACAGGAGCGACGGTGTGAATGCAGACAGGTTTATATAGTGTACAGAAACGACAGCGTAGAGTAACCTCGTAGCTTTAGCGCTGAATACTGAACTGTGTGGCTGATCGACTTAAGTGTTTGATTTTTTTTTTCTTGAAGCATTGCCTTAAGTCGTGGATAACAGATGGATCCCCAGCTTGGAAAGGGTCCAGGGTGTGTATGTGTGTGTGTATGTGTACTGGTTCAAACAATGCCTGTCATTGTGTGTGTGTGATTGGAAACGAGTCAGGCCGCTATAAGGTGCCAAGATTTGTTCGGCAGGTACGGGGGGGTGCAGCGTGATCTTTCAGGATCTCTGCACTGCTGCACTCTAGACGAGAAACCAGTTTGGTGGCTGGTCAGAGTCAGGAAAACGTGCACAAAAACACACACACACACACACACGCACACGCACACGCACACGCACACACACACACGCACATGTTCACTGCCCCCTACAGATAACAGAAGGCATTATAGTGACAACGGTGTAAGAGTGATGAACAGAGTCGGAGCTCTGCGTTTCTCTTTCCCTCCTAATGAGTGAAACAGTTCTGACCTCAGCGCTGAGTTCGAACCTTGAGCCGGGTCTCTGACCCTGAACTGCCACCAGCCTGTTAGGACAGATCTGTCTATGCATTACTCAGACACGAGAAGGTCATCGTCTGACACACACACAGTGTTTAAAGCCACTCTGGTAGACAAATATTATTCCTCAGTGCAGACAGAGAGTTATTACCCGCACACACACACAGGTTCGTCAAGTAGAAACAGGAAAACATTGTGATGGAAAACAGAAAAAGAAAGGATGAAAAAGAAAGACAGAATGAAAAGTGACAGAAAGTCAGACTGCTATAAATACAAAAGAAAGAAAACAAAAACAAGCAAGAAAAATAAAAAAGCAAACAACCAATAATCATAAAGAAAACAAAAACAAAGCAGAATCGAGCAAGTGAAAAACAGAATACAAAGAAATATCAATCCGAAAGAAAGAAAGGAGGGAAGGAAGGAAGGAATGAAAGAAAGAATAGAACATCAAAAGTGTCATTCATTATTTGTTTGTTTGTTTGTTTGTCCTTCCTACTTTCCTTCCGTCGTTTTTCTCTGTCTTTGATGTACTAGTCTTTCTTTCTTTCTTTCTACCCAAAAGAAAGAAAGAAAAAAGTAAGAACATAAAACATCAGAGGTCTATAAATAAGAAAGACAGACAAAAATTAAGGGGAAAAAAGTAAGAAAGACTAGTACAGCAAGAGCAAATATTGACAGAGGGTTAGTAGAAAAGACAGACAGAAAGAAGGACAGAAGAAAAGGAGGACGGACAAACGAATTAAGGAATGATATAAAGGAAGAAGAGGATTTGAGGACAGAGTGTTTCTCAGCACGCGGACTCTTCATTAGAGCTCAGAGCGGAGTGTAAGAATCCTGATCTCTCTCTCAGCATGTGGAGTGTGTGAGGTTGCTCTCCCCTGAACTGATTCCTCCTGGTCCGAGGCTGGGGCATTGGCAGGGCCGAGGTAGGGACGGATTGTGTGTGGGGGGAGGTGTGGCGGGTCTCGGGGAAGGTGGGGGGATAAATAGCGCATCATGTGACCCTTTTTAATGTTGGTTATTTCAGTGATGAGGAATGTGAGCTTGAAAGGAGACGTCACAGAGAGCGCCATTAGGAGGTTTCAGAGAGGAACGTCTCAGGGAGTCAACCTCAGGGTTTTTATCTCAGTGCTTATTCTGGTGCAGCGTGATCTCCTGCTCGCTCTCCTGCTCTGATGGTCAGGTAGCTGGGACGGGGTGGGTGCAGATAACACCCCAGGGCAAATACTGAGAACATCTTCACTCATTAGCACTGACTGACGAGGTCTTGACCTGCCCCTGCACCCTGCACATGCGTCCTCCATCCAGTCCCTGCCCCCTGGACTGCACCCTCCATCCTGCCCACTGCACGTTCTTTCTTTCTTTCTCTTCCTTTCTTTATAAATATGAATTCTTCTGTTTTTAGTCTTTCATCTGTCCGTACGTCCATTTATTCATTTCTTTCTTTTCTTTTTTTGATTAAATCAACCTGATTTTCTTTTATTTGTTACTTCTTTCTTTGTTCTTTTTGTTCCTCTTTGTTTTTCTTTAAATGTTCTGAATTTCTTTCTTTTTTTATTCCTTCCTTTAATCTTTTCCTTCTGATTTGGAATACCATAGCATCTAGCGAACAACCCATGTTTATTGAATCGCTTATTTAATTGATTGGTTGATTTTAATTAATCAGATGGTTGGTGGATTATTCGGTTGGACGCTCATCAGAATGATCTGGATAAAACTAAGAGGATGCACGGCCTTCACAGCGATCCTTGAGAAGTTCTGGAATGACGAGCTTTTCTGAAGGCCACACTCTCACACTTCATCTGGAGATCAGATCAGATCAGATTGTTTAGTTCCACGCATGTGCAATCATCACTCAAAATATGAAACTCTATAGAGTGATTTCTTTCTTCTGAAAGTGTAGTTCATGCTCAGGCTTAGAAGATGTCATCACCTGGTCGTGTTCATCATCTAGCATTAATTACCCCAGCACTGTCCATGGTGCTAATGATGAGGGAGGAATTCATATATATCCGTGCTGAAGAAGCCATTAGTGTGAGGTTTGTCCAGGAGGACACTCGTGGCTATCAGGCCGTGCGTCCTCCCCGGGCATTCCCTGACAGAGCACTTTCTAATGAGATGGCACCGAGCCACTGGGCCACGGTCTCCGTGTTGTGGGAAGGATGCCAGCGGGGACGCCAATTAGATGACTGGTTAATTAATTCACCTTTATTCAAATGGTCAGTGATTACATCAGATTCCCTGACTGTTTATACGGCTATTATATCTGATAAGTATTACTCAACATTTTAAATTCATTCATTCATTCATTTCCTTTACCGCGTATCCTGTACGTTATCGCAAGAGGCCTGGAGCCTGTCTCAGGAGACTTCGGGCATCCATCACAGGGCATTCACACACTCATTCACACACTACTGGGAATTTTGGGATTCCAGTTAGCCTAATCTGCATGTCTTTGGACTGTGGGAGGAAACCGGAGAACCCGGAGGAAACCCACCAAGCACAGAAGAACATGCAAATTCCACACACACAGACCCTGAGGTGGGAATCAAGCCCGGAACCTGGAGGTGCAAAGCGACAGTGCTGATCACTAAACCACCATGCTGCCAACATTTTATATCGGGGAATTAAAATAAATTTTTTTTTTTTTTTAAAAACACCATGGATTTGTAATAGTTTGGTTATTAACACTATGTTGTATTAGCTAGCTTATGTTACAAGGCTAGTTCATTTAGTCATGGCTAGTTGGTCCTGTTGGTCACAGGGTACTCATACCAAAGCTAATCAGTATTCATTTTTATCTTTGAGTGAGAGAGAGAGAGAGAGAGAGAGAGACTGGTCAAGGAAAAACTTTTTATAGCTGCTATAATAAAAGTAGTAAGTAAAAACAGGCTCAGATTTTTCTTTCTTTATTTAACTTTTTTCCCCTATGTTTTTGGTCTTCTATCCATCAATTAATTACTGTACATCTATCCATCTGGCCATTCTTTCTTTCTTTTTATCCTTTTATATTTTCTTTTTTCTTCCTTTATTTAAATTAGTCTTTCATTCTTTCTTTCTTTCTTTCTTTCTTTCTTTTTTAATTCAAGGCACCTGGATCTCTCTATTTTGGGTCATTCTTCCTTTTTTATTTTAAACAATCTGGTCTTTCTTTCTTTCTTTCTTTGTTAATTCAAGGCATCTGGATCCCTTTGTTATTTCTTTTTTCCTTTTTATTATAAACCATCTTTCTTTTTTTTCTTTCTTTCTTTTTTAATTGAGGGCAGCTGGATCTCTTTTTGTTCTTCTTTCTTTTTTTTAATCCTTTTTATTATAAACCATTTGGTCTTTCTTCCTTTTTCTTTTTTTCTTCTCTCCCCGTCTGAATAACATTTACAGCCAGACTCTACCTTTAACATTGGTGATATTCTAACTTCTCTGTTATTTAAGGAGAAAGTGACTTTTCCTCTCTGCCCACAGGCTCCACCATTTCCAGTCGCAATTCTAATTACAGTTTCATCAAATGATTTCTAATCAAGACAAGACATTGTGTTGTAAATTCTGTTGAAACATGACTCCGTAACCAAGGTCCAGATCAGAAGAAATGTTTACACACCACGTTATTTCTGCTGTGTCTCAGTTTCCCTTGGGCGGTGTGTTCCGCTCATAGCAGGCCATCGATCAATCGCTCACTCATATCTCTTACACCAATCACACCCCAGTCAATCACTTCCATTTACCTCGGAGCAAAAAGGACAGTTCAATCAATCATTTCAATCTGGCGTGGGGATAAAGCTAAAACTATCAGCTGCTTTGATTTGCTTCCATGAGAAACGGCTGATTAGTCGATCGGTCACAGCGGGTGGAGCCGTCGCCGTTTACACAGAGGCATCGATTGCTCAGAGGTAAAATAAACAATCCGGCTGAAATGGAGACTATTAACATCGGCCTGTACCCACAGCGTTGATATCAGAAAGAGATACGGCCGAGCCAACTTGTAGATCCATATTGCTGTAAGGCTTAGATGCTGATAAATGTGAAATGGTGTGGATCTAAATTAAATACATATCACATTAAATATTTTAATAAAAATTATAAAATATAAAAATGGAATTTACTACAGTATGTTTTAAACTTGCAGGGGGTGCGCTTTCTCTTTAAAAACATACACGTTTTAGATGAAATAGGTTAGGTTTTAAAGTAAAAATAAAACAACTTAAAGTTATTTTAATTTAAAATGAAGTAAAAAAATATGACTTTGCATAAATTATAGTAACGCTAAAACATCTGGGATTCCGGGCAAAAAGTAATCAATCTCAACATTAATACTCACATCCACGGGTTTTGATTTAATGTTGAAAAATTTGGCCTATTTCACTCCAGATTCTGACTTATTATTCTAAATATTGACTTCTTACCTTAAAATGCTGATTTATTAATCTTAATGTTTTATGCCCTGTCTTGAAATTTTTACTTTTTTATTTTTGATTTACAATATTATTTCAAAATACTGTCTAACGTATCTCTAAACACTAGATCAACTCAAAATGTTAAATATATTATATTATATTATATTATCTCAGAATACTAGTGTATTTTCCAAAAATTTTGACTCATTAATTAATTTTAATTCTCACAACATATCTCAAAAAATTAATATTTACAATTTTTGTCTTTTTGTCCCAAATTCTTGACTTTATATCTCAAAATTCTTATTTTTGTATAAAATTTTTTTTGACTTATCCTAAACTTTGACTTAATTATATTTTTATATTTTATATTCAGACTAATTATCTTCAAATTTTGACTCAATCTCCAAACTCCAAGGACACAGAGCAGAGGTGAACTTTGAACTCCCGACACTTTGTGCCGACAATGTCAAAATGTCATTTCCAGAATTGTTTAAAAATGTAATTTAAGAACAACACAACAAAGACCATGTTTTCCTTTTCCATCATTAGTTATTCTGATTAAGATTTGTGCTATCTAGCGATATCTAACTACAGGCCATCGTCCATTTCTCTTCTTCCAGATGCTACTGAGTCTGCCTCTGTCCAGGTGTCTTATCTGAAATAAGCCGTCCTCTCATCCTCCGCCACCTCGACTAGCAAATCAATCCACTTCACCTCGCTTTCTCCATCCAATCAAATCAGCGCTGACGAATCGGCTCAGGCGGTTATTATCAGCTTCAGTATACAGCTAAAACCAAGACTGCTTTGCCCCTTGGGTGCTGTGTGTGTGTGTGTGTTTGTGTCTGAATGCATCCAAAAAGCCTTGGTACCTTAGGTTCAGCCCACTTCTGGCTAATCCCAACCCAAAATGCAATTAACACTCCAGTGTGTGTGGAGTGAATAAGAGGCGCGCTGCAGGATTAGCCTAGCAACCCCCTCCGGAATGAGTGACAGGTGAGAGGATGATCTGTTAGCCGAAGCTTCTGATGTGGACTCAGCCATATCATCCGTCTTTATTACAGAGCCGGCCCTCTCTCCGTCCCTCTCTCCCTCTCTCTGTCTCTCGCCCAGTGTCTCTTGCCCTCTTTGGGTCTGTGTGACCCTTTGACTCGTCCTCGTCTCCTCATTAGACTAACGAGCTCTCTAATTTGCATTCCAGGAGACATCACCCTTGTCTCTAATCTCAGCAAAGGCTCTCCTGGCACAAGAGGGCCACGATGGGTGTCCCCTCACACACACACACACACACACACACACACACACACACACACACACACACACACACACACTTATTAGCCACCCGGTGTGTGATTATACCTAATTATACAGTACAGTATCCCATAGTAATTAGTGCATTACTGTAATCATAGGTACTTATTAATTACACTTGAAAGGTGGTCCTTATATTTTACGTTTTCTTGTTTTAGTCAATCACAAGCTATTAATAATTGATAAATAACATGGCGGATATAAGTATCGTTCCATCCAGGTGTCTACTTGTTGTTGTTGCTTTTTTCCCTTTTTTTAATTTAAAAATGACAAAAAATTACCAAATACGAGACTTGGATGGAGCAATATTTATATCTCCCGTGTTGTTTTTCAAATATTAATAGCTGAACAACCATTAA
Source organism: Heterobranchus longifilis (assembly GCA_028570985.1). NCBI lineage: Eukaryota > Metazoa > Chordata > Actinopteri > Siluriformes > Clariidae > Heterobranchus > Heterobranchus longifilis. The sequence goes on from JAOVVB010000049.1 coordinate 2,264,281, forward strand.
ATGTGCTGATCTTTGCAGG
>JAOVVB010000049.1:2290361-2301047 GCA_028570985.1 Heterobranchus longifilis
ATTTGTTATTTTGTTTTGGGTTTTGTTATTTTGTTTTCAGTTTTGTTAATTTGTTTTGCACTTCAGGGCCACCGTACATATGTGAGTAAAAGTAGAGATATCCTATATGATTCAAGTAAAAGTAGAAGTCCTCCATTTACATTTGCACTTGAGTAAAAGTCCAAAAATACTTACTTTTACATTAACTTAAGTATCAAAAGTCCTGAGCTTGTGTCAGCTCATATTAGCCATTAAGTCATAGCAAATATTTCTCTCTCTCTCTCTCACCCTCTCTGCCCCCAACTGCAAACTGTGAATAAGTAAATATCCACTAATATAACTATTCAAGTAAAGTACAAATACATGAAAAATCTACTTTACCAAAAGTACAGTTACCCTCCAACTCTGGTGGTTGATTGGTTAGTTGGTTTGTTGAATTGTTGTCTATTTGGTTGTTACACTGCTTTATTGCTTGGTAAGTTTAGTTGACTGGCTAGTTGTTTGTTGATTAGTTGGCTTTTGCTTGGTGGGTCGGATAATTGGCTGATTGGTTGATTTAATGGTTGGTTAGTTGATGAGTGACTTGATGGTTGACTAGTTTGTTGGTGGGCTGATTGATGGTTTGATTGCTAGACTGACAGGTTGGTCAATTGGTTTATTGTTGTTTTGGTTGTTGGTTGGTTGCCTTTCTGGATGTTTGGATGGTTGTTTCACTGGTTGATCAAGTAAGTAAGAGATGAATTGATTTCTTGGTGGCTTTAATGGTGCATTGTCTAAATGGAAAGTTCTGATCAATTAATTTATTGGCTAGTTAGTTAGGTGGTTAACTGAGTAAATAAATAAGTCATTGGTTAATTGATTGATTGGATGGTATGCTGTCTGGTTAGCCGGCTAATTCATACATTTATTCATTCTTTTGTTAGGAAGAATGGAAGTAAGCTTTTTCTTGCTCACTGATATTTGTTCCTGTTTTCTTTTGTTTGTTTTTTTGTCATGTTAAAGCAAATGTTTCTGCAACACTTGATTGGAGCTTCAGAGCAGGACATGGCTCATTGGAGCTCAGTCACTTGACACAGTGTTTGGTTGAAATTCCATTTCTGTGTGTGTGTGTAGGTACAATATGTATGAGTGGGCAGAGGGAGATGAGAGAGGACCGATTAACCGAGGTGTTTTATTAGGTCTCAAGTTATTTCCATGTAACTGACACAACCTATATTACGCTACATTTAAATATATAGCATGTGTAATAATTTCTCTCACCCCTTCGACTGAGTTTGTTTAGAGCTTTCAGTGGCGCTGTATGCCATTGAACCATATGAGCCCTCTCAGTACTCTTTAGACGTCAGCCAGCTTCTGTTAGCGGTACTTTCTTCTTCCCGTCAAAAGCTGAATAAAAGGTTGAGTAGTTCCTACTTCACTTTAAAGCAATTCTGAAAAACAAGTGTTTCTAACCCTGTACCCTGATGTTTCCACTTGTCTTCTTGTAGTTCTCGGGTCAAGAAAGAAAAAAAAATACAAACCCTCCATCTTCAGGTTCTTATGTAAAGACAGAAACCTTTCCAAGTTTGCCTATTAAGATGTTATTGAAACAGGAAGAAAATGGTTTGTACCTTAAAACAACCAAAAATGTTCTGCATTATTCAACCATTATAATAACCAGTACTAATACCATACTAATCATTTAAACTCTTGTAAAGAGCCAGTGTTAACTTGATCACTTAGCAGCAGATATGAAGCTTTATGGACCAGTGTGGCATATCACAGACCAGTGAGTCTTTCAAAAGGTCTCTCAGTCTTCCCCTGTAGACATGCTGTAGTTTCTCTGATCGTTAATTGTAGCTCAAAAGAAAATACTGTCCAGATAGAGATGTGTGAGCTTTCTTTCTTTTTTTTTTTTTTTTTTAATATGTAATGCCAACAATGTACAACATCGTCCCTTGGCAACTCGGGGGTCAAGCAGCCAAAATGAGAGACATCTGCTGAGAATTTTTCTACATACACTTTTCTTCGGTATGTACTGTATTTTGGCAGGAAGTGAAAAAAAAATCTCTCTGTTCTCTTCCTTGTCTTGGAGTAAAGCATCGAGAGCTATGGGAATACTATGAGAAAGGAAAGAAGAGCCAAGAAGAATGGCTGACTCACACCGACTACTTCTACACTCACACTAATGTGTGTGTGTGTGTGTGTGGATAATGCACACTTAACAACATAGTATTCTTTAATCTTGCCAGGAAACGAATGCCAGCTCTTGGAGCAGCACATTTATTTGGGCTTTATTAGAAACGGATGCTATGGTGGTTCCTATGACAGGCGAACAGAATTAAGAGGCAGGGAACTGGAATTTGGCCTTCTCTTGAGTGTGTTGAACTTGGAAAGCTTTTAAGAGGCCAGACCTACACGATATACTGTAGCTAAAGGTTTAATGGACACTTGATCATTGACACAACTGATATCTGCCTGGTGAGGATCCCATTCAAGATTTCTTTCCCTTTTGCTGTTATAATAAGGTCTGCTCTTCCTCTCTAATGGGGTTGAGTCAGTCCAACCTAAACACATACAGTACCATGTCTTCATGGAGCTGGCTTTGTGGATCTACATTAAAGTGTGTAAAGTGTGCAAGTTGTGCGGTGCACCGGGGTGGTCATGGCCTTTTAAAGGTCTTAATGTGCCAAAAAAAAAACAAGTTGTGTGGTGCACCTGGGAGGTGATGGCATGGCGCAAGGTGCTTGGGCCCGCTCATTGTTGCTTGCAACTATATTTTCCCTTTTGCTGTTATAATAGGGTCTGTTCTTTCTCATCAGTGGGGTTGAGTCAGTCCGACCTACAGTATAGAGGAATCGTAATGCTACAGCATATGAAGGTGTTCTATACAATCGTGTGCCTTACATATGATGTGTGATCGTCAAGTGTTCCGAGACTTTTAGTCTTGCCATTGGTATCAGGTTGGGATGGTGATAGAAACATAGCTTTCCATGAACATACGTTAAAAACACTGCTTGTAAGTCATATAATCAGCATCATCCATGGTTTAGATTATAGAGAATTAGAGTCGGACCGTACCCAAGCCCTGAACTGCAGACCGTGCTAAAGTGCTGTGTCATTATTTACACCTGATATATTTTTATACACGTATGAAAAGTCATACACGGATATATAGAGAAGTTTTAAAGGGGGGCTGAAATGTCACGTCCTCATAAAAGGACATTCGGGTGTCAAGAGATTAATTCTATTTTTGATTGTTAAACTCTTTCTGCCTCGTACACCCGCGTTGTGTTCGGGTTGCCAGATTGCACGGACAGAAACCCCTTATATCCTGCTCAAATTATACACAGGGCAGTAAAATCAGCTCAAGTAATATCGGTACTAGAACTAATAATGTAGCCCAAGTATAGTACTCTGCAAAAGTTTTATTTTTTTTTACTTTATTGAGCCAGCATTCGAGAAATAAAAACATATATATATATATAGTGTGTGTGTTTTTATTTTTCTTTTTTTTTTGGAAAAAACGGTAAAATATCTCTAGGTCAGAAAAGAAAGCAGCACATTATGTAAAAGACTACTTTTCAGACAAACATAAATAAATAAATAAATATAAAGAAAGCTTCTGAGTTTGGTTGCATGAAAAAGAAGCAGGTGTGACAAACTCCTCCAGAAGGACTGTGTGTGGCTCTGCAGGAGGTTCAGGAAAACTAAGGAGCTCATTTCCTCATAAAACTGCTCACACTGGACCTGAGACTGTATTTTAAGCAAAATAAAATGTCCTTTAAACTGTTTTTTTAATGTGTATACTGTGTTACTAAATTGAGCCTAATGTTTGATTACCTAGAATAATAAAAAAAAGTATTCTATTATTATTATTATTATTATTATTATTATTAAGGATTTTTTATTTAAGATGATAGCCAGAAGTTCCTTTCTTTAAGTGTTAAGTTTTATAAGTAATAATCCAAATTAAAACAAAATTATAGCTTTTTTCCTCATTAACCAGTTTCTTATTAACTAGCTTATAATTTATTTCAATATTTACACAATATTTTTTCCTAGCTTGAACACGTTACAGTTCATCAATGAGACAGATTTTTATAGTAATGATACAATACTTCCTATTTCATATTTTGAACTTGTTTGTGAAATTTAGTTCTCTTTCCAGTAAAATGAACAGAATTTCAAAATTGTCAGTTGTCTTACTCACTCAGTCGCTCGACGTCTATACCACTTAATCCTATATTCGGGGTCGCGGGTCATTAGTCTATTTTAAAATTATTTAGTCAAAGTACTGACATTAATTAAAAACAATAAGATATTACATGAAAGATAATGACATACTATATTGAAATACTGAAATGTTTTCATAGAATAACTTAAAATGTGCCTTTAATGAGCCGTTAAGTTGAAATAATACTTAAATTATACACGTTGTATAGAACATCACAAAATATCATAATTAATAATGACCCTTGTAATGGGTGTTTTACGAGTTGCTTGCAAGAAATCAATACTAAATATAAAAGAAGTACAAGTGCAGTTATGAGCATGACAGACATCATAGTAAGCGTGACCAGGTACTCGCACAGAAATCATGCGTGAAATCACATTAATTGGAAAATAATATATATTTGTATGTAATGTTAGCTTTAACGTGAATCAAACATTTCCATGGTGTCCGTGTATCGTACTGTGCTGCGTGGCACGGATGTATTACAACATTACAAGCCTTGTTAATAAAAGCAAAACAATAAGAAAACACTCCCGAAGGGTTCCATGGGTTAATGTGCGACATTATGCTGAAGCTGCTTTTGTCCAAAATAGAGTCGCATCTCCCGCCCACGCTCGGTGGCCTAGCGAGGAATGCTGCCTTGAGAGTGAATTTCCATATTATTTAGCAAATTAGCAGCGCATTAAAGTATTAAACCATTTGGAAAGGCTTGGCTGTCAATTACGTTCCCCTCTCTGACAAGCTGTTCACGATAAAGTGAGCAGTTGGAAGATAGAGGGAGAGAGAGAGAGAGAGAGAGAGAGAGAGACTACCAAAGGCAAGCCAGAGGGACTTAAATATAAGCCGGCTGCTTTGTTGAGTAGATGCTTTTCTCTGTTTGTTTGTTTGTTTTTTTATTTATTTATTTATTTCATTCCTTCCTCCCTCCCTTTTTGCTGCCCTGATGATGTGGTGACAATAAATACTGGTGCCTTTTAGATTGGATAATGTGTACACAGTATTAGTTGTGTGCATACTAAGGTGCGCTTAAACCTAGCATAGCTCCAGGTAACATAGACTTGTATATGCTAGCAGTGATGGCGTTGGCGAATATTGCCAATTGCAGTAGCAATTGGCCAAAGTGAATATCTGATGAAGCGATACTTACAAGTCATCAAGTTCGTCATTAAACATCTGGCATATTCATTTTTTTGCTTATTATGAAGCTCGGCTTGTGTGTAATTCCATCATTATTGTGTCGATCATTGATTTGGTGGTTCCCGCGTAGAAAACGTCAATATTTTTCCTGTGCTTACTTCGATCTTGAAATGCCAGTCAAAACCAGGCCGGAGTTAGTAGGGTGAAAGCGAACAGAGCCGGATGATCTGCAAACACAATTATTACTTGTTACATGTATTTGACTTGAGTTTAGCCCTCTAGCATTAGCATAAGACGTATACCTATACAGGATAAAACATGGGACATACACTAGAGGAATGTTTAATCACTCTCTAATCATTCTTTAATCCTAAATTTCACACACTGTAAAATAATTTTTTGGTCGTGAGTTGAACATTACGGTCTCAAAACAAATATTGTTTGCTCCGACTAAAGACATTCAGAGACACTGCTCTGCCAGGTGTGATGATTCGAGTTTTAATCTTAGACTACAGTATGTGTTGTCTAGTACGTGGTGTTTTATTTGGAATGATTTTGTTCATTTGTTTGGTTAAGTGGATGGTTGTTTAAATTTTACTTTGTTTGTATGCCGATGCAACAGCTTCAAATACGATTTTGGCAGTAAAGCAATGAAAAAAAAAACACAATAATGCACTGGGAAAAAAAATCATTTTAGATATTTTGTTTTTGCAGAACATTAGCATAGATATATAGATTTTTTTTTTTATTAGTTGGTTGTTCATTGGGTTTTTTTGCTTATTTGTTTGGTTAATTGGTTGTTTATTATATTGTTCAATCATTTGCTTTTTCTGTGTTTGGTCATTTGTTCGTATAATGTTCATTTGGATTTTTTGTTCATATATTTTTTTACTATTTTGGTTGGATGGATATTCATGTGGATTGTTGTTTGTTTATCTGGTTGGTTGGTTGGTTGGTTGTTTAATTGTTTGTATGCTTTGGTAATTGTGTGTTAGTTTTTTAGTTGGTTGATTAGATATTTTATCTGTCTTTATTTATTTGTGCGGGTTGTTCATTTGTTTAATGTTCATTTGAATTGTATGTATTTTGGGGGGTTGGTCACTTGTTGAATTGTGGTTTGTTTGGCTGGTTGGTTGTTAAATTGTTTGGTTGCTTTGTTGTTTGTTTGTTTTGTGTTATTTGTTTGGTTGCTTTATTGGCTGGTTACTGTGTTGTCTGTTCATTTATTAGTTTTTCTTTGTTTCATGTTAATTTGAATTATTTGTAGGTTAAGTTGTTCATTTTTCGGTTGGTTGGTTGGTTTTTTATTAGGGTTTTTGTTTGTTGGTTTACATGGTTGGCAGGTTGGTGGTTTAATTGGTTGTTAGTTTGTAACGGGCAGACGCAACTTGTGCACCAGCTTCAAATACAATTGTGGCGATAATGGTTTAAAAAAAAAACAACACAAAATAAATTTATAAAATATTTATTTTAAAGACATTTGTTTTTGCAGGACATTAGCATAACAGTATAATAATATAGCAAGGTAACTGCCGTTAACACAGCAGAAAGGTCTAACTTTAGAGGACCATCGGTGTATATTCTGAAACAGAGAACACACGATCATCTTACACAACGTAACATGAATATCAAACAGTATTTGATCGAAGTAGTTGCTACATAAGCGATGTGTACAGTATGTGTTTACCGAACTGAGTCTGCCAAAGTTCTCCTTTACCAATTACCATCAAGGACACCTTGAATGCCATAAAGAGCCATGAGGCGATTGCTTTTCCACCAACACAACCATGAAAACAGAAAAAAAGACAGAAATTTGGCAGCTTGTTATTTCTAGCTTTAATCCGCCACACCTTGGCCTTTTTTCCCTCACATTTTCATTTCCTACCCCCAGACTCATTAAGCCGCCTGGAGGTTTTTAGATTTGGTTATGCTAATCACATTCCAGATTTTCATTTAAACCAAACATGGATCTCCCCAGGTGAAAGAAGTCATACTGTATCCCTTTATTAAAAGCTCCTCGTAGTCCGTCCCTACATTTATTCCCCTCCTGCGAAGCTTCCGGAGGCTTCCGTGCTTCGCCAGATCATTACTCGGCTGGCGGAGGGAGCGCCGCCAGCTAATCGTGAGGGTCCGTGCTTACAGCCAGCTGGAACTCCATTTCCCATAATGCCTCCTTCTGCTTTGGGGTCCGGGGGCTGCGAGAGTGGAGCTGTAACTGTAGCATGGAGCAGCTTGTTACGGCTACATATGGACTCGGCTCAAAAGCGTCCCACTGCCAATGCAATCAAATTGGATTTTCAGAGAATGGAGAAGCCTGCAGCCCGCGGATTTACTTCTAATATCCATCATTTCACTGACCTTTCTAGAAAACCCTCTTACATACTTGATCCAACTGGCAGAGACAAGAGGAAAAGAGCTGTTTAGCCATTTTTTGGATGGCTGACAAAAAAAAAGCCATTTTTTCAAGGCTGACTCCAGTGCTGACCCAGAGTTAGCCCTTTAAGCAGTGCATGATGTCCAGAGTTAATTAAAAGCCTAAATTTCATTAGGTCGTCTTTGGGAATCCTTGTATGTAATTACGCTATGTCAGCTTGATTAAGCTATTACATTATTGAACTAGCTAGCTAGCTAACTGCTTCTTGTTCCATCCTGTATAGCATGTTTTTGTTTTAATGTTACTTTATTTTTTTCATTTGTCTTTGAAGTTACTTTTTAACTACTTTAACATTATGAAGCAGCTGTTAAATAAAAATGCAAATACATTAATAATTAGAAGCATCAGTAAACAGTGCAGATGGTCATTGGGAACAACATAAGCTGGGAATAAAGCTATGAAAAACATAAACATACAAACATAAATATATTGTGTTTTCATTGCTATATCCTCTGTATGTTGTTTTTGTTTGTTAGTTGTCTTTCTGTGTGGTGGTTTGTTTGTTTCTATGGTTTGGTTGCTTTTTTTTATCCTGGTTGTTTGTTTTGGTTGGCAGGTTGTTTGTTTGTTTCTTTGTTTTGTTTGATCTTCTTGATTGTTGTTTGGATGGATGATTTGCTGACTCTTTGTTGGTTGGTTGTTGGCTGTTCATTTAGTTTATTTGTTTGGTTGATTGTTCAGTCAGATTTCGAATGTTGCATTCAGTCATACTGCTGCTGTCACACCCACCCGATATAGTTTTATCCTTCTATATTCTTACATTTTTATACCTGTTTTCTTTTGGAAGGTTTAGTAATTATTTTAAATGCTTCAGCCAGGTTTTTTATATATATAATTTTTATTATTTTTTTTAAATACATATTCTTGCATTACTTTAACTAATATTTATTTATTAGATTTTATTAAATCTATTTTTAATTAAATTTTACTCTCTAGCTCAGGTCAGTTCATCAGAGATCTTTTTTTTATTCAGGTCACAGGCAGTCGTTCAAGCATTTCACTGCATATCACACTGTGTATGGTTGTCTGTGTGACATTTTAAAATTGGATTGTTATTCTTTTGTTTATATGTTCTTTTGATTGATTAATTAATATATATATATATATAATTTTTTTTTAAATATATTTTTCATTGATCATGTGTGTTTGTTTGGATCGTTGGTTGGGTAATCCTTGGCTGGTTAGTTGGTTGTTTGTATGTTTATTTGTTTGTGTTAGTTGTCCATTTGTTTGTTGCTTAATTTGTTATTGTTCATTTTTGTTTCTTGTATGTTAAGATGATGTAGGACAATTTTTGTTTGGTTGATTGTTTGTTTTTATTTGTTGGTTCATTGGTTTATTGTTCATTTTCATTATTGGTTGGTTTGTTGTTTGGTTGGTTGGTTGATATGTTGGTTATTCATTTGGATTGTTTGTTTAGATGCTTGGCTGGTTGGTTATTTAATTGCTTTTGGAGGGGGAATCTTTTTGTTCACTTGTTTGGTTGGTTGTTTAATTGGTTGATGGATTGGTTCACTTTTTTTTTTTTGGATGGTTGATTTTTAAGAAATAGCTTAACTATATAGTAATATTAATAATAATAATCATAATAATATTAATATTAATAATAATAATAATCATAATAAATGAAAACCGTTTAAGGTATTGAATCACTTTCAGCAGAGGCTAGGTGATGTAAGGAGTTATGCGGTGTAGTCTGTGATCTCTCAGCGTGTCCCTCTCTTTAAATTTCCTTATCTGGATACAAGATATAATACTTCGCCGTAACAGCCAGGTTTCCTCTGCTTCTCGTACCGTGTCAGAGTTTAGACAGCACCTCAGGTGGCCTGCCATTTCACATTACTGTGTGTGTGTGTGTGTGTGTGTGAGAGTTTAAGTGTGGGAGAGATAGCGAGCGATAGAAAGTGACAGCGAAAGAGAGAAACGATGCGCTTGGTCATCTCGATGCTGCTGTGCAGTTTAGAAAGATCAAGCGTGCTTCTCAGGGAGGAGGAGGAGGAGGAGGAAGTACATCATATTAAAGTCTGTCAGCAGTGCAGTGAGCCGCTCTGACCTCTCCACAGCTAAAGGTCGGAGGTTTATGAACAGTCCGCTCCACACACAAACAATCAAGCCCCCCCATATGCAACCCCCCTGCACACACACACACACACACACACACACACACACACACACACACAAACACTGCACATTGCTGAGAAAAACTCCCTTTTTAAGAGATGGGCTGTGAGTACTGTCGCCTCTCTCACAGACGTCCTGTAGCTCGGCTTATGGAGTTTTTCCCGTCAGATCCATCCCATTTGGTAACTTTAATTTTCCTGCTTTATAACCAACATTTAGATAATATTTACAATCTATTCACTCAGCACAGTACAAACCAGAGATCGTGATTAGTGAGAAAGTTGTAATTAATGTCCTTGGCTTTACCAAACTCTGTGTGTGTGTGTGAGTGTGTGTTTATTTTTATTATTATTCCTTTGCTGAACAATTTCTCTGCGCTCAGCACAGAAACTCTTCTTCCTCTACCATAAGGAAGAGATAAAGGTCAGAGGAAAGTCTGAAACTCCTGTAAGTCTCATTGTGGAAACGCGTGTTTAGCATACCTCTGCTAGCACACGCAGGGAGTGTTCGTAGCGTAGCTCGTAGCACGGCTCATCGTGACCTTTTTTGTCCGTGGGAGGATGAAGCAAGGAGATGCAAATTTCACATTATTCCGACAAACCGGTGCAACTTAGTGATATTATTCCAATCATTAATCTCTTCTACACAATCATCTGTCCTTCAGATGAGATTAAAGTCGAGCACAATAATGGATCGCCGCCAGTGTTGGGAAATATTACAGCGCTTAGGTGTGTGTGTGTGTGTGTGTGGGTGTGTGATTGTGTGTGTGTGTGTGTGTGTGAGAGAGAGAGAGAGGTGG
>JAOVVB010000049.1:2307059-2317163 GCA_028570985.1 Heterobranchus longifilis
GTGATTCTGTTAGCGTGCGTTATTAGTGATGTTCCTTGTTAATTTTCCCAATAAAACAGTCTTTTCGTTAATGTTATTCCGTTAATGTCTCTGTGTGTGTGTGTGTGTGTGTGTGTGTGTGTGTGAAAAACTCAAATAAGAGAGGAGGAAGGTTTACTGTGTAAGATGAAAAGAGGGAGGGGAGGGCCTGATTCCTCCTCTTCTCTTACTTTAGCTTCACACACACACACACACACACACGTACACAGCGCCTGCGCGCATAAACGGAAACACTTATCTGTCGGGATGTGTGTATTTATTTTTTGGGGCTGTGGAACAAATAGGTTCCACTGTATAGGGTCAGAGGTGATGAGAAAAAAAACAGGAGAGATAAAGAGACAGCAAAGAAGAGACAGGGACAGAGGAAGGCAGCAAGAAAGAGAAAGACAGAGAAAGAGATGGAAAAGAGTGACAGGGACTGAGAAAGACAGGAGAAGAGAGAGAGAGACACGGAGATAGTGAGACATGGGGAAAGAAAGACATGTACAGAGAAAGACATGGTAAAGGGTAGACAGAAAGACACAGGAAAAAAGAAACAGGGACAGAGAGAGACATACCAAAAGAAAGACTAATAGAGAGAGAGGGACAGCAAGCGAGAGATCAGAAAAAGAGGCATGGCTAAAGAAAGACAAGGACAAAAAAGGCAAACGAAGGACAAAGACCTAAGTGACATATCAAATAAGAGACATGGACAGAGAAAGAGACAGGAAATGAAAGACAGAGAAAGTGACAGCAAAAAAGAGACTGGAACAGAATAAAAGAGAGACTTGCGCTCCTGCCTTGTGATTGATTAATTGGACAACTGCATGGAGAAGCAGGTGTATAGGTGTTCATCCTATCAGTCTGATGTCTCAGTCTCTGATAAGAAAACAGAGACACAGAAGAAAGTGAGAGAGAGAGAGAGAGAGTTTATTTCCCCCGGCGTTCGGTTCAAAGGTATTCATGAAAGAGGCCAAGCTGTTCCTGGATGAAACAATTAGCATCTCCTCCCAGGCGCGTCTCTCCAGGAAACAGAGGAGGAAACGATCACCCGGGACGTGTCTCACTCCTCACCTCATCTCTGTTCCCTAAACTGGCAGCTCCTGCCTGGGTCACCTGAGACCTCACACACTTTTACCCAGCACTGCTATTTATTTAATCCCGCGCGCTCTGAAGCGCTGCGCTTCATCGAGCGGCGTTGGCAGAGCGGCGGGCGAGCCTCACCACCAGACACTTTCCAAGCTGTGATTATTGATCTCTTTTTTTTTTTAAGGGAGGATTGATGTTTTGTGTAAGACGTGAAAACAGTTTACGGGAAATCCAGAGGTTGAAAAGTTTTGAAAGATGAATAGACGGGGATGATTTGTAAAGTCAGCTGTGTGAAAATTTTGGGTAAATTATGGACATGTTGAGGGAGGAAAACAAACACAGGACAACTAGAAGAGTAAAGTCAAACTCAGTGTCTCTCTCTCTCTCTCTCTCTCTCTCTCTCTCTCTCTGTCTTAATCCAGTTGTCTTTTCCGTTCCTGCATGACTTTATTCTTCATCATTGTCTGTCTCCTTTTTCCTTCTCTCTGTCTCTCTCTCTCTCTCCCTTACTCTCACCTTACAGTATGATGGAGGGGGGGGGGGAGGAAAGACAGAGAAAGACAGGGAGAGCCCTGTCTTTCTCTGTCTTTCCTTTTTTTCCCCCCCTCCATCATGTTTGTCTTTGTGTCCATCTGTATGTCTGTCCCCTCTAACTCTTGCTTTTACTTCACTTTCTGTCTCTCTTTCTTCCTCCCTATAACTTTCTCCTTGTCCATCTCCTTGTTCTCCTCCTTTGTCTCACCTTCTCCTTCTTCTCACACTCTCTATCTCCCCCTCTGTCTCCTTCTTACTCACTCTCACCTTCCCTCTAGATGCCCATCTTCGTCTTCACCTATGATTCTATCTCCATTTTTCCCTCTCTCCCTCTGTATCTGTATCTTTCCCTCTTTTCTTTCCCTCTATCTTTCTCCATATCTATCCTTCTCTTTGTCTGCGTGTCTCTCTCTTGTCTTCACTTTTGTTTACTTTATCTGTCTGTCTCTCTCTCTTCCTCTCTCTCTATGACTTTCTCTCTGTCCATCTGTTCTCCTTCGTTGTCTCAGGTTCTCCTTCTCTCTGTATCTCTCTCTCTGCGTCTTTCTGTCTCTTTCTTACTCGCTCTCACCCTCTCTCTAGATGTCCATCTATTCTCCCTCTTTCTCTCTCCCTTTCTCTCCATGACTCTCTATCTCTGTCTTTCTCTCTCTGCCTTCTTTCTTAAACTTTCTTTCTCTACCTTAGTCTCTCTCGCTCTGTCCCTCTGTGTCCGTCTCCCCTTTCTCTCCTCCTTTTTTGTTTCCTGTCTCTGACTGTCTCTCTGTCTGTTTCTTCTCACAGTCTTCATTACGCTCTATATATAACGCAAAGTAGCATTAAAAGAGTAACGTAAAGTAACATCTTTCCTGTTATTAGTTGTAGATGGACAGATCTTCCTGATGTCCATGCTCACATTTATCGAGAGTTTATGCAGTTTATATGACGCTAAACCGGAGGCCGTACGCTTCTTTATTGTTAAGCTCCTCATCACCATCTCCGTCCTGATGCCAAACCAAAGTGTGTATTTTTAGCACAGAGGAACACCCTGTACTACACTAGCATTATATTACACTAAATAAAACACTCCAGCATGAATATGACATTCACGCAAGCGGGGAATTACACAGGGAGAATTTCCGCACACATAATTAATCCAATCAGGCTTGTCTGACATGATATATGCGTTTGCCCTTTGTTGCACAGAGTTAATATCCAAATATATAAACAGCCAGTTTGCTCTCGAAACACTCTCGATTCATTTCCCCCCATATGGCGCGGGATTCTGCATACAGACAAATCTAATGCATGCGGCGGTTTATGTCACTGTGCAAATCTTTAGAATAGATGTTAGAACAGAACATATGACGAACTGCGTAAAAGCTGTTCGAGCTGCTGCTCGGGGAAAGATCTGTCACTTCAGCTATGTGCTGTATTGTGGTATTTTTTTTAAAGCTTAGCGTAGTGTTTCTTGCGCTGATGCGTGTGAACCAGGGGTACGTGGCCTCCAGGCAGATCTGACACACGCATGCTTGAGGTTTTAAAGGGAAGTGGGGAAGAGAGGAAGAGGGTCTGCGTCAGCACCGCGTCAATGCTGAAACTACTCGCCGTACAAACCTTACTTAAGTCTATGAGAGAGAATTTTACACTTTAAGGCAGCTTTTTGGAAATCCCAAGATGACATCATCGACTAATTTAAATATTTGATATTCAAGATATTTTAAAAAATCTAATCCTAATTTTATTTTTTTATTTGTCGCAGTGCGCAACCTTATGTAGTACAACATGCAATAAAATATACTACAGATAGATTGGGACGGGCACAGGGAGAGACTGTACAGAGAGAAAGAGGGACATATGCCAAGAAAGACATTAAAAAAGGAGAGACAGAAACAGATGAAAGGACAACAGGAGAAAGACAGGGAAAGAGAGAGACACAGCAAATGAGAGACGGGTAGAGAAAGAGAGAGACCAAAATGAGACGGAGACAGAAAGACAGGAAAGGGAGACGGGCACAGAGGGAAAGAGACATGGAGAAAGAGTGATATTGGAAAGGAGAAACAAAGACATCTTTTTATGATATGTTTTATGAAAACTGATTCACACGTCTGTAAAAGTAACAGCCTGGCCATGTGAATTTAAACAGAAAGGTTTATTTAAAGCAGAGTGGTGGCTTAGTGATTATACATTACACATCGCGGGCTGCGGGTTCAAATCTCGCCTCGGGTCTATGTGTATGTGTGTGTGTGTGTGTGTGTGTGTGTGCATGCAGTTTCCATGTTCTCCCTGTGTGTATGGTGCGTTCACTCGGGTTACTCGAGTTTGTGCTGGACTGTTTTTTCCGAAGTGCCTGTAGTGTACTGTATGACTGGGTGTGTTTTGTGACCTCTGATGAGGCTCCCCATCCAGGGGGTACCCCGCTTTATGCCCAAAGTTCCCTGGGATTTTCAGGTCCTTTAAAAACTTTATATATATATATATATATATAGAGAGAGAGAAAGAGAGGGGGGGCATAGGTCAATATTTTACCAACAATAATTGGTAAATAAAAATATATCAATAATTAACCTCCAATATTAATTTATTATTTTATTTATTTTTATTTCTTATTTTTCAGTTCAGTTATGAAGATCAGTTGACTGAAAACAATTTCTTTATCCTTTATATGCTCATAAAAATAATTATCCTCTTTTATTTTATTATTATTATTATCATTATTATTTTTGGATAAGTATTGGCACCCACATTAATTTTATAAGCTGTATAACGAAGCGGTTTCATGGTGTAATTAGGTGCAGCGCGTTTCTGTTTGCTGTAATTTCAAAAACGAAATTTTAATTGAACCTGCTCCCCGCCTTGTCTCCACCCTCAGTACTTTTTTTTTCTTCCCCTCACCCTTTGTGTGTGTGTGTCCTGTCCTCTTTAAATCCCCTAGCTGTGATAATTAAAATGTATGAGGGACCGCGGGAGGCTATCATTCTCCGGTTACACTCTTATCATTCAGAGCGCACAGGTGCAAGTTTGGTGTGTGAGAGTGGATCAAACCAGCCAAGTGTTTGACACCAGCTGTCAGAAGACAACATTGAGCACAAGCTCACACAAAAACACACACACACACACACTCAATAGAGCAGCTTCATTCACCTCTCCAGCCAAACCTCCCCATCAGAATACTGAGTCGCTGCTGTCTGCTTCACTGACGCTCGCTTGACTGTGTCTAGTAATTTCAACACGCAGGAAGTTCATAGCATGGGGAGAAAAACGTGCCACAATCGATTGCTCGGGCTTTAGAGCTCGACTTAAGGGCGACGCCCGGTTTAGAAAGAGGAACGCCATCCAGCTCGTTTAATAGCATGACAACAATGACACCCTTGTGGAGTTCCATCGTGTTTTGATTATCGTGATGTCACTAAGGCTGCCTTCATGCGTGATGTGTGATCCTCAAGGAAGTGGGGTGAAACATCAAAGTATTTATATGTATCTTATTTAAATTGAAAGCCTTCTTATCTAAGTAACTTGAGATGGCGCACGTCAGGCCTTGCATTGATACTTGGTCCATCAACCAGAACATAAAACATGGATGTCAAAGAACAGCCTGAACCTTTAGCTTTGTTGTTGAGCGATTATATAAGAAGATACAGTATTTATATTATACAACATGTTATTATTGAATTATATTTATTGCAAATATTTTAAAGGTCCCATATTTGAAAAAGTATTTGCCCCTTTCTGATTTTATTCCCTGCATATTTGTCACACTTAAATTATTATTAATATTGCACAAAGATGACCCCAGTAAATACAAAATGCAGCTTTTAAATGATGATTTCATTTATTAAGGGAGAAATAGCTGTCCAAACCCACTTAGCCCTACATGAAAAAGTAATTGCCCCCTGGACCTAATACCTGGTTGTGCCACTCATGGTGGCAAGAACTGCAATCAAGCATTTCCGATAACTGGCAATGCGTCTTTCAGATCGCTGTGGAGGAATTTCCCACTCTTCTTTGCAGAATTTTTTAATTCAGTTACATAGGAGGGTTTTCGCAGCATGATCCTTAAACAGCATGTTTAAGGATCTCAATCGGATTTAAGTCCGGACCTTTAGTCAGGGGTGCAAATACTTTTTCACAGTAATGTATGGTCCAGCTTCTGACTGACTGAACACACCTGATCCAGGTAAGCAGAAGTCAGAAGCGCAGTCATAATTGGAAAACGTGTAGGAACGTGGCTCTCGAGGATCAGGGTTGGTGACCCCAGGGGGTTGTTAGACAGATGTCGCTTAGCCGTTATCCAGTTCCTACTGTAGCTGTCCGGTTTGTCTGTCCAGTTTATCTTTAGCTTCCTGCTTTTGAATGAGACGAGAGTACCCTCTTTTGGTCTTTTGCTCTTGTAGCCCGTCTGCGTCAAAGTCTAACATGTCTTGAGATGCTTTTCTGCCAAGTAAAGGGTTGGTATTTATGAAAGTTGGTAGGGGTTGGTATGTATAAAAGTACTATGTAATTTAGTTTTACTGATTATTTTCTGCAGCAATTTTTTTCTGAATTATAACAGAGTTCGCATACTCATGCGTGAACAATCCGAGCAAAATTGATGCTTTACAGGTGATTGAAATGGACTACACAGATCCCTGTGACCTTGTTTGTTTTGTCTGGTTCCCATATTATATCGTATTGCCTATAGCAATGTGTAAAACCCCAATATACAGTCTATCCATAACCTCTATCTCTTCGTCTCGCTCCCGTCTCCTTTCGTAATTTATGTGTTATGTTATGACCTCAATTTGTTCCCTGCTTCGATAATCTCACTGCATATCGGTCCATGAGCCGGCTCACGAGCCGAACGTTTGTATACCATCGTAAATGTCAGCGCCGAGGATATTTACAGTCCTCGACTCAGCATTAAAAACAATTATAATCGATCCGGAGAGTGACGAACGGGACAAGCCTGCGCAAATGAAATGCGAATCCGGAGGCCGCGGCGGAACTCCCGAGTAGCATGTCGAGACACGTACGCGCGGTTAATGCGCTCAGGTTTTCAGTCAGCCTTTCCCTCCTTGTTGGATTTCCCTCCCGTTTTGCCGCCATGGCAGCTCGGAGGGACAGATGCAATCACGCTTTCATTAAGATGCTCGTACGGGCGCGCCACCAATCTGCCCCAACGTCTCTCACATGAAATAAACCGACACGGTGCAGCTTTCGAGACGGGCCGCGATAACTATCGGAATATATTAGACCTTCTGCACGAGCGCCGAGACAGCCGCGGACATCTGCTGATTTAGGGGGATTTCACAAAATGCTGGATTGCTCCAATCTCGTCGTTTATTTTTGGAGAAATATACCCTGTTTGTTCTATTTATCTCAGAGAATGGTTGAAAGCGAGTGCTTAGGAAGTCACAGAGATTTAGTATGTAATGCGATCGCTGTATTTTAAAAGAAAAATACTCCAGGGTTTTCTAATCTAGCGCTCGATCTAACACATCGATTAACCCGGACGAGATCTCGACCCATTTCGTGCAGAGAAAAGAACGGGAAGTGTGTTTACTTCGAATGCATTTAAATTGAAAAATTAAAAAGCAGTTATTGAACTTGGTCAGTAAATATTTAACATACTCAGATATATCTTTCAAATTCATTTCTGTTCAGGAATTTCCTTCATTTGGGGAATTAAACAAGGTGGACTGTGCTGTTACGTATAAGAAAATAATCAACAACCTACTAAACAGTTTGATCACTCTGGCATCACAGCAAGCTACCAGTTATTGAATTTTTTTTTTTCTTTTCTCTTCTTTAGAAATGATAATGTATGTTGTGGAAATGTCCATGAAGCAAGTTATCACAAACATTACAGCAGCTACAAACACCAGTTCTGTCACTATCTTGTCTTTTACCCTAAAACACAAAAAGCATGTGTGGCATGTGTGACTGAGAAACCCAAAGCGTAAGTCCAGTGCTGACACTAGAGACTCCTTCCATATATGTTAAACAAACAACTCCATGCACTTAAACAATTCCCAAGTACAGTCCCTGTGAATGAGCTATTACTATAGAAATGGTAACATGTTCAAATGATTTAATTAACACCTGACCAATGCAGTCAGAATCCAGAATTTGAGCATGCTGAGGTTAGAAGTTTTTTTTCGCCTTTAAACACCATTCCAATTAATAATAATAATATTAATAATAAAAACGTATTTAATGCATTTGCACATTCTTCTGTCTAATTAATAATAAATTATCACAGTATTCAGAAGTACTTAGGAAAAAATGAAGGGATTCCTTGTTGCTGTTTTTATTTATTTATTTATTTATTTATTTATTTATTTATGTGCCTAGAGGTACAAGGTGCAGCACAATGCCTGTCCATTACTGTATATTTAATTGAAAAAACATAAAGTCTATTTAAATAGATTGAGCTGTATAATAAGGAAGTGAAGCCTGTATCTCTGCAAGGCTTCAGATATCCATATCCAGATTTATCCTGCATCAATTCCTGACATCCGACCCAGAAAAAAAAAAGTGCCAGAATTCCTACTGAGGAACTCAGGATGGTATCCTCAACTCCAAGGTCAACAAGTACCATCAAATCAACATGCTCACATAACAGCTAAGGTTGTTGCTTTGGGGATCTGAGGATCTAGGTTCGAACCCTGCCAAAGTCAAAGCAAGACTTTCGATTGTGTAGAATAACAGAACTCTAAGAGTAAAAACCCTTTATGTCTCCTTATAATCTCCTGCTACAGCATTCAGGGCACAAAGCCGGGATGGGGTGCCAACCCATTGCAAGGCACGACGAGCAATTTGGAAATGCCAGTCAACATGCACATCATGTCTTTGGACTGTTGGAGAAAACCTGAGCATCACCAAGCACAGGGAGAACATACAAACTCCACACACACAGACTGTAGGTGAGATTTGAACCTACAAACCCCTGTAGGTGTGAAATACCCATGCAAACCACTAAAGCTACTGTTCCGCCTCTCCATTTATGATGAAAGTAAAACATCCAGTACATCGCAAACATTTGATGCGCACCTCTCCAGTCACCCAGCTGCCCTGTAATAACTGCCCTGTAATAACTAAACAAAATCCAAAATTACACAGCTCATAATCGTACCTCTGTAGAGCAGCGTATTCATATTCGCTTACGTCCCTTCAAGATAAAGTTACTGAGATGGAAAGCAGAGAGATGGAGTAATAAATTGTGGAAACAGGTGATGTCGGTGAGGACGATCGGAGCAGCTGAGTGAGAGAATATGAGAGATGAGACAGAAGGGATGAGAAATGAGGAGTTTTCTGAAAGTAGAGGAGGAATGGGTTATGTCTGAGCAGAGAGAGAGATGGCTCTGCACACGAGTAAGACGGATGAAGAGGAAAGTGAGCAGGGCAGTGAACGCAGCACGGTGATGGATTACCGCCAGCGATGTCTCACCTGCGACGGGTTCCTCGAGTGTGCGCAGCATGGTACACTCTGGCATTTGGGAAAGCAAATTACACTTATTAAATCTCTCTGGAGCTGGAAAATAGCAAACACTAAGGGAACGATGGAGGCGTATATAAGCGCTGTCCTTGTATTCATACCCTCACTGGTCACTTTATGAGGTACACCTTGCTAGTACTGGGTTAAATCCCCTTTTTGCCCTAATTTTTAATGGCATTGATTCAACTACATTCTCTAAACATTGCTTAGAGATTTTGCTCCACATTGACATGAGAGCATCACGCAGTCGCTGCAGATCTGTCGGCTGCACGTCCTTGATGCGTATCTCCCGTTCCATTACATCCCGAAACTGCTCTACTGGACTGAGATCTGGTGACTGTGGAGGCCCTTGAGAACGGTGACCTTATTGTCATGCTCAGGAATCAGTTTGAGATCCTTTTTGCTCTGTGACATGGTGTGTTATCCTGTGCTCCAGGTAGGCTGTGGTTAAAACCATGATCTGTTGGTATTTAGGTGTCCAAAGTGTGCCAAGAAAATCTCCACCACATCATTCCACTCCAGCAGCAGGCTGAACCGATGGATCTATGTTTTCGTGTTATTTTTGCCAAATTCTGACCCAACCATCTGAATGTTCTCATCAGACCAGGCAACGTTTGTCCAATATTCTATCATACAAATTTTGGTGAGCCCATGCAAATTGTAGCCTCAGTGTCTTGTTCTTAGCTGATAGAAGTGTATGTGTATCTCACTCTAACTTTAATAACTGGTTGTATTTACCTTTTATTCTAGTTATTTTCATTAGTTGATTAGTAAGTTTGTTTATTATTTAATTATTTATTTCAGGCAATTTAATTCCACCTCAAATATTCTTGTGCTTAAAATACACTCCGTAAATACATTCGCCATATAAATGCATAACAACACACGTTTAAATTCCACGAAAGACCTCATTTCAGAGAATAAGTGTTGGAACTATGAAGGTAAAACAGTAGCAAAACCCGAGAGCTTGCAAATTTGAATGTGAGAACTTGTAAAATTAATATTTG
>JAOVVB010000049.1:2348642-2369805 GCA_028570985.1 Heterobranchus longifilis
ACTGGCCATGCATCTCAAAGCCACCAAAGACTTCCTGGATTCACTGTTTAACTAAGATTAATGACCGTCAGACTCGCCATGGCGTTAGATGAGGCCTGATTATCTTCAATTCCCTTTTATGTCCGTCTTCAAATCAGGTCCTTTATAACTCATGGGAAAGCATTCTGGCAGGAACACAAAGTGAATAGTTTAAGTATGCTTTGAGGTTGCCCTATTTTCTTTTCTTTTTTTTTTTTGTCTTTTAGATGCAACTTGACACCCACTTCGTAAAAGTATTGCCCTTTACAAAGTAGCATTTGCATGAAGATAGCGTCCAAAACATAGTCGAAGGGAGACCTTTTTTTTTTTTTTTTTTTTTTTAAAGCAAATAGTTTTATCAAAGACTACAGTAGTGAACTAATTTGTAGGGCACTCTGGACATAAAATTGAGCCTATGACAAATTTAGTTTTTCATTTACTATTCAAATCTTATTGATTTTGGCTGATGGCAGCATTGTGGCCTTGTACCTCCAGGGTCGTGGGTTCCATTCCTTCCTTGGGGTCTGTGTGCATGGAGTTTGCATGTTTGGGCGTACCCAAATTGCCCTTTGTGTGTGTGTGTGTGTGCCCTGCACTGGATTAACACCCTGTCCAGGGTGAAGCCTACCTCATGTCTAAAGTCTCCTGGCATAGGCTCAGGGGCCCCTGAGACCCTGTGCAGGATAAGGGGTTTGGAAGAGGAATGGATGATTTTCAGCCTGACATTTTCATTTAAAGGTCCCATACTTTAAGGTCTCAGGACTCCCCCAATGTGTGTCTGTTAATGTAAATGAGCTACAGCTGGAACTCTGAGAACAGCAGAAGCTGAGCAACAACCAGAGTACGGGCTCTTCTTATATAAGGTCGTTAAGACTTAAGATTCAACTACTTCTTTATCATCTCACCATCTTTCCACCTTTGGTTCCTATTTACTTGATGATTCTTCTTCTCCTGTGGCTCTTCTCACCCACTGGACCTGCGTGATCCATCCTGATACTCAATTTTTTGCTTCTTTACTGTCCAATTTCCCCACATAGTTATACGTCCATAAACAGTTTATTCCTAAGTCTCAGCCTTGCTTCAAAGGATTCTCCCACCTAGATTCTGGAGATTCTGTTCTGTGCTCATCCCTGGACTCTTGTTTACAGAATGTATTCATTTCCAACATCCTTTCAACACACCTATTACTGGTTATTTGTCCTACTGACCTATTTACACTTTGAATCTTACCATCCGTCGCCTGGAAAAGGATGGGTTCCCTTTTGCATCTTGTTCCTCTCAAGGTTCTTCTTCACGGTGCTGTTGTCTTCGCCTGATTCTATGGAATAAGTGCTTTAGCTAAAATGACGTGGAGGAAGTTAAGCTAAATCCCAGATGCTCATGTAAAACCCCTCTGGCTCCGGCAACAAGTCCAATATGTATGTAAATGAGAGCTAATCAGTGTTACATGTGTTGAGACTCTCAAATGTGTTAATAGTGTCATTACAGTTTTACCCCCCTCTCTTTAATTGGTCTCCCCCTCTCTAAGCTATTGCTCTGTATTTTCTATCTCTATCTTCCATTTCCCTTGTGAGATCTTACTTTATCTCGTCTCTCATGCGACCACACTCGAGCTTTCTTTTCCTCCTTTTCTGTCTGTTTTTCCCTATGAGCTAGAACAGGTGGAGTATTAATTATGTATTAAAATATACAGAAGCCTAGCCATGATCCACTTCACAGCACACCTTCTCTTGCAATGGACTCTAGCGCTGCCTCTCTAGCCATCTCTCTCTCTCTCTCTCTCGCTCTCTATCAGAAACCCTCCTTCCCTTTTTCCATCCACGCTCCGTCTCTCCTTTGCACTTATTCTCTGCCCATCCATGGCTCTCAGAAGTTCAGGGCTGAAGGACTCCATTTCCATACCAGGCACGTCTCCGAGAGTGAAAGGAGCTTTTGTTTCTTGGGCACACTTCCTCCAACAAAGCTCAGCCACCGGAAAGAGAAAAACACTCAAGTAAATGTCCTCAGGTCTTTCATATGTGTGCAAAAGCTCCCAGTTGGGCACTTTTGTGTCCTTATAAGAGATAAAGATTAAGACAAAGTTTTCCCTCTCTTTTGTCACATTAACAGCATAATAACTCAAGAATAAATGCATCATTTATGTATTTGAAAGTGCTCTACATTGGTTAAAGCGTTTAACTTAACCTAGAATGGCTCAAACTGCCATAATTCTTTGTGGCATAGGTTCTGTAGATTCAACAAGGTGCAGGAAACATTCCTAAGAGATTTTGTTCCCCATTGGCATGACAGCATGATACAGTTCTTTCATATTTGTCAGCTGCAGATAAATTATGTGAATCTACCGCTCCGCCACATCCCAAAGGTGATGATCTGAGATATGGTGACTCTGGAGACTACGGAGGCCGTTTCAGTATCGTGAACTCATTCGAGAAACCAGTTCGAGATGATTTTACCTTTGTGACCCGGTGCGTTATCCTGTGCTTATAAGGGGATGGACATGGTCAGCAACACAATACTCATGTTGGCCGTGGCATTTTTAAACCATGCTCAACTGGCATTAAGAGGCCATACACACACAGTAAGTTTCTTCAAAATCACAGGATATAAAAATGCTGTCCATTGTTATGAAAGATTTCAAAAAGTGCTTCTAAGTGTGCAGCAACAAAAAAAGAGAACTTTTGTCCAAAAAAAAGGCTTAATTTTAGCATCAATTGATTCACTTATCTTCACTAACAGCTTCCCTGTGTTCTTGAATGCTGCGGATTCAGGGCCTGTCTTGTAAGGCATGAGGCAGGAACGCTGTCTATACCACACCACTAGGGGTCCTCGTTTTCCTTATGACAACTGATTGCAACTGATCACTTCCTCATTGAGAGACACTCTAGGTCACGGATCTTTAACACCAGTCCTGGAGGTCCAGCGTCCAGCTCAGTTTGTAATTCACCAACATCTAAACGCCCACCATCTGTGGCAATTAGCAGATTAGTTGAATCAGCTGTGTTTGAGCAGAAGAATCACCAAACTGTGTTGGACACCGGCCATCCATCTAGTTTTTCACTTGCCTTTATTCCTATTCCTATTCACTTTTTTTGGTGTTTATAATCTTGGATAGTTGTCATTGGCTCTGCATTTGGAATGCTCATGTGAATTATTTTATCGTGTTTTTGTAATTTTGACCAGGAAACTTTTATTTATCACAGCACACATTTGATAGGACTTTTTTTTCTTTTATGTGTATGTTATGCAATATTAATTCATTCTTTCATTTATTTTCCTTTTGTTTTTTTTGTTTTTCTGGCAGGGGTCACAGTGAGAATAGTCTAAAAATGTCAGCCAAGACTTTCCTGTATTATCAAATAAAATGACCTGTTTTGGTGCTTGGCATTTGGCAAGGGCAAGAATCTAAGGGATGAAGAGTGTTTATTGTAATTGGGGTCTCTGACAAGCATTCCTTTTTTTTTTTTTTTCAAAGTGACTTACAATTGAGCAGATGAAATGGTGTATGGTGTCCAACTCTAAAGCTTAAGGTCCCAACAGTGCCATCTGGCTAAATTTAAACTCAACCTTCTCCTTCATGGCACACAGCTTTAACCAGCTTCATCCACCGTCACCATGGATCCTTTGTCAGAACACTACTTGTTCTACTCTATGCTTTTCCCAGACGCCCTTGGTTCTCTTCTTGTCAAGCTCACACATAATCCTAAATTCCATTTGCAGCATGCTTTTATCAGGACCTGCACATGTCCACCCCTAAGGGCCTCCTTGAGGAGCATGGCGTGCTCTTGGGGACAAGCTTTTTTTTCTCTGAGTGTTCCACTCAGCTTACTGGAAGAGGCTTTCAGAGCAGGGGTTTGAAAGGATCCAGGCCTTCTTCAATAACTTCCATGGTCTACAAATAGAAGCAGAGACTTCAACCTTCAAGTTACCTCCACTGGTGATTAGGAGAAAGATGGGTGGTGTTCTCCACATGGCCTGTCGTTTCTTTTTTTTTTTTTTCTTTCTGTGTGCACTATTATCTGTGAACCAAGCTCATAATCACAGAAAGTTGTTTTCCTTTACTTATGCACCTCTTTACCAAGTAAACAGAAAGCGAAATCTCTCACTCTCTGGAAAGAATTGATCCACTAGCGATGGAATAAATGAGTACAGGGAAATAGAGAGAGAAAATGAAATGGGGAAAATTGAGTACAGACAATGAATAGGACTCTCTGCAAAGTAATCCTTTAATTAAATTAGCCAGAGAACAACAAAGATGCCTCTGTTTGTTGTTGATTTTCACCCAAGGTTACTTTCTAGGGCCGTTTTTTGTTCCATTCTCCTAGAGTACCAGCAGATTTCCGAGGTTGCTAGGTAACTAGGATGGGTTTATTTGCCAGTGCCTGGGGTTCTGGGGTAGCTGGCAGGCTGCGGTAGATGTGTGGGGCATTTGGCAAGAATTTACAAATATGTAATGTATTTGTTGAGCTCTGCTTGAAGTGCACTGGTTAATCTTCTTTGGGGCAATATTTGGTGGCACAGGTGGGTATGAGAGGTATTTCTTGGATTTATTATTTATTTTGAATTGTAGCCAAACAAACATCATTTTAGGTCAAATATAGTTGAGAATTAGGGCATGTGGAATCTGGGTCAAAAATGGCCATAATGGAGCCTCTACTGTACTGTATTTTATTAAATATTTTGCAAGTGCACACTTCCCTAGTCCAACAAGAAACATTGATTAACAAACACCAACTTATCAGTTTAACTACACAAATATATCTATGTACCAAATTACCAAAATATAGCACCAACAAACACCAGTGTTCTTTATCTAAATCTTACAAAGACAACAATTTTCCAGTAAACACACACATTTACCATAGAAACATTATAATTCTTCTATAAAACACCAAATTCTTCATCACACATCTACATCCTTCAAGTTTCATCTGCCATTTTTCATAGACACAGATTATGATCATCTATCATGAATTCGCTACTCCTTACCAACAGAGAACAATCTGGACCAAGACACTCCGTCCCAAATCTTTATGCTTCAACACCTTCCAGAATGCTGGTGGTAAGAATTCAACATTCTTGGAACAAAAAAGTGTAAATCCGAATGATAATTTCAGACTCTTAATACTACACATGGGACCGGACAACCGTTTCTGAACAGCACTTGATGGATTGGTGTTTGTTGCATTTGGGTTTTCTGATTCTAATGCACATACAGTACAGTACCGCATTTACATTTAAGCATTTGGAAGATGACTTATATTTTTTATTTCATTATACATCCGAGTAGGTAAGGGTTAAGGACCTTGCTCAAGGGCCCAACAGGAACAACTGGGTGGTCGTGGGATTTGAACGTGGGACCTTCTGAACCATAGTCCAATGCCTTAACCAAGCATTTTTTTTCTTCAAAACTATGAAATAACACATACCGTATGGCATTAGGTAATTAAGTAACAGCAACAACAACAACGACAGTCAGTTGTTATTTTAAGACACGAAGGTTCTTGTAAGAACAGTATTGTGTCAAGCGCATTTGCAAAACCCATCAAGCACCATGATGAAACTGTCTCTCCTGAAGACCTTCCCAGTAAAGCAAGACCAAAACTGACCTCTGCTGCAGAGGAGAAGTTCGTTTAGAGTCACCAGCCTCAGAAATCACAAATTAACAAACAGCACCTCAGATTAGAGCCGTTATGAAGCCTTACAGAGCAGAAGTAGCAGATATACATCTCAATATCAACTGTTCAAAGGAGATTATTGAGTATTTTGGATAAACGCCTTCAGCATAAAGTAATCAATAAAAATAAGGTAGGACCATGGCGTTAGAAGGTTTGTCCAATATATACATATATACACTACGGACAATTAGCCTAATCGGCATGTCTTTGGACCGTGGAAGGAAACCAGAGAACCCACCAAGCATGGGGAGAACATGCAAACTCCACACACACAGACCCTCAGGAAGGAACCGAACCCAGACCCTGGAAGTGCGAGGCAGCTACAGTGCTAACCACTACACCACCGTGCTGCCTATGTGTATTCCTGTGTTGCTATAATTACAGTTGCCATTAGCTGGCATAAATGAAAGTACAACAGTTGATGAAAGTGTGTATGTGTTTGTAAGTGTGTGTGTACACGGCTTTGGGCGAGAGTGGTGGAGGATGACGGCACCATGACGGGCTTTGACACTCTACATAATACACAGAGCTGATACACACTCCTTCTGACAGCTGTCACTGAGAGGAGGAACGCCTCAACCGGCACACACATGCACACTCGCTTCTGATTCCTCTTGTAGTATTCAGCACACTGTGTTCCCCTCCACGTTCTAAAGCCATTCCTGTGGGCTTACACCACACACTTAAAAAGACAGCAAACTCATGAGGAAATAAAGCTATTGCTACTCTTTCCTGTCCTAACACCTACCTTGGCACAATACCTAATAATGGAATAACAGTGCGCGGAAATCCGGAGCATCACTGTCTCAGAAAGATACGTTTCAGGTCATAACTCTGTCATGATTCTCCATCCATCTGTTATCTATCCCACTAATCCTGTATATGGTCATGTGGGGAGGGGGTGCGAGGCCACACACGCTGAAGGTGCAACCAAGAGTACAAGGTGCGGTACAGTATATAGACAAAAGATTTTGGTTATCCATTAAACATTAAAATGCATAAACATGGACACAGCCAAGGGATGAAGGGAAACACTCAACATTATGCTACCACCACTGAGCTTCACTGAGATGGGTTGGCAGGGTGGTAAAGAAGTTTTGGTTATCTGCCAAATCCAGAGCTTCGTGCCAAGGCCAAAAATCAGATCTGAGCACTTTCGAGTCTTTTGGCAAACGTCAAACAGAATTTCATATGTTTTGCCATTTTTTTTGTGTAGATCTGTAAAGTTACCAAGCTTTAGTTCCCTTGTGATCAGCTTCAAGTTTAATTAATCTACACGGTCACTGACAGTCAGCCTCCTCTCCGCAGTGTTGCCCTTCTGCCATATTTTCTTTGCGATTTTTTTATGAAATGAATGGCTTTAATGATGCTCTGCAGGACATTTGGCTTTAAGTGTATTTCCCCTGGCGCTTTATCCTGTACTTGTTCTCAGATTTCCTTTGTATCCGTGATGCCGTTTGATTAGGTATGCTCTTTAATGCAATCTGGATTCCTGCAGGGTCAGGTGTATTCACGATATTGAGATCACATGATACTCGATAAGACTCATAGTTGAACTTGATTTAACTTAATGCATTCTGAAGACAGCTGATTACAGAAAAAAATCTCATTCAGGGCAGCAACAGGGAATGAAGCCGTATGCAATGCAAGCTTTTTTTTAAATTGTTATTAGCAAGTAATTTCACAATCTTATGCTTTTACGCAAGGGATGTGTACGTTGTGCTACGTTGGTGTAGCGGTTAGCACTGTTGCCTTGAATGTCCAGGTTCGATTCCTGCCTTGGTGGTTTGTGTGTGCGTGGAATTCGCATGTTCTCCACGTGCTTGGTGGGTTTCCTCTGGGTACACCGGTTTCCTCCCACGGTCCAAAGACATGCAGATTAGGCTTATTGGTGTTCCCAAGTTGCCCGTAGTGTGTGAATGTTGACCAGAGGTCCTACCACGGTTGTAAAATGGGAATAAATACAACCATTGGCCTCCACAGTCCCTAGTTGGACTAGAGAAATTCCTAGATAGATGGACGGATGGAAGCAATGGATCCCCGTTGGTCTGACCTGTTTATAAACTTCCAGAAGTTTTGTGCATGCTGATAGGCATTTCTGCTCTCACGGTTTTAAAGAGTGATGCTAAGAGTACTGTAACTATACACCTTCCAGCTCCAATCTGACACCTTTCCTCTCTGACCTCTCAAACCAACTAGGTGTTTCCATGAACAGAGCTGTCAGTCACTCAGTGTTATTTTGTTTTTCACACCATTTTGTGTAAACTCCAGAGACTGCTGTGTGAAAATCTCATGTTTTGTCAAAGAATATAAGTGTTGTTGTAGTTTAAAAATGATAATAATTCTGACCAGAAGCAAATGTGCTTAAATATCTTTCTTTTCTGCTTTTCTCTCTCCAGTCCATCCGGGAGGTGACGGGTTACGTGCTGGTGGCTCTGAATCAGTTTGATTATCTGCCCCTTGAGAATCTGCGCATCATTCGAGGTACACGGCTCTACGAGGACCGTTATGCCCTCGCCATCTTCCTCAACTACCGCAAAGACGGGCATTTCGGACTGCGCCAGCTCGGCCTCAAGAACCTCACAGGTACGGCCTTCGGGAATGCATTTTAAAGTAGAAGTTTGTGATTTGCATCGTGAATCTTTAAATATTAAACTAAGGAAATGAAATCACAGCTTCTGCTGGAAAGTTGGCATTTCAGGCTTTTTTTCCTGTCTGTTTGCCGGATGCTTTTGGACTTTCGGATTGCTTGTGGAGCAAATAAGTCTTAGAATGAGGTGAAGGCACATGAATATGTATTTGATATGTGATTGATTTGTTTTCTCATTCCCATGCTGGAGTTTCAGGAAGGGCGGGTGTGCGTGTGTGTTTGTGTGTGTTTGTTAAAAAAAAAAAAAAAAACAGCCCGCTGAGCTCAGCTGAATAATTGCGTTTAGAATTAGAGCCATAAAATCCAGGGGCGCTTGTCTAAAGCGAAAATGGCAGAAGCTTGTTTAGAGCTATGAGTCAAGGTCAAACCCGGGAGTATGGGTGACATTGCCTTCGAATGGAAGTGCACATTTCTAGGTTACGCTGTTAGCCAGAGGTATGAAACAGTTTAATTAGGTCCCGCATTTCACTTCTGCGTTTATTTGGAATTTGGCCCGTGGCTTGCGCTCACTCGTCATTTTCTCCAACAAATCACATAATTGGCCGGACGTGATCCACCATCAATAGGGTCGTGCTCGGGTGTGCTGCTAAAATGTTTCCCTCTGCCGCAAGGCTTTCCATAACCAAACGCAGGAGAATTTGATCGATTTTGAAATGAAATTTTATGTTCCGAGGCAGTTTTGCAAAACCAAGGCGTTTTTTAGTGTAGCATTATTGTGCAGAAAATAACCATCGCCAGATGTACTTCAGAAAATGAGAAGGGATTATGAGTACAATCATGCTTGGTTCTGCGTGCGTGTGTGTGTGTGTGTGTTGCCATAAATACAAAAGACAGACAGCAATAAAGCTCTGTAAAGTGAACCATGCAACTTCACAGTAAGGGAAATATCCCTGAACCTGCTAGAGGCCAGGTTTTCTATAAACTGTGTGTGTGTGTATGTGTGTGTGTGTGTGTGTGTGTTTGTTTTGTCACATGTATCCAGGCATTTAAAAGGTACAGTAGGACCATAAATTTATATTTTTCAAGTAAAAAAATGTTTGGAGTTCATGTACAGTCCATGCATACAGTATACAGGGTGTCTCAAAAGTTTTCCATACAAAAAGGAATATAACACTTTCTTGTATTAAATAAAATAATTAAAATTTTATTTTAAAAAAATTGCTCTGCATGATTTCGTGTGTCTACTACTACAGTATTTCTGAGTTTTTTGTAAGTTTGACATCAGTGTCTCCCAGGATGAACCTTAATGTCGGAAGAATGTTGTAGTAAAGTTGTAACGATGTTGTGAAGACTTTCACCATGTTTTTTTTTTTTAAGTTGGAATGCCTTTTTGTAGATAAAATGACATTGGGATAACGGTAAATGAACGACCTGAACATAATGTTGCAA
This sequence comes from Heterobranchus longifilis, assembly GCA_028570985.1. NCBI lineage: Eukaryota > Metazoa > Chordata > Actinopteri > Siluriformes > Clariidae > Heterobranchus > Heterobranchus longifilis. Next base: position 2,358,375 of record JAOVVB010000049.1, read on the forward strand.
ATACAAACTCAAAATAACAAAATTGTATAGGTCAGATCACATCGCTGGTCCCTTAAGTTCCTAACAGGGTTTAGAATTTTGATCGGAGATCGGGGCGAACACAACAGCTTCCCACACACAATGTCAATCTCTTAGTGTTGTAATGTTATGTCTGTGTTTCATTTTCTTTTGAAAATATGACCATGAGGTGCGTCTTACCTTGCAAAGTACTTTACTGTAATGCGACTTCATATCTATGTGGCTCAGTGGTTAGCACCGTGGCTGCACATCAGGGTTAAGGTTCTATTCCCACCTTGGGTCTGTGTGCATGGAGTTTGCATGTGCTTGGTGGGTTTCCTCCTGGTATTCTGGTTTCCTCGCACAGTCCAAAGACATGCAGATTAAGCTAATTGGTGTTCACAAATTGCCCGTAGTGTGTATGTGTGTGTGTGTGTGTGTGTGTGTGTGTGGTCATGTGCCCAATATTTTCTGGTATTGGCTCCAGGCTTCCTGTGACCCTGTATAGGATAAGTAATATAGAAGATTAATTAAAAATGAATATTTATTAGTTAATCTAAATTTTAATTCATTTTTTAATGCAAGGTAAGTGATAAAAGGCACTAACTTGTTACATAGACGATACACAACATTAAACAGCTATAAATGGATAAACATTAAAATGTTTTTCTTTTCCTTTTTTGTAAATAAAATTATATAATAAAATGATCCTAAATTGTTCATATTTACAAGTAGCTATAAATACACACCACACGGTAGTTTACAGCAGATTTTTTTCTTTTCCTGTAGATGTTTGTGTCACACTTTGATCATTTCAATGTAATCACAAATGTATTTCTACAAACCTACTATCTATAAAGTATGATATTGAGTTTTATGTAAATTAAAAGTGCAAGGCTTTAAATCAGATGCAGAAGTCATAATAATGGCCAGTTTAATTAACCTGCAGGATCAGGCTTGTTGCTTTTTATTTCATGTCCATCTAATGAGCTGGTGGTAAAGAAAACATGATGTAAACTACAGTACAGTCTCCCAAAGTGTGCCTCGTTCTGTGGACATGGGGAAAGAGTGAACATGGAATCGGACTGTAGTTACCTTTACTTTTAAAATGAGTTATTCCCATCATGGTGGCTTAGTGGTTAGCACCATCACCTCGCACCTCCAGGGTCTCGGTTCGAATCCCACCTCGGGGTCTGTGTGTAGAGTTTGCATGTTCTCCCTGTGCTTGGTGGGTTTCCTCTGGGTACTCTGGTTTTCTCCCACAGTCCAAAGACATGCAGATTAGGTTAATTAGCGTTCCCAATTTGCTCGTAGTGTGTGAATGAGTGTGTGCATGCATGCATGAGTGAGTGTGTTTCCTGCTAACCTCCTGCTGTGAATGTTCGGTAGCTAGCTGCTAATCATACAGTATACTTCCTAGCAAGCAGGATAAAGGAATCAAATGCTCAGTACTCCATTCTGGCTAAGACGTCATGTGTAGCTTGCACTGCACATATACTCCCTAACTACTTCTTCTGCTTGCACATCGGTTTTAAGCAATGGAATGAAATGTCAAGCTCCTGAAATCTGAACTCTACAGCTATAGTAATGCAGTCCCTCAGCCCTCCTCCCCCAGAATGTTGATTTAACAAACTCGACCTGAGCTAATAAGCTACTGAAACAGAACTTAAGACCACAAGAGCAGTTTAGCCAAAAGGGAAGCTGGTGATGAGAAGTTAATTTGTTCTGTCTTAGCATTTACTCTCAGCCTATTTGCCTTGCCTATGTTTACTGTATATTTAACTCATTTGGCTGTTGATTTGATCTAAAGCAGTTTACAGCTGAGACGAAATGCAGCCGAGCAGTTGAGGCTTGAGTGCCTTGCTCAAGGCCCCAACAGTAACAGTGCTGGGATTTGAACTCCAAGATTTAACCCCTTAGTCACCACTTCATCATCCTTTAATTATGGGATTTTTTATATGTGATACATTATTCTCTTAATACATAAACCAAAGAGGTTTGGGTGTCAGCTGTGGGGATCAAGCTTCAGCATCAGATTTCCCACCTGTTTTCAATGGAAATTAGCTACATGTGCTAATTTCATCAGAACCGACATCACGTAACTTCTGTTTATATGCAGCCGAATGAAGGGGGCGGAAACTGGTGCCATATTAGTGCACTCAAAACAAACCATTGATATCTGTGGTTCCTAAAGCTCCAGCGGACAAACTGTAAAAAGAACCAAGGGTTCGATCCAGCAGTAATGTTGCCATAAAGTACTATAAAGTATAAGCCATGTCAAGTATTCCTACCTTCAGCAAATAAGACTGTGCCCTCATGGGCAGTCCTGGTGATTCTTCCATCCACTTTCTACCTCTTATCCATGTCCTAGTCACATGGGCAGCAGTGGGCAACAGAGATGCCCAGACATCCCTCTCTCTCCCTTGCCACGTCCTCCACCTCATACATGGGGATACAGAGGAACTCTATGGTCACACGAGAGACATATTCTCCCCATCTAGTCCTGAGTTTGCCCTGGGGCCTTCTCTCTGTCTGACATAGCTAAAAACTCTCCCTAGGTAGGCGTCCATCCAGGAGGCGTTGTATTACATACCCAAACCATCTCAGCTGGCTCCTTTCCATGTGAAGGAGCAGCGGCTTTAGTTTGAGCTTTCATTACTTTTTTGAAAACACAAAACAGTCACTAAATTTAGTGAGAAAGTCACAAAGTTAACAACACTTTTCAAGATCATTAATGTTGCACTTTGACTAACTATTCAAACTACCAGGTTCAAAGTTCACGACAAAATGAGCTCAAGGTATAGTGGTTGTGTTAATGACATCCAAGCCTTATTTAAAACGATTACTTGAATGTTTATCAGCAGACTGTGGAAAAAGATTAGTCAAAAAAAGCCGAGGTGGGAGGTAACTGAGATAATGTTCTGCATTGCTGTACCTAAATACATATTTCACATATCTGGTCCTTGCTTGAATAGTTTTATTAAAGGATATTTTTTTTACTTCCACTCTGCGCAAAAGTACAGCAAACTTCACTATACTACTTCACTATATTTCTGCATGGTGTAATGTTACATAAACATAGGTGTTGGACTCTCGAGGGGTTGCTACAGCGGACTATCCAATCCGCACACAACTTGTTCAAATCCCACGACCACCAAGTTGTCCCTGTTGAGCCTCAGATGCATGATGAGATTAAAATATGTAAGATGCTCTGGATAAGGGCGTCTGCCAAATGCTTAATGTAAATTCAGAAACAGAGAGAGAATTAATTCCTGCTAATACAAGACCTGTATTTTAAAACGTAAGTAAATTTGAAGATAAGTACTTTTACTCAAGTACTACAGCAAATGGAGGACTTTTACTTTTACTTAAGTAATATTTGCCCGAAGGAATCTTTACTTTTATACCAGTACAGGATTTATATACTCTGGTCAAAAGACTTTTTCTTGGCCATGTAACACCCTCAAGTGAAGTCTAGATGTTTGGAGTGAGATATTAGAAACAAATCAGGCCCTTTCCAAACAAAAGCAAGAAGGCTTGAAGTAAGGTTGAAGTGAACTTTCAGGAACGATAGCAGCAAGCAGTTTTGCACCATGAGACGGGGCACGTCTCTATCTTCTCCATCACTGTCTTAGTGTTTTTAAAAAAATGCTTATTCGGACATTCTCACATCCCACTAGCGACTGTTATCCGCTGCTTATTCGTGCATGCTGGGTCAGGGAGACGTAATGAAATGTCAAGTCAGGTCTAAGTTTGTTGCACTTCTGACATGAAACGCAAGCCGATAATTATATAAAGTTCTGTGTGAGAAAGGGGCTTTGAGCTTTGACTGAAGATCAAATCAGGCTGTAAAGAAACTGCTGAGCTGCACAGCCATTTTTATCCAGTGTTTTCGTTACCGTGTGCTGGGTTTCTGTTTCCGACGTGATGCTTAGCCAGAGGCTCTTCTACACCTGCCGTCCTGCGCAAAAGCGTAAAATCTCCTAGTTCTTATCACGCTCCTTTTTCCTGGAACAGAAGCCTGTTAAATTCCGCTCAATGGCTATTAAGGTGCAAAGCGTGCCTTAACAATTTTTTATAATTTCTCCAGATTCATACTGAGTCATTTTGCAAACTATGTCATTATTCTTCAAGAAGGTTTTTTTTTTTTTTGGGGGGGGGATTTTAGCTTAAGATCTATTAGTGCTCTTTATTGCAATTGCAGTGGTATCCCTTATTCTTTTTCAGTTTCTTTGAAAATTCACACCAACCTGACTCACCTCTACTGCTCATTCTGCACTTTTCTTCACCTCCTGAACACTGTTATTATTCTCCACATCCATTACTGAGACTGGAAAAGCCAGAGTTAAGTACCCAGGCTGTGAGTTTTTTTTTCTTTCTTTACCCATGCAGCTTTGCTCGTTCTTCACTGAGACGCATGCTGATTGGGTCATCGAATGGTCTGGCACAACTCCGTCTTCTTCCTCAGTCGGATCCAAAATGGCAGCAGCAGCTGGGGTTGTTGCTTGTTAGTCGTCTGCGTGAGATAGGAGAGGAAGTGCAAACACATGGGGCTGTTAGGATTTCATTAGAAAATATAAAGGAGGGACGTGAGGTAAGGACAGAGATGAGTTTTGTTTTCTTCACTGTAGAAAACTGGCATAAATTTATAAACCGTATCTCAAACTTGATGATTTTGTATTACAAGAAAAAACATGGAGGAGTTGTCGCTGTCGATAATGTTAGTGCTATATCCGCTCACCTGTCAGCTGTCATGCGGTGAATAATGTTCCTTTTGTTCTCACCCTAATTTGCTTCTTCTGAGACACATCAAGCAAGTCAGTTACACCGTTACAACAACAAAAAAGGAAGAAAGAGAAACAGAAGTTGTTACTTTCTTCTTCTTCTTCTTTCCGCTGCTCCTATTAGAGGTCGCCACAGCGGACCATTTGTAACTCTGTCTACTACATCTTCTCTTGTCCCTCCAACCTCCTGCATGTCCTCCATCACCACATCCATAAATAAGCCTGATATATAGCCCTCATCCCTCCTCTGCAAACATCCGAACCATCTTAATCTGGTCTCTCTAACTTTGTCCCCAACCTGCACCGTTCCTCTAATATACTCATTCCTAATCTTGTCCATTCTTGTCGCTCCCAAAGCGAAACCGCAGCATCTTCAGCTCTGCCACCTCCGGTTCTGACGTCTCCAAATTGCACGACATCACTGCTGGTCTGACTACCGTCCTGTAAACTTTCCCTTTCATTCTTGCCGATACCTTTCTGCCACAGATCACTCCTGCTGCTCTTCTCCACCTGTTCCACTCTGCCTGCACTCTCTTTTTCACTTCTCTATCACACTCCCCATTGCTCTGGATAGCTGACCCTAAATATTTAAACTCCCCCTACCTTTCCATACCTCTACTCTAACTTGCAGCTGCACCTTTTCCCTACTTGCTCCTAATCTTTGCTCCTACTGACCTTCATGCCTCTTCTCTCCACTGCATCTCTCCACCTCAACCATCTTTTGGGATAAATCCCACCTTCTGCATTAGGATTGGTAACAAGGATTGGTTCAAGTCTCGGCTGTGATTGGTTGGATGCTTTACTATGCATGAAATGCGAAGCCGATCAGTTCTCCTTCTTCATTCACAGACCCAGAAAATTAAAATCAGGAACAGGAACGGAAACTCGTCACATGATCTATTGTTACGCGTGCACAGAAAGAATAGATTTATCCTGACAAGGGAAAAACGATCAGATGAAGCATTTACACGGCTAATATTTACCTACTGAACAAATAAGCATACAGTGTACAACTTTTTTTTATTCATTAAAAATAGAAATGGAATGAAGAGTTACAGATTCTGAACACTGGACGCTCATGTTTTTTTTGTAAATCTTACTCACTCAGTGTGCACAGGATTTTAGTGGAATACACACTAATCACTGAAATCACACACACACTTCCTCTTCTCTGACAAACATCAGAAGCGTAACAGGCGAAGAGAGAGAGAGAGAGAGAGAGAGACGAGGAGGCTTTGAATTAGAACACGGCCCCTTATTATTATCTAAGAGTGTATGTTTCCTCTTTTTCTTCTTTTCCCCACACGCTGAGTTTTGCCAAGTTGAAGAGACTCGGGCCGAGGCACTGAATAATTCAAGCTCTGTGGATTGTTCCGCTTAGCCAGTCCCTCCTGTGGATGCCAGCGGGCGACAATGTAACCCAAAATGCCAGGCTGGATGGCGAGCGTCACGTCACTGATGACCTGAAGTGAGCGTTTCACGCAGTAATAGTGGACAATGGAGCTCTATAATGCAGAAATGCAGAAATGAGACGGCGCTCGGGGCGGCGAGGGGGAATGTTTCAAATACCAGCCATGCCCACAGGGAAAGAGTGTGCTTGCACACACACATACACACACATGCTTTCTTCTGTTCTTTTTCTCTCTCTTCTCGTGCCATTTTCTTACCCTTTCCTTTACTGTGCTTGATCTCTTTTTTTCTGTTTTTTTTTGTTCTGTTTGTGTGTTTTTTGTCAAGATTTGATGCTGTTTGCTTTGGAAACTGTGCTCCCTTTCCCATTATGTATAGCTCCTGCTGTATCCTCGTGTACCTGTGTGTGTTTGTGTGTTTATGTTTGTGTGTGTGTGTGTATGTGTGTGTGTAATGTAGGAACAGGTAAATGGCAGCAGTTGGCAGAAGAAGTAACTATCAGCCGAATGCTGAACCCACTCGCTGCCCTGACATCCTCAGGCAGTTCAGAGCTGGAACACAGCCCAGGCGCACAGACACACACACACACATACACACACACTCACACACTTATACAACTTCCACTCTTTCTTTCAATCTCCCTTCCTCTTCTGCCTCTCTCCTTCTCTCGGTCTCATTCTCCCACCGCCTCCACAAGCCACGAGCCTCTTCGTCCTGAACTCTTTGATCCTGCTGTCACGTTATCATGTCAATCTCCTTCGTAGGCGCCCTCTGGAGACGTGTAATGTGATTGATCGCGTGTGAGCGATGGCTACAGTGATGAAAAGGTTTAACCTTTAGAGCCCTAAAGGGATCCGGGCTTCCTCGGCGTGCGTGTTTTATTGTCCAGACCTGAAGATTTTATAGAGTGAAAACCAGATGTTGTTGTTGTTGTTGTTGTTACTGTTGGGTTTGGATTCAGAAAAACATAATCATGTTTAATGTGCACTAACGGGTCAAAGCTCTCGCTCTCTCTCATGTATCTGCATGATATTACACGCTGTCCTGCTGCCATGTGATTGTCTGATTTAAACGACTGCAGGTGTGCAGGTATTCCTATTAAAGTGGACAGGTGGTTTGGTCTATAGTACTGTCTTGTGCATTTTTTAGTCCATCATTAAAAAGAAAAAAAAGGGCTATGAAACATCTTCTCTGAAATATTGATTTTTGTAGCTATTTTGGTATTTTTTAGGTATGAGGGGCGTCAAGTCAAACTTGGGACTTTTGAATATCCACCTCTGAAACACCGGCCTCCCAGGATTCCTTCAATGTCTCAAACATGTGGCTTAGAGAGTAACTCCCAGCCGAGTTCCTGTAATGTGCAAGCGGATCAGGTGTTCCACTCACTGAATGTTCCTGGGAACGACTGCTGTTCTGTGTGCTCCGAGCCACCCCGAGGGGATCGTCATTCACGGATGAACAGCCTTCTTTAAATACTTTGCACCGTTCAAATAAGAGTCTCATCACTGAACTGTGCTTGAAGTCTTCTGTAAATGTCAATCGCTTTCCCGCCTTCATTCACCGAAAAGTTCATCACTCGTCCCAGTTTGACTATAACGGCCCTTGTGTACTGTATTAGTAATATTGGTTTAGTTCAATATAGAACTTGCTGTAATTTATATAAAGTATACTAGCTGTCATAGTCAGGATTCTGATTGGTCAGAAGGTGTTAATCAGTTTTCTACAAAATAACAAAAACAAAATAACAAATTCAAAAACAAAATAACAAAACCGAAAACAAAATAAACCAAAAACAAAATAACAAAACCACAAACAAAATAAACCAAAAACAAAATACCAAAACCACAAACAAAATAATAATAACAAAATTGAAAACAAAATAATGAATTCAAAAACAAATAAACAAAACCGGAAACAAAAAAAACACAAATACAAATCCGACATTAAAATCCCGTGAGTCTGCAGTACTTCTTGAGTGACAGATGTCTCGTCCAATCAGCGATAAGGCTTTCATTCGCAAACTATACCTACAGTACATTTTCTGGTTTGTCTCAATTGTTGTTGTGTTTTCTGATTTGCTGTTTTGTTATTGAATTTGTCATTGTGTTTTCTGGTTTTGTTATTCTGTTTGCACTTCTTGCCCAACGTAGTTTTTCTGCGCTTTAATGCGTAGAATCGTTCTAATGTAACACACTACTGTTTATTAGACGAGCAGCTCATTCACTGGGGCGTGTACTGTATGACTGAAGCTTTACATAATCCAAGACTAATTTTAAATGCATTCAAAATCTAGCGTTATGTCACAATGCAAAATCCGAAGATGTGTTTTCCAATAAGGAGGGTTTTCGCGTTCTCAGTATGATGATAATGTTAAGAAGCATTTTCTTCACCTTGTTGGCTACGTGCTTGATCTAAAGTAACAACTTACAGTATCATTTTTTTTGATAGTTTATACTTCATATAAACTGATGTGAGAAAATGTGCATAATAATTGATTTGCTGTTTCCTTGATTTTTTTTTCTTTTGGATTTTCATTTATGGAAGGAGTCTCCAGTGCGAGCGCCAGTCAGGAAACTGCTAGAACAAAGAAGTCATACAAGAACTCATTTGTTTTGCAGATGTTATATGTACAGTATATACAAATGCAGATGATCATCTGGAAAGATGTTGTTCAGTGTGGAGTTGGAGCTGAGGTGAGATCAGACACACAGGAATCAGAATCTCAGGAGTACGGGTCTGATCCACACAGGGTGAAGTGACACGCTCGCTTACTCTGTGTATGTGTGTGTGTGTGCGTGTGTGTATGTAGGATCCATCTTAATTAGTCGAATGCTTTTTCCGACTGCAGTCTGAAGGTCTCCCTTCTGAGTGATTAAGACTGAGAGAATTAAACAGTACGGAGATGTTCACTTGAATGTGACTTTAGACGAATGTGAAATCTTTTAATTCCAGTGTGAGCTCTGAGCCGTGACTAATAAAAGCTCCAGCTTGGGGATGTGTCCGTGGGAAAGGCAGGACCTTTAAGCTAGTGTGTCCATTTCATCATCATCATCGTCGTCATCATCATCATCATCATCATCATCGTCAGCGTTGTCATGTTATTTTCATTAGTAGTAGATGTGGTAGTTGTTTGTTGGTTTACATTTATTGCTATATACACAATTTAAATATAATTTTACATATTATTATATATTTCAGAAAATAAAACCTTAAAAAGTAAATACACGTAACTTAAGAACAAAATAATTAATTAAAACTTTCATTTATATATTTTTTGCTGCTTGTTTACATTTAAATATAATTGTTTTTTGTTTTAATACATTAACACATTTAAATCTACGAGGGCGTTCAAGTCAAACCGGGATTGGTGATGAAATTTCTGGTAAATGAAGGCGCAAAAAAAGGATCGATATTTACAGAAGACTTCGAGCACAGTACGGTGATGAGACTTTTAGCTGAAGTAAAACATCTGAACGATACTAGCGATGGGAAGTTTGAATCATTTTAGTGACTCGGTTCTTTGAATCTCATTCATCAAAATGAACGAATCCTTTTTTTGAGTCATTTCGTTCACTTTGTTCTTTTGATCAGAAATAAATTAAAATGTTGCGTTTTCAATAAAAATACCCCCAATACGTCTACATACACACATTTTGGCTATAGCTCCAGTTATGAAAATATTACAATGCAACCAAGGACATATTATAATAAACAGAATGAGCAGCTCACCATCATATCTTCCAATCTGAGTCGTTCGTTCTTTTAAATCTATTGCACCGCATAGCGTCTATGGGAGTCACATGTCAAAAGAACGAACGACTCGGGATTGGGAAAACATGAAACATGTCATTTTTGGCGCGGAAGGAATAGAAACGTAATCACTACGGCAAAACTCACGGTGAATCGTGATGAACCGTATTACAGCCACCGCACGAAACCGTGTATGTGAGACAGGAGTGTTACATTTTCTCCAGTTGTTGTGTTTATGGTATAAGTTGATTCTGCATCTGTGTTATCTTTATCAGCGTATGGTAAACGTCTCTCTCACACACACACACACACACACACACACACTAAAAACTAAAACACACACTACTGTGTGATCAGAGACAGGCAGGTGCAGTTCTAATGGGGCTGTAACTTAAAGTATTAGATCATTAAAGCTGTCGTATTGATTGGAGCCATAACACAGAGGCTCTCAGTCCGTGTCCACACGTAGCCCGCCTGTAGCGTCACCTTGTGTGCCAATGATGTCATCGTCTTTGTGCTCGTCTCTTTGTGTGACTTGACGTCAGCTTTGTTTATGAGGATATTTTGTGCAATATCAGACGTACGTACACTAAACTAGTGACTAGTGTTAACGTTGATTACTGGACTTTTTACATGCGTGTACACACAAACAGTTACTCACACGTTACCTTAATGAACAGAGGAGTCTGAATATAATATAAACGATATTTTTAAAACGTAGTTCATGTGGACAGAATTATTTAAAAAACGAAGTAGAAAAATCTCTGTTTTAAAAAATCCTTACCAGACCTTTGGATTGAAAACATAAACAGTCTGTATCTTCGGCCCGGTGTGTGAACTTCACCTCTATAGTTGATGATCTCAGTCCCGAGAACAGGAGTCATCTCCAGCACAGTGATGAAGGCCTTGTCCATGGAGGTCAGGGGGAACGGGGACATGCGGTGTCTTCGCGCCACCTTCGTGATGTCCACTGCACTATGACCTAAAGAGAGGGACACACATGTTGAGACACACACACACACACACACACACAAATTAAACACACATACACTCACAACTAGGTGTATACAGACCTTATATTTTTTACACTTTAGCAGTTTATTAAACTGAAACACACATGAAGCTGTTCAGGTGATTTGTTTCAGGACATTTACCAAAAATAAAAACTCCAGTAGTTTATAATTGATTGTACAGATTAAAAAATCATTTAAAAAGACTTTTGTTGATGTTTAAACACCAAAGCAAGTTAATGCCGCGCTGCATTCGGCTCTCAGTCAGAGAGACGTACAAAACTAGTCTTCAGTAGTAAAGACATCCTTACACGAGTTCACTGAGACACAAACCAACAGTACGGTATAAATAATTATAAATTATTCTGCCCAAGAGAAAGAGCAGAATCAAAGTTGATCTCGCCCTATCATCCGGAGATCGCTAGTTCGATACCCGAGTGATGCTGTAACCTCTTGCAGCCGGAGGGCTAGAGAGAGCTG
>JAOVVB010000049.1:2399864-2415406 GCA_028570985.1 Heterobranchus longifilis
GTGAGGTGTTTGCGGAGTGCTTGTGGGGTGTATGGGCTATATGGGGTATATGTGGGGTGTATATGTGAGGTGTATGGGGTATTTGTGGGGTGTATGGAGTATGTATGGGGTATATGTGGGGTATTTGTGGGGTGTATGGAGTATGTATGGGGTGTATGGGGTATATGTGGGGTGTTTGTGGGGTGTATGGGATATAATGTACATTGTGAGCGAGAGAAATAAAACAGAACGTATACTTGAGATCAGAGACGCTCTGACTTTAGAAAGTGAAAAACTCTTAACCAGGCAAATAACCCTTAAGGAAGACATTTTTCAAAGAGTTTACTTCGTTTTGCTCGGAAAATCGAGGCATAAGCCTTTTTTTTTTCCCCTTTAGACGTCTGGTTTTGTCAGTTGGCCCGAGTGTAAGTCGTGTAATAAAGCGCTGCTGTGTTGCTCTCCCTTTTGCCCGGGAGAAGTGTTCATCACCGTGCTACTTTCCTTCTATTAAAGTCTGAGCAATCGATGGCCTGGAATCTAAAATCTGGCAGCTGTAGAGAGCCGTAGTCTTCACGCTCGGGGTTCAGGATGCAGAACGCAACACTGCACATATTCCTTCTCTGTCAGGCGATCGGTGTGAAAATCGAGCGCGCGAGAACTCGAACAAACTTAAACAAACTTTGTTCAAATAAGGGTCAGATTAAGGTTTCTTTTTTTTAAAAATTTGTCTGTGTGTGTTTTTTTTTTTCTCCCTAAAACCTGCCCTAATTAATCAAACTGTCCTGTCTGCAGTCTCCGTCTCGTGTCTCTTTATTTTACAGATGTCTCTTTCATTTCACGCTGTGCTTTCCTCCATCTGGAAATGTTCATTTCCTCTGTGTAGCTATCATTTTCCACCTGACACCTTTTCTATCTCTCTCTTCCTCTCTCATGTTGTTTTTCTTGCCTCTCTGTTTCATGCTTTTAGTTCTGTGGTGTGTCTCGAGCAGCTTTCAGTGAGGTCTGTTACTGTAATTTTGTCAATCTTGCCAGACAGCAGCCTTATGAACACTGTCGTTTGGTGGTCTTTCTTTTTCCATCTCTTTCTATCTGTCTGTTTTTTGTTTTTGTTTTCTTTAAACTTATTTTCTTCCCTCATACATTTTGTTCCTCAATCTAATTGTCTCATCCCAGGTGCAACTTCCTGAACATGATCTCAGTGCGGTTTAATTTGCTTTTGCTTTACAGCGATTTTTAACAATAGGATTCATCACAAAGCAGATTTACAGAAATGAAGCAGACGAGGGAAAAAAATATCTGATTATATTACGGATTAGAGAAGAGTTATTAAGTTAAACGGGGTCTTTTTATAGATTGAAGGGAGAAGCGATGATAAGCGATGAGTCATGATGAGTTTGCTGTGCGGTTTAAGGGCAGGTTAGACTTCGTGTCTTTTCTTCGGAGTTAAATTTAGATTTAATTTCTTTCCGCAAATTAGATCAACCTGGACGTCTACAAAATTGGCCGCTAGATTTTTTTTTAAGAGCAGTGCTGTATGAGGAGATGAAGCAGGATGCGAGTGTGTGTTCTCAGCCTGGCGTTTAAAGTCCATTATGACAAAAAAAGCTCGGCAATTCAGACTCAACAGACGGAACCACACTCTACAAAGAAGCTTTATAAATAGACGCGCTAATGAAGAACTAAACTAAAACCAGATGGATGCAATCGAGAGACATGGAAATGACAAGACAATGTGTGGGGACAAGACCAGAAAAGGAAAACAAGTAACGTGACAGTAAGAGCACGGGCGATGCTGAGAAAAGCAACGTGGCTCGGATGGGATTCATGACAATCAAAAGATAAAAAACATATAATGTAGCATGTGAGGTCTTCGTGGAGTAGAATGTAATGTTGACATGCACATTTTACTGTTTGACTTGAGTTCTATATCTTTTATTCAGAAAAGTCTGATAATTATTTCATTAGTTAAATGAAAGTTGCTAAGCAGTGGGTCGTCCAGGCCCAGGGGTCGAGAAACACTGATTTAAAGAAGAGAGAGAGAGAGAAAATGGAATTTCTATGGAGGATAAAAAAAAATCTAGATTTAGTGCGCTTTCATACAAACTGGGTGGTTTAAAAAAAGATTAACTGATCTCAAATCCAAATCCTAACTTTTAAACTGTTCTATATGAATTAAGTCATATGAACGTTACAGTTATATGTATTAGACTAGAGTAAATATATGGAATGAAGCACCAGGCGTTTTGCTGTTATAAGATAAAATAATATGTAAACATAATTATAAAATATTATTTGATGTAGAGGTGAGATAAATGCTACTACTGTATAAAGGTGCAGTCTATTCTTTATTAACATGCAAAATGTTCATTACTGTAAATGTAATTATTATTATTATTATTATTATTATTATTATTATTATTATTATTATTACCTCACCACATTCTTTTATACTTGCATAATATGTAAGTATACACGTTGTAATTTAGATTTTTGTATTGCATAAAGAGACACCCAATTCCATATATGGAAATAAACTCTTAGAGTTACATCATCACCTTCTGACCAATCAGATTTGAGTATTCAGGAGCAACACATTCAGGCCTAAATGTATCCCAAATCCATAAGAAAGTAGCATGGTTTTAGTTTTAAAGTACCAGTCCAAAGTTTGGACATACCTTCTAATGCAATGTTTTTTGTTGTTGTTGTTGTTTAGTGATTTATTTTCTACATTCTAGAATAATACTGGTGACTTTAAAACTATAAAATAACACATATGGCATTAGGTAATTAAATAACAACAATAAAACTTGTTAAGACATGTTCTAAGACATGAAGGTCAGCTGTTCTGGAACAGTTATTGCAAGAACAGTATTGTGTCGAGTGCGTTTGTAAAACCCATCAAGCTCCATGGTGATGAAACTGTCCCTCATGAAGACCTTCCCAGGAAAACAAGACCAAAACTGAGCTCTGCTGCAGAGGAGAAGTTCATTTAGAGTCACCAGCCCCAGAAATCACCAATTAACAACCAGCACCTCAGATTAGAGCCGTTATGAAGGATTTACAGATCATAAGTAGCAAATATACATCTCAATATCAACTGTTCAGAGGAGATTATTGTGTGTTTTGAATAAACGCCTCCAGTATTGTTTTACAGTGTAGAAAGAAAGAAAAATCAGGAAAGACCATGGAGTTAGAAGGGGTGCACAAACTTTTGACTGGTAGTGTATATAATGTGTATGTAATGAATAAATATATTCAAGTTCATGCATAAATCAGAATTTTCTTTTTTTTTTTTGTTTTGTCTTGGTGATCATCATATTCATCTCGAGCTCTTCTTCATGCCCATTAAACCTTCTTGCCTGTTTCTATAAAGTGCATATTAAATGAGATGGAAAAATCAAGCAGATTTATTTTTTTTTTTCCTTTTCCACAGGTGTTCTTATTTGCACTCTCTCTCACACACAAACACACACACACTTGAGAACTTGAACATGCATGGTGAAACCCTCCCTCAGATGCACTGGAGGGTCACATGGATTATCTATACGTGAGCACGCATACAGAGACGGTAAACACAGGAATAGAGGTGTATAGGATCAGGTAGATCAGGGAGATTATCAGACCTTAATGAAAACACGGTAAGAAAAAACAACAACGAAAGCATTAAAAACAAGAATCTTAAGATAAACACATGAAAACCATCTCTTCTTTTTCTTAAGTCTTGAATGTTCATGAGAAAGCATCACTCTTTTAATAAACACTACTTCTATGGTTTGCAATAAATTCCTATTCCAAGACCTTCACATCTACAGTATACAATACACATAAAGGGTAACATTCCAAGAAGAGAAGTTAAAATTGTTGTAGTTTGATGCATGCGAATGAGCGTTGATCGACGTGTCCTGAGCAGAATATATGTCTCTTTTGCCCTGGACATTTAAAGAAATACATGTCCTTCTAGTGAATCAAATCAATCAGCTTATCTAAACTGTGAGACACAAATGGCGCATTTCTTCGAAGGTCTTGAATGTCTGGAGGATTTGTTGGAATTATGGTATAATTCTATAACGTAAGAATCGATCCAAACACGGTCAAGGTCACAGCAAGGTCAAATGTCTACATTTGTTTGTTAGTTTAAGTAGCATTTATTAATTTCACGTCATTTCGGCCACAAAGTCCTAAGGTGACTACTAGGGATAGTAATAAGGATATACTAAGGTGAAAATGTGGTGTGACTATTCTTTAATATGCCATTTTGTGAATAATTTTAGCATTTTATTCTAAAACAAAAAAACTTTATATTTGCAAATTTTGACTCTCTCTCTCTCTCTCTCTCTCTCTCTCTCTCTCTTCCTCAGTGACTAAGACGGTGTGCGCTGAACAATGTGATGGTCGTTGTTTCGGTCCATACGTCAGTGACTGCTGCCATAAGGAGTGTGCAGGAGGCTGTTCGGGTCCCAAAGACACAGACTGCTTTGTATGTACACACACACACACACACACACACACACACACACACACACACAAAATCAAGAAGGACATAAGTCTTTAGAGTATTTTTCTGGGATATCTTTATGTTGCTGATTATTAAAGGTAGCTTTCTGTGGTACATATCCCATAATTCCTTGCATCACGTCAGGTGTGGATAAAACCCCGAGGTCCTGGGCTCAGAGAAAACCGGTTGCATGATTGATAAGCCAGAAGTAGCTTGACATTAATCTGTTTTTTTTGGGTTTTTTTGGAACATACAGTATACAGGTGGCACAGTGGCTTAGTGGTTAGTGGTGTCGCCTTGCACCTCCAGGGTCTGGGTTCGATTCCCGCCTCGTGTGTGTGTATGTGCACGGAGTTTGCATGTTCTCCCCGTGCTTGGTGGGTTTCCTCCAGGTTCTCCGATTCCTCCAACAGTCCAAAGACATGCAGATTAGGCTAACTGGCGTTCTCAAATTGCCCGTAGTGTGTGAATGAGCCTGTGTGTGTGTGTGTGTGTCCTGCGATGGATTGGCCCCCTGTCCAAGGTGTACTCCTCCTCATGCCCCAAGTCTCCTGGTATAGGCTCCAGCCCCCCTTTATACAGGAGAAAGCGGTATAGACAAGGAGTGAGTGAGTGAAAATAGGTGAAACATATAAAAACATATAATGTAATATAATAAGAAAATATATGTTTGCTATTGTTATACCTCACACTGCCTGTTCCTGATGCATCAGGAGAGTGTTCTATTACTGTAAAAACACAGTTGCTTTCAGTCAACCATTAGACAGGTGAGATCGAATCGACCGACCTGCATTTCTCTGGAAAGTGTCATGGTTTGAGATATGGATTATCAAATGTTTCACTTTTCACAAGCCCAAGCTGTAGAGAGAGAGAGAGAGTCTTAACGCCGGGATGTTCTGAACGAGACAGGTCGAACTCAAAACCCCTTGCTTCATCCGTGTTTATTATAATATGTTTGAAATCTGAAGGCGGTTTACGACCGCTAAACATTTTCATCCAATCGAGAGCGTATGGAAGCTCCGCACCTGCAGCGAGACCACCCACGTCCTGCATGAGTCACTGTGAAGCCTGATTTAAAATCAACACCTATCTGCTGCACCTGATGCTCGTCAGACCCTCGTCTAAAAACTATTTAGAAACATGTCAGGTCTTGGCAGTGGCCCGGAATCCATTTTTAGTGAATAATGACATGAATTTGTTTAACTGCCTTTTTTTTTTTTTTTTGGTAAGTAAAATCAAGTAAATACAGTACTGTGATTTCAGAGCCTGGGTTAATATATTTAAGATATACTGTATTAAATTTAAGGTTTTGGACCTTGACGTTAAATGTAAACTGTTGCTTTGAATTCATCATTGGTGTGTAATAGGCCTGTTTTCACACTTCTGTCTGACAGATGTGAACGTGTAAATAGTAACGTTTAACAGTGAACAGCGCCGGCAATTACAGCTCGCACCCACTCCCACGTCTGTAAAAGCAGAAATAATCAAAACTTGGGTTATTATAGGGTTTATTATACAGTACATACCTGTGAGTGCGTGCCTGAAATCTAGCATTTTGAATAACACAGGGTAATAAGATGGGTTAGGGTGAACTTGGTGCTCTTAATCCTGTTAGCGCTATGTGGTCGTAATCTGAAAATAAAAATAAGCCTGTGGGAAAATCAGATGTGAATTTCAATAATAATAATAATAATAATGATCTTATTGGGAGGAAATATGCTAACATAATCAAAATAGAAAAATATATTGTTAAATTTGAGCTTTTTAAAAAATTATAAATATTTTGAAAATTTAATTACAAAATTAAGAACCAAATTAAATTAAATGAAAATGTGGGGGACAATTAATTTAAATAATTAAAACTAAATTATAACAACAAAATATTTCAAGAAAAACCTAAAAAACATAAAAAATGAATGAATTATGAAAAATTTATCAGTGTAAAGTAAGATAATATGGTAAAAATGTGGTAAAAATGAAAAAAGATACATGAAAGACAAAAAAGGAATTAAAAACCTTGCTCAAAGGCATAACAGCAGGTTGCAGAAAACTATGGAGTTTCTAGAATTTGTCCTTCGCATGTCCTTGAGCTGGTCCTAATGCCCAGTTTACAAGTTGAGGAGGACTCGTCCTCAGTCTCAAGTGGCGATGTGCTTCATTTTACAAAATTAAAAAATGCTACCTTAAGCTACTGTATAACTTTATAATGATAAAACAGCTTTTAAAAATATAAGATGAAACAGCTATATATTTTTTCCCTCCTTTTCACAGAACACATTTACATCACTGGTCCGACACTATACATAAACAACCGGTGTGAAACTATTATTCTGCTTCAGTGAAACTTTTTGTGTGATTTTACCATATTTTCATCTGTTTCAGGCATGCACTAACTTTAACGACAGCGGGGCGTGTGTGACGCAGTGTCCTCAGCCCTTTGTCTACAACCCTACCACCTTCCAACTGGAGCACAACCCTCGCGCCAAATACACATACGGAGCCTTCTGCGTCAAGAAGTGCCCACGTAAGTCCCCCCGCCCAGACCACCACCACCACCACAACCACCACCACCACAACACACAAACTTGTCTCATCTTGTCCCATTCGGTGCTTTTAGAAAATCTGTAACATGTGATAGATGAATCACACTTTTCACTATACAGATGTATAAACATATAAACAAAAATACTCGGGTGCTCCAGTTTCCTCTCACAGTCCAAAGACATGCAGATTAGGCTTATTGGCTGTAGTGTGTGAATGAGTGTGTGTATGTGTGTGCCCTTCGATGGGATTGGCCCTCTGTCCAGGGTCTACCCGCCTTTTGCCCTAAGTCTCCTGGGATAGGCTCCAGGCCCCCTGCAAC
This sequence comes from Heterobranchus longifilis, assembly GCA_028570985.1. Classification (NCBI taxonomy): domain Eukaryota; kingdom Metazoa; phylum Chordata; class Actinopteri; order Siluriformes; family Clariidae; genus Heterobranchus; species Heterobranchus longifilis. The sequence continues at coordinate 2,407,202 of JAOVVB010000049.1, forward strand.
ACTGAATACAGGATAAAGTGGTATGAGTGAGTGAGTGGTAGGTTTTGTGCTAGTAACCAGCAGGGTGTGAGTTCACATCCCACTGAATCAACAGTCGCACAGTCTCAAAAACCTAATCGCATTTGAGAATTCAACAGGTCTACATATGCACTAATATACAAATAAGATTAGAAATAAAATAAATAAATATATAAATAAATACAAAAAGAAGGCTCGTCTTCAGCCTGTAGCATACAATATGTTGTTTTTACGTACATGTCTCGCTATTTTAAACCACCCGCTTCACGTGTGGGTGTCGCTAAGAAGGTGAAGCCGTGAATAGAGCGAGGTGTGAGACAGACGTGAAGAGCAGGAGGCCTGTTCTCCTCCTGGTTGGATTTACTCTCGGCGGCACAGCGATCGTCCCGTGATGGAGGGCTTTAGCGTAGAGCGATTCGTTCTTCCTGGAGCTGACTCACTCCGGTTCACTGCAAGGCTGCTGATGTTTATCCATCTGTCTCGCTGATGTGCCATGCAGCTCTCACTGTGAAGATTTCTCTATAAAGTGGCACCACTTTAGAATGAGAAATGCTTGCAATGGTTTATGTGGATTAAAAAGCGTTCAGGTGGCTCGATGAAAAGCTTCAGCTTGCTCTGTTATATATTTTTTTTAAATCTGGCGGTGCACTGTATGTGAGTACAATTTCTCTGTCTTTCTTGCAGATAACTTTGTGGTGGATCACAGCTCATGCGTCCGTGCGTGTCCCAGCAACAAGATGGAAGTGGAAGAGAACAAGATAAAAATGTGTATTCCCTGCACTGACATATGCCCCAAAGGTATCCACTCACACCTGTAACTTACGATCCAAACATTCCGTTCAGTTAAAATCGCCCTGAAGGTACATACACACACCAGAAACACTCTACTGAACCATTCAGTTAACCTAAAATCAGCCTTAGAATTACACACACACACACACACACACACACACACACACACACACACACATTTGAAACACACATCTTTAACCATTCTTCTTATAAACTTAAAATCTGCCCTGAAGCTGTTGGGTCACACATATAACACACTGGAAACACGTACACCACATACCTTTATAGCTATTTTGCTAACATAAAAATATGCCCCAAAGGTACCCACCTACCAAAATAGGTTTATGTCCAACATACATTCATCAACTGTCAGTCACTTATTCTCAGTGGCAGTAGGTTCAGTAGGGGAGTCCAGACGTCCCTCTCCCCAGAAAAGTTCTTCTGCTCTTGCTGAGGGACCCTGAGGGGTTCCCAGTCTAAGTAGGATATATACTCTCTTCAGTCCATTCAGGAACCTCCTACTACTGTAGTTTGATGGAACCAGAAACCCTTCAATAAAAGTCACACAGAAGGCATCCCAATCAGATACTTGCAACATCTTAGAATCTTGTCTTAAAAATCAGTCTTCTTTCAGCATACAAGAGCAGAGACTTTATACCAAGCTCTATCTAGTTGTCCAAATTCCACATCCTATTTGTAAGGCTAAATCCAGGCAACCTACAGAGTCAAAATAATTTCAGCTGCTTGTGTTTGCAATCTCATTCCTTTAAATATAGGTAAGGGGTAGAACCCAGATTGACTGGTAGGTTGTAAACCTTGCCTTCTGGCTCAGCGCCCTCTTTATTGCAATAGTCTGGTACAACACCTGCATACTGTAACTGCTGGTGCTGCAACAAATCCACCAATCTGATGCTCCATTTAACCCTTACTCATGATGAAGACCCTGAGATATTTGAGCTCACTCCAAACACCAAAAGAGCAATCCTCTATTTTTCAGAAAATGGCCTCGGATTTGGAGGTGCTGACTCTCACACTTCACAGCAGACCAAGCACCCCAGTGCATGCTGAAGTTCATGGTCTGATAAAGCCAACAGAACCAGGTCATGGGCATAAATCAGAGTAATGATTACGAGGTCCTAACACCGAGCATGCCTCTTTTCTCAGATGCACCGTAAGATCTTGTCCATGAAAATCACAAACAAGACCAGAGAAATCCCTAGAGACCGCCCTCGTGGAAGTCGACACCCACTAATACTATGACTTCTTGCTAAGAATATGGACACAACTTTCTCTCCTGTTGTATATGGACTTGTGGCTTGCAATAACAACCTCCACTCATCCATCTAGGAACCTCTGTAGTCTAACTAGGGACAGTGGAGGCCAATGGTGACCATTGTATTTATTCCCATTTTACAACTGTGATGGGACCTATGCACTATGGGGAGAAACCCACCAAGCATGGGAACATACAAAACTCATGGACTCAGACACCATGACAGGAATCAAACCTTGACCCTGGAGGTGCACAGCGACAGTGCTCACCACTAAGCCACCGTGCCACCAATAACAACCTCAGTACTTCTATACAGTAATTCTGCAGTACCACCACAAAACCCCAAGGGATCTGATAATAGATCTTCTCCAAAGCCACAAAAAACACCTGTAAACTGGATGGGATACATCCCATGACCCCTCCAGTAGGTGTGAAGAGTCAGTCCACTCTTCCATGAGAAATAGGGAGTCCGCATTGTGTCTTTAGAATCCGGCTTCTTCAGATGATCCCAGGGTCAACCCATGCATGGAAAGCATCATTCTTTAGCCTGACTGCCTTTGTCACCACTGGTGTCCACCAGCAGGTTTTCAGGTTGACACCACAACAGCCTCCAATGACCTTCTGACAACAGTCCCGAATTGCGTTTCTACAATGAAGGATTTGTATTAACCCACACCAAACGTACTTAAGCACATCAAAAACCATGTGGTGCAACTTAAAATTTGCCCTCAAGTGATACCCGTACTGCTTAAAAAACACTTAACAACCGTACCAATTTTCAACTGCAAAAATGCAATTAATTCAAACATTAAATTGCCCCAAAGATGCCCACGGACCAGAATGATAACAAACAATATTTTAACACTAAATATGGCCTAAAGGCATCCTCCACCACCAAAATTTGATCCAGCCCTTCTGCTATTTTTAGCATAAAACATTAATACAGAAACTGACTTGTTTGAAATCATACCTTCCTCATATTACGCATATTTTATGGCTTTGTTGCCCCAAAGATGCCCTATGGCTGTTCCTTTTTAAAATGTTGCCGTGTTTGTTTACGTGTGCGTGCGTATGTGTCTTGCAGCATGTGATGGAATCGGCACTGCGAGTCTTCAGACGGCTCAGACTGTCGACTCCAGCAACATTGACAGATTTATTAACTGCACTAAGATCAATGGCAACCTGGTGTTCCTCATCACGGGAATCAAAGGGTAAGAGCTGTTCTCTAACTGCCACAGATTAGCACTGTTTAAATCCATAACGCTAATCTCGAGCACTCCCATACTACAGATCAAGACAGATTACAGTGATAGCGACATAATGGAATTAGATAAAGACTGAATTCTGCTTAACTTTTATCATTTATGGTCTTTATGTTTTCATTTAGATTTTTATTGTTTTTCTTGTGTGTACTGTACTGTATATATTGAATGTAATGCAGGTTAAAGTCAAGGCCTGTGTGGTGCAATTGATGTAAGCCAGTCTAAAAACAATTCAGACGCTCACTGTGTGTGCTGGCAGTTAAGTAAAACAATTAAGAACATAGCACAGTGGCTTAGTGTTTAGTCTTGTCGCCTCACACCTCCAGGGTTCTGGGTTCGAGTCTCACCTCCAGACCTCACTGTGCTTGGTGGGTGTCCTCCGGGATACTCCGGTTTTATCTCACAGTCTAAGGATATGCAGTGATTGGTGTTTTCAAATCGTCCATAGTGTACCATTGGGTGCTCATGCCCTGGCTGTACCCTGTCTTGTGCCCTGAGTTGTCCTGCTACACTGAATAACCAGCATCAATGGTGGAGTTAATTGGGTAATTATGCCCTGCTTAAATTTGACACACCTGCCATAAAAGTTCGACGTTGCATGCTACAGAAGTTTGAGTGTTTAGATGTAGATGAACTAGAAAGCAAAATTAGGACAGAGCTTTACACCTATTAAACTATTAGTCCATTTGCTGAGTCTCAATCAGGGTTAGCTTGGTTAAGGTATTGGACTACAGTCCAGAAGGTCCCACGTTTAAACCCCACCACCACCAAGTTGGCCCTTGAACAAGGCCCTTAACCTTAACTGTTTAGATTTACAATGAGATAAATATGGAAGTCACTCTGGATAAGGGTGTCTGCCAATTGCTGAAATGTGCATCTCCTATAAGTTAAAAATATTACCTAATAATAACTATTAGACCCCCACTGCCACCCAAAGTCAACGCCTAAAGACATTCCGTCGATAACCCTGTTGACAGGTCACTGATTGGCTGTCTCATATAAATAAATGATGTCATATGGATGGTAATATTCTAATAATATTCCAATGTTCTAATGGTTACAATGGAACATTTTTTTTTTTTACAGGAAATCCTTAGCAGAGGAATTTTAGGCAGCATTATAGGTTTCTGTCTAGTGTCAAATGTCACATACAAGTAAATGATTCACTGCAGCTGAAATATTAGGTGAAAAAGTAGGCGATTCTGATTCAGATTATGCTTTGGAACCCAGTCACAGTGATTCAGAGTCTGGCGAGAACAGCAGTCGCAGCAGAAGTATCAAAAGTGAAAGTGAAGCCAGCGCCAGGATTTTGTACTTTTTACTTTTTACTGTGGGTCTAAGGGTTAAAGGCGTGTATGTTCCTACCTGCCTAACGTACCACACTAGCAATGAGAACACAGCAAGGTTTGATTTAAACCATGCATAGGTAAATATTTTATGAGGATAAAGGATAAAATGATATTAAAGCTTAGAAATGCTGGACTGGTATACCTATAAAAAGAAAATTAATAGATTCTGATGTAAATCATGTAAGATGTAGGCTAGCTTGTCTAGCTTGCGAAGCTGTCATCTCATGGGAGTGTGAAAAGCACAGTGATGTACACATTGAAGAGGAAAAAAGGGCTGTGTTGACACGTTATCAGCTGCGTCTGACCCCGGGGTGTGGGAGCTGCTTTTAACACCAAGGCTTAAAACCATCTGCAGTTCATGTAGTCTCTTAGGACAATCTCAGTCTCTCAGATACACTTTACTTTTCATCTCTCCCTCCCTCTCCAGCGTTTTACCTCTCTGTGCCCTTCTGTTAGTATGATCTGTTTTATTTGCCAGATTTACAAGGAATTTGAGTTGTCAGTTGCTGATTTTACAAGACCTACAATAAAATTGAGATAATGTGTTTATTAAACTGCATAAAACACTGAGCTGTCTGTTTATTAGTTAGACCTAGTTATATCTATAAAGTCCATGCATTTTATAGATATACACTATATCATTCATGCATGCTATTGTGGCCCTTATTCAATCAATCTGTTAATGGACCATTCTAGAACTGACAATAGATGTTATTTGAATTGAGGTTTAAGTTAAAACACATGTACGATATTTTAAAGACTAATACCTGATAAAGAGAACACCAGGATGAGAATAATCACCCGCTTAGACAAAGGTCACAGACAAGACTACAGCAAGTCTACAGGATAATACAAGGCTAGAGACCTATTGCGGTCTCCAGGACCCAGAAAAGTCCTAGAAATGTTAACAACCTAGATATCCTCAATACCTTGACCTTCTACAGATTAAATGAGGTCTAGACAGGATTCCCACTGGCTTGTTTTGGTCTTTAAGATATACTTGGATACACAGATCAGCCATAACACTAACGCCACCACCAGGTGAATTGAATAACATTGATTATCAATTATATACCAGTAAATAAACTGGTGACATGATCATGGGCCCCCAAGGCTCATCCATGCCTGCGAGGACCAAAGGCCAGCCTGTCTTGTCTGATCGCACAGAAAAGCCAATGCACCACAAACCGCCGAAAAAAAAAGTCAATGCTGGCATGATAGAAAGTTTAGAAGACCCTGCTGTCAATGTGGCTTAGCAGCCACGAGTTCAAGGTTGTTGATCTGGCCTCTATAACTTTAACTTAGATTTTGGTTTGGTGCCACTGGGGCCACTCTGCTACTGGGGAGGGGCTACTCTGTTGATTTGGTACTACTGTCCATGTACCAGACACCATCATACACCAGACAAGCCAAAACGGTCCCGGTGGCACAAGGGTAACCCAAAACCTAAGTTTACATTTAGGCATTTGGCAGACGCCCTTATCCAGAGTGACTTTTTTTTATCTCCCTATATTTTATATCTGAGCAGTTGAGGGTTTAGGGCCTTGCTTAAGGGCCAAACAGTGCAACTTGGTGGTCATGGGGTTTAAACCTGGGACCTTCCAAACCATAGTCCAAGGCCTTAACCACTACTCTACCCCTGACCCAAGTGGTGCTAAGGTTAAAGGTTTTAAAGTTATGGTTGATCTGTGTATAAATCTAGTGATTTTACCAATAGATTGTAGTATTCAGCAAGGACGGCTTAGCGCCTAGCACTGGTGCCAATTATTGCAAGTCTCCAGGGTTGGGAGTTCAGATCTTACTTTGGTCTGTGTGCCTGGGTAGGTTTTCTTTGGGTACTCTAGTTTCCTCCCAGTGTCTAAAGTCTTGCACAGGAGGCTGATTTCTCATTTTCACATTGCTTGTAGTGTAAATGGAAGGATGGATGGTTGTGTTATGTAATTCAGCAAGCTTAAAATGCATAAAGACTATATACTGCTGTAAATTCCCAAGCGGCAGTTGCACAGATACACCTAGTGGTCATAGGTTTGGTAGGGCTGGAAGATACAGTACAGTATCCATCCATCCATCCATCCATCCATCCATCCATCAATTAAATAACCCCTCGACTTACGCTATCTTGCTTAAATTATGCTAAAGTCCTAAGATTTATTGAATCACAAGGAGCCACACAGAATATAATCAAAATCAGCAATAAATCAAGAGCAATGTTTTCTTCCTGCTCTCTTTCTTTTCCTCAGCCTTTGTATTGGGAACAGTCACCGTGTGCACGCAATTCTGAAATACAGACATCCACATAATAGCAATAAACCTAATCTTCGCAATATATTTTATAAAAAAAAAAGCACTTTACACGTGTTGGTGAAAATATATTAGATTTTATTTCCAATAGGTTTCTGTAAAACAAAATATATTAATATTTTCATATTTTGTCTGTTTGTTTTTATTGCTGATGTTGATGTTCTGTGACAAATAAAAACATAATAAATTTTGGATAGCAAGTAAATCTAGTCCACATGTGTGCCCTCTTCACATGCTTTTTTTTTTTTTTTCCCAGATGCTTATTAAAAGTTGAACTCCGCTTAACCAGGCTTTGAGATTGCAATTCCATTGTTCCATAAATACGTACTGGACATTTGTTGAATAATTTACACTCTCTCTGCTAATATATATATATATATATTTTTTTTTTCATCTTTTTTGCCAGTGATGTCTACCACAACATTGAAGCTTTGGACCCAGAGAAACTCAACGTGTTCCGCACCGTCCGAGAGATCACTGGTGAGATGCTACAACTTTTTGTTATGTGTCAGAGACCACGTTTTTTAACCTGTTAGCTTTGTCACAACTTTTCCACGAACAAAACAAACCCTCATTTCATCAATGGAATGATGAACCACATGACCCGAAAGACCTGTTCTACCTCGCTCGCGTTCAGCAGAACCATCTGTTCTCGCGACTAGCATAGCACTAGAGTCACACTGAGCTATTTGGTTGTGTAAATGCTTGTACGATGCTGACCATCTGCTTTGTTGGATCTGTTTGGTTAAATCAGTTGATATCATCCCTGTTCATCATCTCTGATTTTCATTTGATCGTTCTTCCCTGGATTTGTATCTGAATTCTGCCTGTAGCTAAAATGCATGTACTGAATATGAATAGGAATTTAATAACCCTAAAAAAAGCAATGAAAAAAAAAAAACATGTGTTAAAGTTCATTTGGGAAGCTGTGATACGAAATTCAAGAAAACCTGCCAAGCGTAGAAAAGATTATGCTGGTATTGTATAAACGGTAGCGTATAAATGTTATGGTATATATGGTAAATAAGTGGCCTTGCACCTCCAGGGTCTGGGTTCGATTCCTTCCTTGGGGTCTGTCTGCAGGGAGTTTGCATGTTCTCCCTGTGCTTGGTAGTTTTTCTTCGGGTACTCCGTTTTCCTCTCACAATCCAAAAGCATGTAGTTTAGGCTAATTGGTGTTCCCAAATTTTCCATAATGTGTGTTTACCTT
>JAOVVB010000049.1:2473214-2483877 GCA_028570985.1 Heterobranchus longifilis
TGCTCAGATGTGTAATGAGATAAAAATGTAAGTCGCTCTGGATAAGAGCGTCTGCCAAATGCCTAAATGTAAATGTTCCATTCCAACACGAGACCTTAGTGATGATATTTGCTTAGTGTAAAATGGCCAGCTTTCAGATTTAATCACATCCTATTATAATCCACAACACATCTTGATTCTCAAGGATCTTCAGTTCTAGCTTGAGCTTGATTAGGGTTTCACAACATCTCAGTGGCTTTGTGGATTTCCTACATGCAAGAAGCTGGATTAAACACAAATAGACCAGGGCTAGATGTGTCCAGGGAGTACACCACAGTTCTAGGGACCGCCTCTGGATCCACCCACACTTGACCAGGATAACGTGCTTAAAGTTGATAAATAATGGAATGGATATTGAAAAAAAATAATGCTGATCAGCGACAACACTTAACACCACCGGTGGGTGAATTGAATAACATTGATTATCAATTATATACCAGCAAGCTGTTGACAGAATCTTGGGAACCCCAAGGCTCATTATGTCTGTCAGCACATCTGGTCCAATTCCACAGAAAAGCCAATGTAGCACAAATTATAAAAAAAAAATGTAAACATTGGCTATGATAGAAGACCCAGTGCACCACAGTCCACCATGCATGTGGCTTAGCAGACCCAAAGGTCCTGGGGAGTCTCAGGAGGCATAAGGAGAACCTATATAATACTGGGCATAATGTTTTGGGTTTTTATGTTATGGCTAATCTATGTGCATATAACATGGATGTCCTTGTAAGTTTGTACTTAGGATCTTTTTTTTACATTGCAAAAAGACGGATATTAATACGTTTTTACAGTCCAGTGTGTTTGATGCTATTGAAAGTACAGACTTCCACAAGACACCATTGTGTACCAGTGCACCTTCCTTGTGAAAACCAGATCTCAGGATTTAGATTTGGTAAGAGGCCAAACTTACAGTATGCTTTGCCTGTACATCAAATAAATATGCAATATTAGTTGAAACTTATTAACTATATTATAAAAAAGACAGAAGCTGACTGGACCATTTGAGTGAATGATCATCACTGTGTGGCGAGTCGTTGTATTGTGTTGTATTTGAACTCCACACAGGGGAGAAATACTGCACTGCAAACCCATCTCATGGCTCATTGTAATGAGGCTGAGTATTGATTGACCCAAGCTAATCTGATTTAAACACAGTGTTTGCGGCGTGGCCTTGGCTCCCGGCCCCGGAGGGGCGATTGAGATGAAGACAGGCGCTCTATTAACACGAGGGAGAGGAGCACAACAGACATTGTTGTCCTGTTATCTTGTGAGATAATGGAGTAGAGGAGGGATGTGATGACGAGCTGCGGATATTTGGTGATTTGGTGTTGATTTGGTGAAGAGCTCAGAGTTTGAGGTGTGGGGACGTAAATATGAACGGAACAAATTGACAGAAATTTAATGCTTATGTAAATAACTAAGTATTAATGTATAGTTGTGGTGATGTGTTGGTCGTGGACACTTTTGTGTCGGCTAACATCAACATGGTCATATGTTCTGTATGTCCTAAACAAATACGTTTTAATCATAAGTAAATTCAGATAGCTAGCTTGCTAGTTAAACATAAGGTAAATGTCGTTCTTTGTATGGTTGATAGTTGATAGATAGAAATTACAAAAATAAAAATAATAATAATCATTAAAACATGTCAATATGTCTTGAGGTAGCTGGCTTTCTATTGAAATAAGCTAGCTAGGTCTTTTAATTTGTATAGTTAATAGATGTATAAATTAAGGTAATATTTTATGAAATTGATTATTATTAATATGATTTATAATAATAATAATAATAATAATAATAATAATAATAAATCATTAAGAAATTCCTAATTCAAGTAAAAAAAAGTATATGGTAAATTTATTTTATTATTTTTTTTTTAATTACATCAATTAAATATGCCTAGCTTGAGCTAGCTAGCTTAATAGTAAAATAAGCTAAATGTCTTTGTTTTTATGGTTGCAAGCTGTAAAAAATAAGGTTAAAAAATCTTTTTGAGCATTACAGAATTCCTAATTCTGTAAAAAAAAAAGAAAAAGGAGAGAGAGAGAGAGAGATAGCTAGTTTGCAAGTAAAATAAGCTAGTCCCTTTTTTGGTGGCAACCATTACGAAATTCCTAGCTAGACCCAGCTATCATGCAAGTTAAACAAGCAATCTTGCTAGTTGCATGAGCTAGCGAGGTTTCAATCTTTGCATGATGGATAGCTGGTTGCATAATATATATGATGGTTGATTGATAGCTGTATAAAATACGATAAAAGTTAGAAATGATTATTTAAGAAATTCTTAGCTATACCACCTTTGCTATACCACACGCTATACATTCTTTGTATACCACCTAAGTATCCCAAATATCCTTGTGTGTGTGTGTGTGTGTGTGTGTGTGTGTGTGTGTTAAAACAATTAAAACAATAGTGATCACTACTTTCCAACGACTCAAAATCTCATCACTATTTTAAATCTAAAGTGTTTATGCATCCATTTTTCATGACAGATGAAAATGCTGTTTGATAAATATTAAGCATATGTCACGATTTTTCAGATCAGATTGCTTTACCATCTGTTTTATTTAGAATATGGAGACGTCTTGCTTCAGAAAGCCTCTCATCTCTTTCTTTAGATGTCCAGCTTATATAAGGAAGAAACCCAGCTGAGACCGGAAGCCTCGGGATTCCCCTGATTTAACTTGCTGTAAAAAATGTAAAGAAAGAAAGAAAGAAAAAAAAGAATATGATTATCAGCCAGAGATGGTAAAAGTGATAAGTGTTTTGAGGGATCATCCTTTGCTAGTTAACCAAATAGTAAAATAGTGTTTAGTTTACGATATTCTGTACATTTTAGATGTATACTGTACACAGGAGTCTCAGTAGAAATGATTTCTTAGAATTCAGGAGAATTGATCTCTCTCTCTCTCTCTCTCTCTCTCTCTCTCTCTCTCTGTCAGATTAACCCTCGTCTGTCCTTCTTTCTCTTCAGTCTTTCCTCACTCCACTAAGTAACAAACACCATCAAAAAGCCTTCTGAGGGCCCACTTTTATACATCGTCTGCATCAAACTCAATAACCCCCTCTCATTTACATCCGCTCTGACTGCCGGCTGCAATTATTGGAGACTCATCCATTTTCCGCTGCCTAATTGTCTTGAAAATTGCAAACGCAGTGTATGATTTATATTTTGAATCTAAATATATGGAGACTTATCAGAGTATGTTGGAAGAGCATATGCACATAAAGATACACACATTATTGCTCGGCCCTCTTAGCGTTCATCGGCACAAGCTTCAAAAAGGGGGCTCTTTTCAAGCCTTAACAATTAAAAGGGAGAGAGAGAGATTATTTCTGATAACTGCCCAGTGAGTAAGGAGGAAACACTCAGGGTTGTGCATTTACAGGAAACTATTCAATGATTAGCTAGTGTAAGAAATTGTTTAAAAAAAATATATATATATCTGAAATGGTTTATTCCTGTTGTATTACAACAATTTTCCAGGGATTACTAATTTATTAGAAATGATTCATAATAAATTAATGATTTATATGAAGCCCATCCAAATACAATATGGCTATAAAACCGAGGAAAAGTGTTTTTCCGTTCCTTCGTCCCCTCAACACTCCCCAGCATTCAGTCCTCTGGATTACGGTTGCTTGCTGAGGAAAGATTTAGTATTGAAGAGAAAATGGGAGTGAGCTTGAGAGCCATGACAGCATGAAAGCCGCCTTAAACAGGCCACTCAGTAATAAGGGTCTGATTAGCATTTCTCCTTGAATCAATGATGAATATCACAGGACAAGAGCTTCTCTCCGAGCAGGGAGAGGGCCATAACTCCGCTGCTAAAGTGTTATCATTTCATTAATCATGTCTAACCAAGAGCGTAGTCAGGATGGCTTTGAACGGGAGCCAGTAGTGTTATGCTGTGCTGTGGATAAGCTTGGTTTATCAGAGTCGCAAAGCCAGGTCCGTGAATACGACGAGCTTGAGAAGCTTTATTTACGCTCGTTTATATCACAGTAGTGGGATACGGGGAACAGATTGTAACAGCCTTTAAAAGCTTTGTGCTGCCTTAGACTGAAAGCCCTCATTTGTGCGTGATGTATTGCAGCATGGATATGAAGAATGAACATGTTCTTTTTTTTTTCCTCTTCTTTCTTTCTCTTCATTTTAACAGAATTTAAGGAAAGCCGTGACAAATGGATAACACGCTGGAAGACTGAAAAATTCTCAACATTGCCAGCGTCTTGTTTTAGTTTAAATGTGTATTCTGTTATATAAAACAGTTGTGTGTGTGAGAGTGTTATCAAATTCAGGAAAATAAAATTCCTTGTGTTTAGTTCTAAGGATTTTTGCTCGTTGCTTAAGACTTTGTAAAAAAAATCTGGATACCCAGGTTAATTAATGAGGTAGATAGCTATCCTATTAGATTGATGAGGTTATGTCAGTGGTCAAGTGGAGGTTTTACAGGTGTTTTAGGTTAAACATATCGCAGTGGCTCTCGATATGGTGATTAGGCCATTATTTATTTATTTATTTATTTATAAACCAAAAAAAAAAACTATTTTACAAAACAAAAGTTTTTTTGTGGTTCAAGTTTTGTGCTTTAGGTAAAATGTAGTGCAGTGGCTGTTGAGATGATGAGGCTTTTATGTATTTATTTATTTATTTTTGTTTTGTTTGTTTACTGAATAAGTACTTTTTAAGCATTTCAGAATGGATATACTTTATAGATAACATTTTTTTCAGTGGCTCATGGGATGGTGATCTTGATTGTCTTTTAAAAAAATCACAAAAATTAAAAAAATAAAAATTTTACACTTTGAGTAAAATCTACATCATTTACAGCTGTGGCCATTAAGAATGCACGTTTTCTCCCGTGGAGGTCAGCAATTCGTCTCGCGGAGTGGTGCTGAATCCTGCAAGCACCATTTTATAATTTCAATAAATGCGTTGTGCTTTACAGAATATCCGCCAGACGGCGCATGGAAGGATTTTATCTAAAAGCCAGACCAAATTGCTCCTTCACTGCGTTCAATTCAGATTGTTAAATATTCTTATAGATACAAAGGTTACGTACATTTTAAAAGTACCTGATAAATTACAAACTACATGTAATGTAGTAAAATATTATTAAAGCAGTATTAGATATATTAATATAACAGTATTATGCTAGGATGGACATTGAAAAAGCTATTTATACAAAGTGTGAACTCGCTCCCATATGTACGTACAGTAATTTGTATGTACTAAATCCGAAACATCAGTACAGTAAATGAGATGGCGGATACGACACTTTCTAACCGAAGTGTCCTGGAACCATCACATTTAAATGTTGCAAATAACCTAGCAACCTAAAACCACAAACATACAGAAGTCTTACCAATTATCATACAAACTTTTACAAGTCCCTGTTGCCCTTAGCGCCTGTAAATCATATTTCTAAATAATATATAAACAGTTTTAAACATACACCTCCAGTATGAATCCATACTAGTACATTTATAGCAAGAAATCACTTTGTTACAAAGCGAACCACTTAAGGGAATGTAATTTTTCCACTGAGAATTCCCACAGCGCTACAAAACGCCTGCATCCCGAACAGTGCACTTCAGTGTAAATAGGAAACAACTTGAGACGAGGCATCTGTTCTGTGGACCTCATTCTCTGCAAACTTTTTGGATTGTGAGAACAGAAAGATTTCCAGTGAATGTGACCGTAACTGAGGAGATTAAAGCATTTCTACATGCCCTGTTTAGACGGAAGCACTGTCATGTAGATACGTCTTCACAATCCAGATGATAATTCATTAAAATCAGGGGCACCAAAAGAGGATCAGCAATGAATTAACAAGAGAATTGACGATGGTTAAATAAACATCTGGTCACAGCTGGAATATGCTTGCAAATACCAGTCCCATTAGATGTATTTCTACTTCGATGAACCTTTAATTCCACAAGGAATGAAAACCTTGGAGTGATGTGTCACAATTAGTAAGAATAATATGCCTAATTTTGCATAGCATCTTTCTCAGACCCAAAGTTACTTCATACGTACAGGAAAGAATATCCACAGAAACTGAAGACTATATAAAATCCATTATGAACTTGTGTGAATGACTAATCGTTACTAATTAATCATTAGTCAGTGGCTATAAATGAGTTGCATTTTGGTTCCCAGTGATGCTTCAAATCAGACCGGCGTGGGTAAAGTAGGTATTTAAAAATATATATGACACTCTGTAAATTTAATGTGTGGAACAACTTACACTCAGTACAGGCCTGTGATTTACTGCAACATAACATTACGGCAAGAGCTGTTACACTACCTGTACTGGGTCAACTACTTTTCATGTCCTAAAATAAGTGTCAAACATTGTTTCATGTCCTTGTGAGTTTTAGTACCATCTTCTTTTAAGTTGTTGAAAATTTTAAATTCCTGTCCTTTACATCTGGATTATTTGGCATGTGACAGTTAGCAAGCTCTGCATATTAGCATAATAGGATGAACAGGAGAGGGCCTAGAACTGAGCCCTGAAGAAGACCAATTTACAATTTGCTTAAAAGTGTTGTTGTGGAAATTAATATTAATCAGGTTGTTCTTCTTGTAGCACAAAATACGGAGGGCATTCAGGTCTAACCGGGACTTGTTGTCTTAGGAGCAGAAGAAATGAAGGAGTAAAACCTGTTTTAAGCAGACATTTACCAAAGACTTCAAACCACATTATAGTGATGAGACTCTTAGCCGTAGCAAAACATTTGACTGGTGTAAACATACAGTACGTTTGTGAATGATGATCCCAGCCAAGAACAGTCGTTTTTCGTGAATATTTAGTGATGGAACGCCTAATCCTTAAAAATAAACAAATAACTTGTCACCAACTTCCAGAAGAGACAACTCTGTCTGTGGGAACTGTACACACAATCATTCATGAACACCACTTGCACATTATAGGAACTTGCCTGGGAGTTATTGCCACATCCCCCAGTACAGTCATGCCCTCACTCCAAGACAATTCTACATGTTTGGGCCATTAAGGAGTTCCTGGGAGGCCAGTGTTTCAGATGTGAAGCAAGCAGCTTCTCAGATTCTGAGAAAACTTTCTACCTTGATGGTGTCCAAGCACTAGTAAAACACTGGGATAAGTTCACTAGTGTAGCAGGGGATTACATAGAGAAATTAATTTAAATGAATACATTTTTACTCTTACAACTCTGTGGTTATTTTGCACTCCTGGTTTAACTTGAATGCTTTCACAATGGCCTCCTGCCCATATCATCTGAAATAAATCAGCTTGATCATTTTTCATGTTATTCTGTGAAACTAACTAGTCCTTGAGGATGCTCAATTTATCCTCTCGTTCACGAGCTGAAGGACCCCTTTTACTCATATCTCTTCTCTTTATGATCAGTTTAGAGCTTAAGCCCCCTTTTTTTCTCAAATTAAATATTTCATAAGCTCAATCTCCTTTTTCATTTTTAAGGTGTTCATGGTGTTGATGTTGTAAGTCTAAATCCATGCTCCTTCCCTCTTCGGCTAAATCCAGTTAGCTGTTAGCTTGACTTGGATGCGTTCCTTCCTGCCTGGGATTTTTTCCTGTAGCTACGGTTGTTCCTTTAGACAGGCTTACTGAGCAGGTGTGCGCTGTTTGCTAATGATATAGAGTTGGAAAATAGCAATGTTTCTGCTCGTCAGACCCCGGGGCAGCCAAACACGCTAAACACAAGCACAAGGTCATGTTTCTCCAGTTCTAATAAGGCCACACATAGTAGTTGTGATTAGTTTAATCACGCAGGACTTGATCGGAACTTGTGGTATAAAGTATAACATTACATCATGTGTTTTTACTCAGAGATGTACGAATAACAAAGCTAGTTGAGTGCATCCATACCGGCTAGAAAAAAAAAGAAACAAATATAAGATTATGCAGCACACTATTTTTTTGTCCCCAATGACAAAAAAAGTCTTTTTTCAGCCAAAGTTGCTCCTTTGTCTTGTGAGTCAAATATATTATTCTAATCTGGCTAGCATCTGTTCTCTCTCTTGATATATTTAACAGCGATGTGACAGTGAGGTATTTTCTAGTAGGAGATTTATATGGACTTTATTTTTCTTGTTGCATTAGTATTTCCACATACAGTACCTGCTGACCTTCATGCACACTTATTAATCTGATTACAAATAATGATTCTAGCTTCAGCAAGAACACATCGTAGCTGTTGATCAGTTGCGCTATAATTATAGTGTCACGGTTTGCCATGTTTAGTTTCAACAGACACACACAAATGATGAAGTTTATTTCGCAATAATCATTAAAAAGAAGGATTATTCTTCCGCATGTCTGTGGGGGAACTACTACGCTAAAACACTGTGTTGAGGTTATTCAGTAATGTAAAGGACCGACATCGGGACATTGTTGGTATTAGCTTGTGTTTGAAAGTCAGGATTACTTTGATGAAATGAAGTCGGAACAACGTTAAGTATATGGCGATCTCATAGAGAGTCGACAAAGTGCCCCTAAAACAATGTTGCAAAACAAAGTTGCATATCAAAGCGATGGCCTGAATGAGATTCACACTCTGGTCACCAGTGAGATTACCGATAGACCACTGGGGAAAATGGTGTTGAAGCTAGTAAATGTGCATACTGTAGGTATATAAGAACAAGTTAGTCCTGACCTGAAATCTGCTTGACCTGGGTGTCCTGCGCTACTGATCGGTCAACATTATTACCCGAGTGGTGTTATTGTACGAACTGAATACATTTAACAACAAATGATGGTTTACTCTCTATATATATATTTTTTTTTTACTTGTATTGTCAGCTTGCAAAGCAGTTGTTATCCATGGGTGCCAATATATATGGTTTATCACCTATTGTTCTTATCAGCTAATAGAAATCAAGCAGATTGGGTTCGGAGGAGCAAGAGCCATTTATTACTAAATAGAGGTTTTATTTATTTATTTATTTATTTATTTATTTATGCCTGCTTGATTTTTTTTTGTAAGGCACCTCTGACAAGTATACTCATGCTGTCATTCAATCAGACCGTTCCTCCCAGTTCCCAGACAGCCTGCTAATCTTTACGAAGAAAAATTTTAACTTGTCTATGCAAACTTTGAAACAAATATTTTCATAGCATGGATCAGGGGATCTCGTGTTGAGAGAAAGGGAAAAAAAGTTGTTCCCCTCCAATCACATTACAATTTACGTTTCATCCATCCTGGAGCCCAAGGGCACTTGAAAGCCACAGTCAGGGCCAATTTCTCACAAAAGCCAAACTCTCCGGCAAAGGCCTCCGTGCTGCGGATCACACTTAAATCAATTACATGCATTGTTTGCTCCCTCAGAAAATCAATGCGTCGAGTTCTCATCGTTCAGGGAGATATGTGCCCATGCGTGAGAATCGCCTGAGCGAGAAAGCCTTGATCCCTTTCCCTGTCAACAGTCTTGATTAATTATCACAACAGTACAGGATTTTTGCTGGATCACTGAGCCGGATGGTCTAGTAAAGACATTTCAGCTGACTGACTGAGTGATTCTCGTTGCTAAGAGGTACAAGTGCAGCAGATACTCAGGACATCTGCACCTTACCAAGACATAAAGTGCCTTAAAACTTGATTTTCCTTGGCGCGGTGGTGGTACCATCAAGGCGACATCATTTGCACTTACTATGTATCTTTAATTAGCTTAATTAGTTTAAGGCACATCATTGGACCTTATAGACCATTGACCACTGTACCTTTAAAGCTTTACCCCACAGTAAAGTGCAATAAGATATAAAATGGGTCCCCTTGACAGTATTACCCCAGTAACAAGCAAATCTACATTTTGTAACATTTATTTCTGAAAATGTAGGTTATTGTATCCAGTCTCATCCACAGATGGTTGCTGTAGGGACAGGTTTTAATTTCGACCAAGCAAGAGCAACACATTAGATTCTATTGCAAGCCAAGTTCTAATTAAACAAATGAAATAAGGTGCAGTTACTGCTTGGTTGTGGATAAACTGGACACCATTGGTTTAAGTAGTGGCATATAGCTAATATGGACCATCCATCCATCCATCCATCCATCCATCCGTTATCCATACTGCCTATCCTGTGCAGGGTCACGAGGGGACCTAGATCCTATCCCAGGGAATGTAAGGCAGGGTACACCCTGGATGGGGTACCAACCCATCACAAACACTCACACACCCAGTCATACACTACGAAACCACATAGACTGTAGGAGGAAATCAAAGTATCTGGAGGAAACCCACCAATCACAGGGCAATCATTCCAACTTCACACGCACCCAGACCCGAGGCAAGATTTGAAGCCCCAAAGGCCTGAGCCACCACACCACCCAATATGTAGACTAGCAATAAATCCTTAAAATATTTAATTCAATTCAATTCAATTCAATTTTATTTATATAGCACTTTTAACAATGGTCATTGTCTCAAAGCAGCTTCACAAAAATGAAAGAAATTCATAAAAAAAAATTATAATAATTAATTAAAAAAAAATAATAATAATAATAATATATATATATATATAATAAAATAATAATAATGAAATAATAATAATAATAATAAATTGTGTATGTGTGAGAAAAATGTGTCTAGATAATAATGAGATGAATGAATGAAATG
>JAOVVB010000049.1:2497650-2518948 GCA_028570985.1 Heterobranchus longifilis
CTGCCAGGCAGGAGGTCTAGAGGAAGACCAAGGAGGAGATTTATGGATGCAGTGAGAGAGGACATGAAGTTAGTTGGGGTGAGAGAAGAGGATGCAGAGGATAGATTAAGATGGAGGCAGATGATTCGCTGTGGCGAGCCCTGAAAGGGAATAGCCGAAAGGCAAAGAAGATTTCTCTATATAATCCCCTGCTACACTAATGGACTTATCCCATTGTTTCACTAGTGCTTGGACACCATCATGGTAGAAAGCTTTCTCAGTACACCGGAGCCATGATCGAACTCCCTGTCTGATTCACTTTTGAAATGCTGGCCTTCAAGGAACTCCTTTAATGGTCCAACCATGTGGAAATGTCTTGGAGCAAGTTCAGGACTGTACTGGGGATGTGGTAATAAGTACCAGTCAAGGTCCTGTACCGTGCAAGTGGTGTTGGTGAATGATCGTGTGTACAGTTTCCACAGACAGATGTGTCTCTTCTGCAAGTCGATTTTCAAGGATCAGGCGTTCCACACACTGGCTGTTCACGAGAACGACTGCAGTGATTTCCGAGCCACCACAGCTGGGATAGTAACTCATGGACATACAGCCTTCTTTAAAACGTTTGCACCGTTCAAATGTTTCACCGCGGCTGGGAGTCTCATCACCATACTGTGCTTGGAGTCTTCTCTTTTACGCCTTCATTCATCATGAGTCCCGGTTTAGCTCGAACGCCCTCATATATTTGGGCTGCTGCTGTACTCTATGTTATTCATTCATTCATCTATTTTCAGTAACTGCTTAGAAATATTCAAGGAAAATAGATAGAGCACACACACACACACATACACACACATACACAGACACACACAACTTACTAACATTTGGTTTCTTGCTGATGTATACATTGAATAATGTGAAATACATTTTAGAAAATTCCATAAAATGTGATGTTTTTTAATTAATTACAGCAAAAGATTTAATTACACAATGTCAGCCTTATTAAAGTAAAGAAAAAATCTTATTATTGAAAACTTGCCAAAATACAATAATGGGTAGTGAGTGAGCTGCAAACTGTAAGAATAAACTTTTATTACTGTATGCTTTGACCGCCATCACACCCGAACACTCAGTGATTAATACCTAATTTGAGAAATTATCCATTAAGTTTTGCTGCACAGAAGAATTATAGACTTCAAAGTATGAAAGGAACAAGCTGGAATTCCATTATTTAGAAAGGACCAAAAAAAACGAGAGTATGGGTTGATTCGGGACACGAGGACTGAAGGTCATTGAGGGAAACGGGTCTAAAACACAGGACTCGTCATTCTGTGATGACTGAACACTGAATCAGTTCTTTGCTCTCTTTCTTTTCACTATACACACTTTCGCTTGGAGAGATCGTTTTGAAATGCTCGGCTTTAATCTTTTATAGAAATGATATTCAAACTGATCTCTGAATGAGGTCCCAATTTTTTTAAAACACTGTTTCAACAGAAAACAGTTATAATGCTGTTTTCAGAATCTCACCACCGCTATAGAAGCAGCAACCAAGAAGCAAAGTAAAAGCAGAGGCTCTTCATATAAATATATATATATATATATATATATATATATATATCACATTAGTTGTAAGTAAGCTATTTTTCTCTCTGCAGAATCAGTTTGCCTATCAGGATGGCAGTTTTGGTATGGAGGCGATGATGGCCACTATTCCGCGAGTGGTAGCTGTGTCCTCTGTATCTCCATCGTGCTCCGCTCAAGAGCCTCAGCAGGGGGCAACGGGAGTCACAGAAGACCCGCGTTGCAACGGCACCCTGAGAAAACAAGCATCACCCCGGGTCAGGACCGGAGACGAAAGCAGCGCACAGCGCTACAGCACCGAGCCCACGCTGCTCCTGAGCGAACGAGCAGCCAGAGCAGAAAAAGACCAAGACGGATACATGACTACTAAGAAAGAGAAGAAACCCACAGGTACACTACAACCACCCCGTGCTTTCCTTAATAACCGTGACTTTCTGGAGTCCATTCTGAGAACTACAGAGCTACAGTTAAGACACATGAGAAAAGAGTTTCGAGATTAAAGTATTTCTAGTAAGACTTGTCATTTAATATATACGATATAGCTTCAATATCTCTCTAGGTTGTGTTTTTTTTTCTTTGTAGTGCAGTTTCCCAGAATCAATAATGTCGATCTTGTCTTAGAGATTAGGACCCTCAACAACTCCCCTTTTACATTTTCTACATCAACCTAATATCCATAAAGAAATTGAATATTATTCTACGATGAATACTCTGAGTAATGTTCTCGTGTCTTATGTCAAACATGCCTCTTTTTATTCAGTTGAAGCTAATTTTAGAAACAAGCAGAAAGGTTCCCTAGTTCAATAATACATGGCTTACGACTGGGATTGATGTCATAAAGATCAGATATGTAGCCCAAAGCATAAACATTATGTGGTGTGAGAGTGGAAGCCGTGAGAGATTGATGTTAGATATATCACTCAAACTTCTGGAATACTAATATATGTATGTTTTGTTGTTTGTTTTTTTATATTTAAGGCCTCTCTTGTCTTTTCTTGTTCTCTTGTTTCCTGTCGTATTCCGGTAGATTACCTCAACCCTGTGGAAGAGAACCCATTTGTGACCCGGCGCAGAAACGGTGAAGTCCATAACCTAGACCAAGGCCACCATTCCAGCTCCAATGGCCAGCCCAAGATGGAGGATGAATACGTCAACGATCCGCTGTATCTCAACACCTTTCACAACTCTGGAGAGAAGAATCAGGAGGGCCTGCGGAAAAATGGCATCCCTGTGGCTCATGCAGGTGTCGTGGCATCGAGCAACCCTGGTACTACCAGTGTCCAAAATATTGCCCAGAAAGGTCACCCATCACACAGCGCCCCTTCAGGGCACGGCCACATCCCAATCCCGGCACAACCCATTTACTCTACTCAGTCTGGTGTACCCGCCCTCCCGGGACATGCCCTCCATCCTTCGCTTTCGGGTCACTCCTTCCACGCGTCGCATACCCTCCACCCGGCGCACTCTGGCACCGTTGTAGCGGACAAAAAGCCCAAAAAGACCTTCGACAACCCTGAGTACTGGCAGCACAGTCTTCCGCCGAAGGCGACGCTACATGGGCCGGAGGTCTTGCAGGACTGCAGCACGCGCTTCTTCTACAGGCAGAACGGCCGCATCAGGCCCGCTGTAGCCGAGAACCAGGAGTACCTAACGGAGTACGCCCTGAAAACAGGCACCGTGCTCCCGCCACCGCCGTACCGACAGAGAAACACAGTGGTGTAGCAACAAAGAGGCGAAAGAAAGAAAGAGGTTAGGGAGAAAGAGAAGGAGGGTTAGGCATTCTCACCCTGGATCGTACACCAGTACCAGTCCTCCTCCCTTCTTCTCCTCTTCTCTTCTCTACTCTACTCCTGACTGTATTTCATGCTTAATTAGCATCCAGATGGTGTTTCTTTAAACAAGACAGATGAAAGACAACCATGTCAGTCAACCCTCCTCTTCGTTTCAGCCCTCCACATCCAACACATCACAAATACTTGCCATGGTGTCATTGGCATGTGGACTTCGTATGCATCTGAGATAGTTTTCCTCTGCGATGCCAGATCCTCTACATGCATCATTCCGGAATTGGTTTGGAGACATCATTGACTTTTTTTTTCTTCTTTTACATTACGGTCTTTGGCTACTAATCTACTGCCACACTGTGGACGTTTTTAAACAAGTCAAGACCAAAACCAAGTCTGGCAATGCAGGCAATTTTTTGCCACCGCTACTACTACTACCGTAGAAATTATTCCTCTAGTTTGTTATAATATTCCAGAAGCTAATCTACAGTGACATCGCTCATCCTCGTAGTACCATTAAGTCCCTCTAGTCACTGCCTTTCTTTAGAAAAATAATAATAATAACGATAAGAGAATTACATCTCCCTGAAGGGTTAATTTCGGGACCATAAAGTGCCAGTACAAAAGTGGCCAAATGTCTCACATCTAAAAAAACAAAACAAAAACATTGAGTTTAGCTTGGCACTCCATACGGGCGAAACATAGAGAGGGATTTGTGACCACTGCAAAGTCTACTGTTCATAACAGAGGATGTGTTCAATAGTCTGCCGCAACCATCCAACATGCATCGATTCATTTTTTTTCTTCTCACCAACATACAGCAACAGTTGTCGCACAGCAAACCACTAATTGTGATAATGGACTTCACACACACACACCACACATAGGGACGATTATATTGTACACAGTAGGCAGCACAAACCGGATCTATCTTAAACGCCTGATAATAATGACAAAGGCGTCATACAAAATGGGCGATACAGACCTCCGGGCCAACACTGACCTTTTTTTTTTTTTTTTGAAGCCTTGAACATAGCGTACGAGATACGAAGAGGGATCTGAAAGCGTGACAGCACATCAAACGGAGGTCGAAGAGTGGCACGCCCGGACTTGCTGCCAATAAAAAATGCTTGAGCTGGCACAATTAATACTGACGCAGAGGAGCGTGAGAAGGATCGAGTGGCAGGGAAAAGGAAAAGAAAAACAACAAAAAAACTAAAAACATTGTGCCATGTGGAAGCAAAAAAAAACAAAAAACATTTAGGGGTGGGGGGACAACAACAACTTCCAAGGTGTTCTCCCTTTGGATTGTCCAGACAAGAAAACACTTTGTACAAGAAAAGGTTGTACTTCCTGCAACTTTCTCGCTTTGTATTATAAGATACATGTTCCTCATAATGTTGGAGAACAAATTGAAAAATGTTGCGAGAGAGTGGGCTGAGTGTCCAAGGCCAGGATGTGTGTGTAGTTTTGAGCACTGCCAGGCATTATGTTTTGCTGCTAATGGAGAGACTCCCACTTGTCTCTTACTGTACGTAGGGTTTAAAAGCACTTAACGGTCTGGCACTGTCGAATCACCTCTCTCTTTCCAACCACTAAGACTTGTCTTATCTGTTCGAGTCTTCTTTTGTCATGCCGGTAGAGGAACGCCAGCCTGCACCTGTGGATTGGGATACGGTGTTCTGTCTGTTTTTATTTTAAAATATTACAGTATCTTACAAAAGTGAGTAGACCCCTGACATTTCAGCAACCACTTTATTATTGGTTCTCAAGGGACAATACTACAATACTATAGAAATAAAACTGGATATACTTTAGAGTAGTCAATGTGCAGCTTGTATAGCAGTACAGACTCAACTGTATTGTCGTAATAACGAAAATGCATACATCCTACGTGAACATGTCCAAACTGTGTCCAAAGTGTCAATATTTTGTTCATAGTTATCTAGCACGGCCTTAATCCTCCTGGGCGTTTGGACTTCACCAGAGCTACACATGTTGTTGCTGGGATCCTCTTCCACTCCTCCATAATGGCATCACGGATATCGCTTGTTAGACTCTTCACCACTTTCCGCTTGACGACGACCCACAGGTGCTCAATAGTGTTCAGATCTGGAGACAAAACTCGGCCACATGAACATGATGAATAGGTCATGTGACTTTGCATGGTTAAAGATGTACAGCTGTTATCACGTAGAGTGTACTCACTTTTGTTGCCAGATATTTTGATAATAATGGCTGTATGTTGAATTATTTTTAGAGTACAGTAAATCTGTACTGTTATACAAGCTGCACACTGACTACTCGAAAATATATCCAAGTTTCTTTTAGTATCATCCTTTGAGAAGATATACTAAAATGTTTGCTAAAAAATTTGAAGGGTGCACTCACTTTTGTAAGTGGGTGTATATCCCGTAGTTATGGCAAAGATGTTACTCTGTTTCGGAAGGGTCCCATTATTGGCCTGCCTCAAGCAAAGAAATCAACTAAAACTACTAAACTAGGTGAAGAACTGTCCAACACGAAATTTGGACGAAATTTGGTCTGAAAAACTTATTTAAAAAAATCTGAATAAGGATGATGGAAATAAGCATGATCACTTAAATGCTTAGTCAAATCAAATAATAAAAAAACCCACAACAGCAGAACTCATGGCTATGTTTAACAGTGAAAGTAAGAGCATTCAACATACACAATTTAAAGAGAACTTCAGGGATTGGGACTTAACAGCTCTGTAACCTTACGAAAAACATTCACCAGGGAGGATACAATTTGTTAGAGAGAATAAAGAATGGACTGTGGAGCATCAGGGTAAGCGATGCACCCATCATGATTACTGCCTACCATACAAGCCTGTGGGGGCAACGTTATTCCATTCAATTCAATTCAATTTTATTTATATAGCGCTTTTAACAATGGTCATTGTCTCAAAGCATTGTCTCTTCAGTTATGATCTGTCATTGCTTCTGTTGGTCAGGTTCAGCAACGTGCCCAAAAAAATTATATTAGCTGACGACCAGAATGTACTGAATGACCAGGTTTTTTCCATCAATGGATTTTTTCTTGCCTGATGGCACAGACATGTTCCTAGATGACATGCAAGACAGATCAGGCTCAAATTGTGAAAGAGTTGTTCAGGGAGCATGAGACATCATTTTCACATGGATTGGCCACCACAGTCCAGAGTTCAGATCTTAACCTCATTGAGCATTGTGTGTGCTGGAGAAGGCTTTACACAGGCTTTAACATCTTGGAGAAAACTTAATCCAACTCTGGAAAGGAATAAATGTTGTGACATTGAATAAGCTTATCAAAACTGAGCCATAGCCATAATCAAAATGGTCCAATGACAGTGTATATTCATTATTCTTATGAGAAACAGTGTATATTCTTATATAACTGATGAGAAACTGAAATAATGCATTTTTCATTTCTCAACCAAATTTTAGTAGATTCAGCAATCTTAGTTGTTTTCTTTGCTTGATGCAGGACAATGATTTGACCCTTCTGAAACAGAGTAATATCTTTGTCCTGACCCCAAGATATGTCTTCTGACATATTTTTTTGAAATGCAAACATACTGACTTCATCAGTTACGGATAATAAAGCCAGCTGAACCACATTGTAAAGTGTTACCGCGTTCTTCACACACTTTTCACTTCAGATCAAGGTGTGAGATATACTGTATTAGGTCCAGTACAAGTCTCTTTATCATTCACATCTTTGCTCTTTAACCTTTCCTTTACAGTAACGATGTATAGTAGGCTGTATTAAAATTATTATTTGCATTTCTCTTTTTTTCTCATTAAATTTTTTTAATTTGTACACTATAATGAAGAGAGGGCAAAGCTTCTTCAGAAAGGGCCTGTGTGCATGTGTGTAGGATTTCATTTGAAACAAGCACAACCCACACCTGATACACCGTTTAAAGGCAAGAACAGCTAAAACAAGTAGAATCAGGTGTAGGTTGTGCTTGATTGGAATGAGTGTGCCTCCATGACTTTTTATTTATTTTTTATAATTATGTGATGAAGTGGATGATATCAAACAACGACAAGACTGACAAAAGCGGTGCACTGTAGAAAGAACATGACAAGGAACAAACTGTTGAAAAGCTATAATTTAAACATAAAAACTGAAGTAGTTAAGCTTCATCAAATACCACAGTAGATTATCTATTCTAAAATATGTGTAATTAACTAAAGAAGCCAAAAAATATTAATGCATGCAGAGGAAGAATGGAATAAAGGCTCTATTTAACCATACTTAATTTATTTCCACTTGATCTGTCTGTCTGTCTGTCTACAGATTTGTCCCTAAAAGATGTTCTGAGACACTTAAAGACAGACAATTACATATACATTTGCCAGTATCAACAAATATGATCATAAGGTAAATAAGTAAATTAATAAATAACTTTATTAACTCAATTTAGTCCAGTGCAGTCTTGCAATTTTTATAGTCTCAGAACAAAACAGGGAAATCCTAATACTGAAGAGCATTTTGTGCACCAGATGGCGCAGTAACCTAAAGTCTAGAATTATTTTGCGTTAGGTTATGGAGAGCATTACTTCTTTACTTTTTTTTTTTTTTATCTCTCATGACTCAAAGTCTTAAAGTTCAAATCCCCCACCCCACAGAAAAAAATAAAAAATAAAATATTTCAAATAAACCTTTTTTCTCCCACAGACATACTCAATGTAAATTCTTATCATTTCTCGGTTAACAAAAACCATCACATCCTCCAACCACATGACAGCAGATGGAGAAGTGGTAGATTTCTATACTAACAAAATTCTTCAACAGGCCAAAATTTATGTATGAGGTTGATAATAAGCAGAAAGGGCTTTATTGTTATTCCGAGAACCTCACTGATTCTTTTAAAAACCATTGCCCAATAGTCGTCAAGCTGAGGGCAAGACTGGAATTTATGCTCCAGACTGGATAAATATATGAAGCCCTGTAATAATATATACAGCTATGAAGGGTCAATCCACCTACCTCACAAAGTACACATAGATATGTTTTTTTTCTAAAATAAAGGTAGTTATAGATTGATGCATTGAGTTAAAAATGACTAACTCTAGGATCTCTAGGAAGTATAGGCATCTTCACTGATTGTATAATTCCAGCTATAGTAAAGGGTAGGCTGTGCTGTCTCTGAAAATCATCCTTCATTTGGTTAACCTGATAATTTCAATTAGCTTCAAACAGAGATGTAAAAGGGCAAGTAACACACATTATTAAATAGACATCTTGATGGAAAAGGCAAGGATTCCTGATCTGTAGAACTAATCTATCAATGGGGAAGTGTTCACTTTTTTAGGGCCTTAGTTTATAACTAGGGAAAACTCCAAACAAGCCTAATGATGCCAACCAAGTACCGACAGAAATATTCAGATTGAAAGTAATTTTGTCTGTATACATGCTGGGTGAATGGTATAGTAGTTTGATTAACTGTAGTACCATAAAGTTCTGCCAAATCCAAATCATTAATTGAAGACAAAGACTGGAACTCTTATAAAATCTTGATGATTAAACCCGAAGACTTGTAAGTGTTAGAAAGTCTGTCATCAATGTTGTCTTCTTAAGAGTTCAACCAACAAGTCTTTGTAACTTTGTTTTTAATCAAGTTTATGACTCCAACTAATGTCTTTTCATGTCTTCTTCAATTAACAAGTCTTTGTCATTCATTGAAAGTCTCTATAAGCATTGTTGTATAAAAAAAAGTTACAATGAAAAAGTCTTTCTTAGTCTTCTTCAATCTTTGTAAAAGTCTTTGTAACTATTTGTTTTAAATCAGGAAGTCTTTAAGTCTTCAGGCTTAATCGCGTCTTCTTAAGTCTTGGTGTGTCTTCAAGCAACAAAACAAACAAAGTCTTAAGGTCAGTCGATGGGCTGGGCTGGCAGAGGCTGAAGACGAGAAAGCCAGAGGATTCTTGGCACTTTCCTCCATTTTTGGGAGTCTCCGGGCCACTCCAAATTTAATGAAATAAAGAAGAGAATTTAGCGAAGCTAGCATCCGGGACATACGACTCACAAGACTGGTGTCTGTGGCTCCTTTTATAGTAGGCTGATGACTCTAGCCTGATGATTGATTATGTAGTAACCGGAAGTGGAGAGTTAAGGGCCCCGGCCATCTCCTGTGCGCAGTGGAGCTGGCCATGGTGCTAAATACACTTCGTGTTTTAAACAAAAGACTTAAGAAGACTTATTGATAGACGAAGACTTGCAATTAAAAAGACTTTTTAATGGGTTAAAAAGCCTTTTTAAAGCTTACGAAGTTTTTGAAAGTCTTTGGATTCAATCATCAAGTTTTTGTAGAAAACAAAGGGTTACAAAGATCTCTTGATTAAAACCAAATACTTTTTTTAGGATGTGTGTGCAGGAATTGTAAAGTGTTACCGCATTCTTCACAAAGTGCTTTAATATGCAATTCCTTGATAAGTAATAAACACTGGATGCTGGAAAAAAGCATCACACTAGGATGTCACACAATGTGATGTAACAATATATTGTCACTCAATATATTGTCACTCAATATAATGCCATACAAAAAGTTATTAACCACTTTTAAATATGAGGCATTGTCACGGCTAAGAAATCAAGACTCCCTCTTGATTTTTGCATCCTCAATGTCTTGAGATCACATAGGCCCAGTTTGTTGGCGATCCTATAAATCCCCTAGGATTTATAGGATCACCAAAAATAACTGACTTCCAGTTTGGTTGAGCCCATGACATGCAAAGTATGCAAAAAATGTGAAATGTACCGGGTTGCATGTGCAAACATGCAAGTGTGTATGAGCTATGCAGAAAAATCTCTATTTTGGCTTCACATACATACACACACACTAAAAATCCACATGATGCATACGAAAACATGATTCACCATCTATCTTTACAGTA
The DNA here is from genome assembly GCA_028570985.1 of Heterobranchus longifilis. Taxonomy (NCBI): domain Eukaryota; kingdom Metazoa; phylum Chordata; class Actinopteri; order Siluriformes; family Clariidae; genus Heterobranchus; species Heterobranchus longifilis. The sequence goes on from JAOVVB010000049.1 coordinate 2,507,903, forward strand.
TATCTATTTTTCTAGTTATCTACAGTAGATATCTATTTTAAGCCAAATCTGGTAGTCTATTTAAAGGCAAGAACAAGAAGTATTTCACTGCATATCATACTATGTATGTGACAAATAAAATTTTAATTTTAATTTAGTTATGCAGGTGGGATGAGGTTTGGCTTCTGCTTTGTACGGCCATGTTATTCACAAGTTCTGACGCGTATCTTTCTTGTTACACTTGGCTACTCACGACTCGGACGTCCGTGGAATTCTTGTCTCTTCTTTTATTTTCAACATCAAAGTTCAACAGTTCTTATAGTTTCTTGCATAAATCCACTGTGGTTACAACAACTTTGCTGTATCTTGTAGCTTACGGTCTTAAATTACGGTTACAACAACCTATTTGCTGTATCTTTTAGATTACGGTCAAAAGCTTGTGTTCTCCACAACTTCCGTATCTTAACTGATTTTTACCGTGCTCAATAGTCACGCAACTATGGAATGATGTCACAGATGGAATGATGTCACAGAACAACTTACGATTATCATACTAAATGCTTAACTAATAACTTAATGCTTAATGCTTAACAATGAAATAGAAATAAACACAACAACAAATTTATAAAAATGAAATATGGCTCTTACAGTCATTTTTAATTTCTTTTTAATGAACACAAGAAATAAACTGCCTAATTTCTGTGGCAATGTAAAGCTCCCTCACTTACAGTACATTAAGTCAAGAGGTCAGACCAAACACAGGAAACGCTGGGGTTCATGCTGAGTTTAGGTCTTCATTTGAACCCTTGAAAGCATGAACAACAGAAAACTTAAAGGGCAAGCTGTGCTCGCTTTTCTGTGGAATAGATATCTAAAATGAGAGCATGATATTATAAAAGCGTGGTCACATTGGTTGTGTAATTTGTCTCTTTGCTCCACGATTTTTATTCTGACTACCCACACATGCACTTGGAGCTCAGTACCTCTGAACATGTCTTGCAAGATAAAGGAAATAAAATATATCAAACAAATTGGACTTTGAATGACTACAATAAAAAAACAGTAGTTAAAATGTGAATATTTCCCATTTAAAAAAGCAAAACACTCATAACTCAATATATGCAAAACTCAGACCACTTTTATAACTGCATATCAATAAGGAATGGTTAAATTTGCATGGATTTTCTAAAACAATAGGTTAAATACTAGCTTAACAAACTAATGAGTGCTGTTAAGTTTGTCAAACATGTCAAACAAAATGATAAGGCCACATGTAAGGCTCCTGCTTTAGTACATTTTGAACAATGAAATACAAAGAAACACTCACTCACAACACCTCTTATCCCGGAATCGCCAATTAGCCTATAGTGGGAGGAAACCAGAGTACCCAGAGGAAACCCACCAAACCTGGGGAGAATGTGCAAGCTCCAAGCACACAGATCCAACACAGTAGTCAAACCTGTGATCTTGAAGATGCCAGGCCCCAGTAAAAAACCTAATCCATTTAATTATTTTCATTCTACTCCTAACTGTAAATCTGAGCTTCTGAAAATTAGGAGCATCAGAGATGACAATTCTGCTTAACTACCAGCGTCTCCACCAAAAAAATAAATAAATAAATAGATAAATAAAAATCTCACACATATTGCACACACGCACGCACACCTTTAAATATGTCACCATTTTGATTGTGTTTCCCCACAGCATATGTGCAGTGTGGCTGGTAAACACTCCCATCTGGTAGCTCTCCGCCTGAAGTGGCACTCTCCACTGTGAAACACTTCATATGGCTCTCTAACCCTGCAAACAATGATGTGCTAATAAAATGTTTAAATGTGCCACCCCTAAAAAGACAAAGACACTTAATCCACTATATTCTTTAGTTAGTTACTAAGACCCCCATATAAACTACTACACACAGGCAGTATGCAGAACAGATGACAGTAACGTTTGGGGAAGCGAACAGTGAGATGTTTGAGCAATTAATGAAGAGACAACAGCTGAGCTGTGAGTTAAAAATAAATTAATTTATTACATAGTCATAGCACTGAAGAAATTTAACATTTGATGCTTTAAAGGGGTTTGGGCACTTGACAGTAAACCAGAAAACTGTCACATTGCTTTTGATCAAGCTTTAAACTGCGTGAAAAAAAAATCTATGACTGTAAAATTGCAATGCTGTCATAAAATAATATGAACAAAGTACAAAGTAATTCTCTCAGTTGTACAGAATTTTGCAGTGGTCACTTAAAAATACTTTATAAAGCATGTTCTCAAACCAGTCCTCAGGGATCCTTGTGTTGTGTGAGTTGGGATAGAATAAAAATTTGGACCCTTAGAGGGCCCTGAGGACTGGTTTGAGATGCCAGACTGAATAAACCTAGACTGAAGCTTGCTTTTCAGCAAAGTATCCATCTTGTCAGTTACTGTTATACAGTACTCTATTTACAATTTGACCATTTAAGAGCAATGCACAATCTTCCTGAAATTGTCTGAAATAATCATCTCACTAGAACAGGATATCTGTGAAGTTGGCTGTGAAAAATCCAATCTTATTCTCCTTTATCTACTCACAGCACAGCTGTGGTCACCCAATTTGAAATATTTAAAAAATTCTAAATATTACAATTTTAACTGAATTAACAGACTTACTGATGGTCTGTTGCTGTGTTTAAACAATTACACACACACACAGCCTGCCTGGCCAAAAAAAGTCACACCTGGATTTACATAAGCAAAGCAAAAAGAGTCTTCCATTGGATAATTACCACAGTAATTAATATGGTTCAGTAGGTAACAGGTTATTTAACCCTAACTTATGAGGTGAGAAGCTTCTAATTTCTTAAATACCGGTACAGACATGTCCTGTGGTTGTATAGCAAAGATGTTACTCTGTTTCAGAAGGATAAAATTATTGGCCTGTATCAAGCAAAGAAAACAACTAAGGAGAGGAGGAGTCAAAACTACTAAACTGGGGTTAGAAACTATCCAACACATTATTAAAACCTGGAAGGATAGCGGGTGAACCATTATCTTCAAGAAAGAAATGTGGTCAGAAAAAAAGAGTTTGAATGATTGTGATTAGACAGCAATTAAATCTTCGGTGAAATTGTTAATAAAAAAAACACCACAGTAGAACTCACGGCTATTTTTAATAGTCAAAGTAAGAGTGTATCCACATGCAAAGAGAACCCAAGGGATTGGGAATAAACTGTTGTGTAGCCTTACGCAAACCACTTATCAAGGAGGATAATTGGAAAAAAAAGTCTTCAATTTGATCGGAAACATAAAGAATAGACTGCGGTGCATTGGAAAAATGTTGTGTTGTCTTATGAGTTCAGATATAACCTGTTCCAGAGTGATGGTCTGGGTAAGAAGAGAGGCAGATGATATGATCCACCCACCACTCCTAGTGCCTATACAGTGTTATGATCTGGGGTGCGTCTGTTGGTCAAGTGTAGGTTCAACAATGTCATGTGCCCAAATAATTAGGTCAGCTGACTACCTGAGTATACTAAATGACCTGATGGCATGGGTTACAAGATGACAATGCTACAATTCATCAAGCTCAAATTATGAAAGAGTGTTTCATGAAGCATGAGAGATCATTTCCCCAATGGATTGGCCACCAAAGAGTCCAGACCTTAACCCCATTGAGAATCTTCTTGATTTGACTTTATGTGACAGTCTGGCTCTCCCATCATTAATACAAGATCTTGGGGAGAAATTAATACGATTCTGGACTGAAGTAAATGTTATGACATTACATAAGTTTATCAAAACAATGCCATGGTGAATACATGAGGAAATCAGAGCAAAGGGCAGTCCAGTATTATAATATAATGTGTGAATTATTTTTTCTGGGCAGTTGTATATGTGATCCTTATTCAGATGTTTTCTATACTGCGTGAAACACACTGATTTCGACAAGAGGTCTCCCTAACTTTATGGGTCAGTAGGCCATAGTATATGCTTGAGCACTTCCTATAATACAATTGTTTGTAAAATTTTAAATACAAGTGGTATACATTCCTACTGTGTTAATTTGTAAAATATAATGTAACTTTTGGCACCCATTTGCTTTTAGGTCGCTTTCCCCTGTAAACACTGCAACCTAGCTGTCACTCACTTAACGTGAAAGTGCTTGAACCCTATTGCTCTGTTAAAAAATTTTTTTATTACGTTCCTGATGGTGGCCTGAACACAAAAAGTGGTTGCCCCTAACTGTATTTGTTCTTCTTTTTCCTCCATACCAATCTCTACATCATAAAGACAATAGGTCAACAGGTAGTACTCCTTGCTGCTCATCAGGCAAGTGAAAAAGGCTTATTAAGCCCAATGTAGGTGGGTACTTGCTCATGAATTTTGAGTCCTACAAAAATTTCTGATACCACTAATTTTTTGGTCATTCAAAACTAAGAATTTTTAAACATTTAATATTTTTATTTATTTATTTATTTAGCTAACTTACATAATATGCTAAATGTTTTTTCTAACTATTCAGCATTATATGAACATGAATAAAAACTACTGCAGCAATGTGATTCATCCAAACTTACAGCAGTTTTAGCAGCTATTTGACAAGGTTAAACTACAGTTATAACTTCAATAGTATTCACAGAGGGACCTACTAGTACCTGATGCAGTCTCACTCAAATTGGCCACTGGGGGGTACTATTCTTATAGTGGCTGGTTAAATTCATGAACAGGCCCAAATTCAGCCAATCAGATTTTTTAAATGGATCTATCAGCACGAGACTTTATATGTAATTTCATCTTTGTTCTTTAATGTTCTGTGTATCTTGGCAAGAACTGGCCTCTAGGGATGCTATTTTTACGGAGTACATGAACACTGCAAATTGTCACTTAAAGCAACATGTCTTTTTGGTGGTCTTAAACAGTGAATAGTTGACCAACTACTTTATGTTCACTGCTTCAGTGACCATCTAAGAGATGCATAATCTGATTCTGAACTCTTTAAAGGAGTACCAGGATGCTGTTTCTTCAGCCTGGGAAATTTAAAATAGAAAATGGCCCTAGAGTTGAACCGCCTTATTCAACTCCAGTCTCACCAATGTCTGAATTGGTGACTCTCCTGAAAGTCTCTTAATTAGTCTTACCAGGCATTCTTGAAATGGAAGTGCCTAAGGTAAATCAGATGGTGTTAGGCAACCTACACTAACAACTGTGTTTTTTCTGTTTTACATAGCATATAACACCTTAAACTATCAGAGAAATGCATAAGGGGCTCCCATGTCTAAACTCTTCTTCTGGGTGGTCATCACCATGGTCTACAGAAAAACTGGACGGCATCCCCATGATATGTCATTCTATGGGCAGCACCAGGTAAGCCTCATCATGTTTGCATTTATCCAGTTATTTACAGGACCACAGTAAGGGACTAGTTCTCATAGTTACATTCTCAGGAATATATCCAAACAGCATTGACTAAAGCAGTCATGAAGGACTGTGTGATTGCTTGCTCCCTGTCTTTTATGCTTACCCTCTGTCTCCTGCTCACAAAAGACTGCAGGGTAGCAGCGAGCATGGACCTGCTGTCTGTTATTGCCTCTCATAGAAGTCTATTTTTAGCTCAGCACTCCAACCAAATGGTTGTGCAAATTAAATAGAACAGAGAGACCTGAAAACGTATTGTTTGATGCAAAGCCATTAACGATGTTGGATATAGCATCACCGTATCAATCCAAAACATATTCATAATTACATATATTATAATTGAATCAACGTAATTCTGCTCTGATTGAAAAAAGACTTGATGAAATGTGATGGCATCAATATTTAATGCAATAAAGGATTAACCTATAGCTATAAATTTGTTAAACACATTGCTAATTATATGAAATAAAATGATCTGCTCTTATTGACTCCCTCCAAATTACTTCAGCTAAGGTGTAAAGCAACCTTAATATAAAATATAGAAGTCTAGGCAAAACAACACTCAGATGTTTATTATGATAATTATATTAATATTGCAGTGGACTGAAATGAAATAACAGATGACTTTTATAATTGAGTTTGACAGAAATGATAAAGATTTTTTTTAACAAATGCCGAAAAAGCATTTACTCTTTTAACCTAGGCAGGCTGGACATGTGAGAAGTCATTCACATCACCATAGCAACAACAGAAAAAAGTACAAGCACAGCAGGTTATATTTAATCCTCCTATTGATGCCCTGTCAAATTGATTGTTGCAGTTTAAGCTGTTTGAACCTATTAACAAATTTTTATTTTATTATAATCTAACACCACATTAAACGTTACAAAAATATTACTGAATGACACCAAATCTTTTACATTAGTTATTCTTCCCACACCCTCTTAAATTACTTTAATTCATTTATTGGCAACATATGTGCCTCTTAAAATAATTATCTTAAACAACACTAATAATGGGATTCCCTATAAAGCATCAGGGAAACCTGCTGATTAACTAACATTTTCATGGGTAGAATGTAGGTTATGCACTGGCCATAAACCAATTTATACACTATAATGATATTAAAAACCACCCAAACTCAGTGATCTACTTAATGCCCTTTTTTTTACTATTATATGCGGCTACAGTTTCTTTTTATAAACCAAAGCAAAATATAACCCGTCCTTTTTCCTGTCACACATCCTCTGCTTGAATGTTTTACAAAAAGAAAAATCTAATGTTCAATCAGAAACATAATTTTTGAACAGCATGGCTGTGCACTTACACATGTTTCCAATTAATTTTGTTCTTTGATGCATGTGTGATAATTGACAACATTCTGACACATCCAATAAAAAATGACTGGCAGGAAAATGAAAGGCTATAAATTAGTGTTGGAAATTCTGTTACTGCCTTTGTAGAGGAAAAACAAACCAGTCTGCCCACCATTATCTCCCCACATTTTCTTCAGTTTAAATACTACACATCAATCTGTTATAAAACAATAACAATATTGCTATATTGCTTATGTATAGAGAGAGAGAGAGAGAAATTGGAAGAGCCCTGTAATGAAATAGGTAGCATGTGACAAGCATCAAATTCCATGTGTTAATGTCTCGTTTAGGCTGTTAGCAAATACCTTTCACACAGCCTTTCAGTAGCAACATAAATGTGACACAATGGTTAAAGGTAATTATGTTAAATCAAAGGGTTGCTTTGAAAGATCACTCAGCCCTTACTATTCATGAGCCGGATTCCATCTGCTCTTACACAACTCACCTTGAACTGATTCAAAAATTCTTATGCACACTGAAAATTATCCTACTCAGGCATAGATTGTGTTGTGGTGACAAATTTTGAGTGCAACAACAGTGCAGGAAATCATCAACCAGTAAGAACGAGACATCCAGTAAAATTGTTCCAGTCTCAATGACAGAGGTAACACTAAGCTGTTACAAACCATAAGGAGCTTAATTACTTTTTATTTAGGCTTATTTTATTATTTAAGCTGCAAAAATTAGTTTACGAAATTAAATCTCAATGTAAAAATGTATATAATTTTGGATGTTTATACTGCATGTGTTTACTTAACCAACAACAAAAAGTGTAAATGTCTGTATTTTCATAGCAACACATGGGTTTTTCGTCTCAAAATTAGGACAAACCAGTTGGATTTCGATTGCATAACAGTGGCTGGTAAAGACTAAACTGACCCAGTTGGATCTCAAATAGGTTAGGTATAGGTTTATTAAAAAATAAATAAAAAATGGGATATTCCTTTTAGATTATAAGTCAGTCAAAAGATTATGCAACTGTATACAGTATAATCCTTAGCATATATATTAGCGTGATGATAAACTACAGTGTGCGTAAATGTAAGCGCAAGTTTGAAGTGTGTGTGCATCGCCTCGCTGTAGACAGTGTTCATATCGTTCACGCAGATTGTCAACCCAGACTCCCTGAACAAAGGTTGATGCAGACTCCTACAAAAATAGACAATTTGCTCGCATAATGCAGGCACAGTTCCTAGCTGATCTTCACAGTTGAATACACTCAACTTTAACAATATCTATGTAAGATCAGGGGAATGGGACGGGTATGGGAAGGAATTGTTCTGCTACCATTTTCCTCAGGCACAGCTTTTGTATATACATACGATATATATATATACAGTATATATATATATATATATATATATATATATATATATAAACACACACATATATACAGTATATATATTCATTCATTCATCTTCTGATACACCCTGGACAGAGTGCAAATCTATCAGGGGGCACACAAAACTCACACATGGGCAATTTGGGAACTTTGCATGTTTTTGAACTGTGGGAGGAAACCGGAGCACCAGAAGGAAACCCAAACAAAACCAGGGAGAACATGCAAACCCCATTCATACAGACCCCAAGGCGGGAATCAAACCCAGACCCCGGAGGTGCAGGGCGACAGTGCTAACCACTAGGTCACCATGCCACCGTATACACTCTTCTTTTGGAAAGACATTGTACCAAAGATTATATTATAAATATTAGACTAGTTATTTACTCCACTTTCAATTTGCTTAGATAATTTTGTGTGTGATTCCTGCTTTTTGATACTTTACTTCCGGCATCAACTAGAGTACAAAAATGTACACAGTAATCAAACAAAAATGATAGGGTGTGTGTGAGTGCGTACGTGTGAGTGTGTGTGAGAGAGAGAGAGAATTTCAACGAGGGCACATCGAATCTACATGAAGTAAGAAATCTGAGAATTTCAGAAATCAGTTTGAAAGCAGAACCCTTACACTAAAGTACTATTGACTTTTGCTACTAAAATATTGCTATCAAACATTACACTGTCTGTAGTGTAGACCCTGCTACACCATATTGAACAGAATAGTCATGATTATCACTTTCTACCAACTACCAGTTGCCATAAACTAGCCATAAACATAAGATCTGGTAGTATATACGTAAAGCAAACGTGCCATTGACCACCTTTAGCAACTGTTAAAATAGCTAATCGTCATCATATCGCTAGTGTGTCGTGTATATACTGATGTGCATCGCTAAACTTACACAAGGTGAAACAAAAGCGATCTGAACTCCAATATAAGGCCTGCTCTTTATTAAACTGGTCACATTTAAACTAATACGTGCTTGTTTCTTTACAATCGACACACTGTATGTATAAGATCTTCTACTGGTCAAAATTAATGAAATTGTTTAAGCAAAACAACGTGAAAACTGTTAGACCCGTTTGTGAGGCTATGACTCCACACATACGTGCTTAATTTTAAATTCCGATTTCCTGAAATAAGAATAAACTGAGTGGTTATTTTATTATGAAAGCTGAAGTAATGCATAATGCGTTGCGAAATGTAGGTTTGTAAACATTATATACTAATAACGTATAGATGCATCGAGCACGTGATTAGGATTGACTGCGCGCTATTCCGAGCTCGTGAACCCCACGCATTCCTGCACATCAGCGAGCAAAGTAGCGCAGTGACTGTCTCTACCTGTTAACCAAATACTGCATGACACAATGACCACACCGAAGCTGTATATGAGGGCAAACTGTAACTTGCCTTTGCTTTTTGTCTCCTTAGCCATTTCGTAGGTATGCGTTTTTCCTTGTTTCCCCGCCGTCCAGAAGAATGTCACAGTTAGTTTGGACTGCGCGCACTTCTCCGTACAGCGGGGAGAGACACGCGCCACCTCCAGGCTCCACACACTAATCTCCGCTTCAGTCGCATTCTGCCTGTTCAGCGCATTCTGCCTGTAGGGAGTCCGACTCACGAAAGGTAAAACACGGCTTCTGTTGAACCGTGTGTGCGCGCGCGCTAGTGTGCGTGTGTGTGTGTAGTGCCTTATGTTCGACTGCCTCCAGCGGCGCAGGCGACTGCTCATCGTTTTTCATACTGTGACGGTTTGAAATTCAAATTGTATTAAATCAAAACACAATCTTCCTTCTCTAAGGGCATTCCACGATCCGTGATTGAGAAGAATCAAGATTGTGGCGTCTATAAATGGCATTGTCTATAGAGGGCATGGGCAAGTAGCAAATGTATCTTATTGGTTTGAGCTTTAACCTGGATTGAAGTGGATAAAGCTAGCTTGACTTCAAAGTGGCCACAGGTAGGACAAGGGACATCTTCAGAAAATAATGTTTCAGAACTAGAGACCTATTGTTGATGTTGTCAGGACCCATTAAAGCAATAAAACATGTTAACACCCCAGACATCTCCAGGACTCCAGTTTGTTGAAGTCCTCAAACTCATCTCAAAGACACCAAAAGACCTTGTGAGGAATCTTGAGGGTTTTTTTTTTTGTTTGTTTTTTTAAAGATCTTGTGATAACCAGAAGGCTAGTGTGTATACCCACTGGGAGCCTAGATGTTAGTGTCAATGAGCAAGGACAAGAAGGAAAAGTATTTAGCTTCTGCTAGAGGTGGCACCAAATGGGTAGCATTGCCTCTCCAGGGACTTGGGTTTGATCCTGAATCTGGATTACAGTTTGTGTAGAATTTCATCTGTACTCCCTGTTTTCATGTACAGTGTGTTTATGTCAATAGTCCAAAACATGCAGATTAGCAGATTTTTGCTAAGCTGCTTTTGTTAGGCTGCATCTAAGTTTAAGCGAGTGTATGGGTGTTTGTTTTTCCAAACATAGTGTTTTCTTTTGCCTTCTTCTGTGTTTTCAGGATCAGCTCAATATGACCCAGCTGAGAATAAAGTCTCTGGAAGATGAACTAATAATTTTTGCTGCTCTTGACTAGATTCAAGTTGGTAAAGCAATTTTGTGATTATTTGGAGAGATAATTATAGCCTACACACTGCTTTGCCATCCCCTAATGCTCTGGTGCACCAAATATCACATTGGCTTATGTGCTAGTACAGACAACAGCATGGTGGCTTGTATGATGGTGCCTGCGGTCTGCCAAAATCCTCCTGCTGGGATGTTTTGGACTTTCCATCAAACAAAAAAAATAATTGTATAAGATGTTTAATATTTAAAAGTACACACACACACACACACACACACACACACATATATATATATATACTGTATATATACACTGAACAAAAATATAAACGCAACACACTTATTTTTGCTCCCATTTTTCATG
>JAOVVB010000049.1:2535170-2546130 GCA_028570985.1 Heterobranchus longifilis
TGTGTGTGTGTGTGTGTGTGTGTGTGTGTGTGTGTGTGTGTGTGTGTGTGTGTGTGTGTGTGTGTGTGTGTGAAAATGTGTGTGAGGAAATGGCATGTAGGTTTCTACAGAATGTGGGTGTGAAAATGTGCTTAATTGCTCTTTAAGATTTTACATCGGTTTGGAAATGTGATGAAATGCCATTCTGGGTTCTACATGGGTGTAAAAATGGAATTAAATGCCCTTTAGGTTTCTATGTGTTTGTGAAACATGTAAGAAATGCCCTTTAGGTTTCTACATGGGTGTTAAAACGTGATTAAATGCTCTTTAGGGACTTACAGTACATGGGTTAAAAAATGTGATGAAATGCCCTTTAGGGTGTCTATTGTGTAAAATATGAGAAAACAGCCTGTAAAATTCTACTAGGTTTCTACTTGGGTGTACAAATGTGCCTAAATGCTCTTTATGATTTTACATGGGTGGGAAAATGTTAGAAAATGCCCTTTAGATTTCACTTGTGAGTAAAAATGTGATAAAATGCCCTTAAATGTTCTTTTCCTTGCAAAGAATCATGATGGTGTGAACTAATGTAAAAACAAAAAAATTATAATGTTCTCTACGATGGCAATACACAGAGACACACGACACAGAGACAATGCCCTAAAGGGTGTGGGTATGTGCAAGAAATACAGTACATCCTGGTGCCCTCTATGGTCTCTTTCGCAAAAGAATGAGATGTACTGTACTGTAGGTGCGCCCTCTAGGCCTCATAGATGAACAAACAAGGGTTAATGCCCTCTAGGTGCACCTGATTTTTTTTCCCCTACAAATGAGCTGTAGTCAATTTAATTAATACTTTATTAAAAATTAAATAAGCTGTGACAAAATGTATAATATGTATAACAAAATAAATGAGCTGGGATAAATGTAATTGTTTAATTTGAATTCATTTAAAATCATTTGATAGATTATTGTTATTATTGATTGTTGTTAATTATTATATACCGTTTTATGTCAAATTAACACTGGCATGTTCATGCTGTGTGCAGTTCTAACAGTAACACATGCACGCCATTGCAACATCCGAGTGTTTCCGTGTATTTTCCTGCCTACAGGTCGATCTCGAACAGGCCACTAAAGCCCTCCGAGCTGAGCTGGGATTCCCACCAGGGCTTTCATTACCGAATATATTACATTCCATTACGATCACGAGACGCGGCACAAACTCTGCCCCACACTCCGACTCAGTCATGGCACATCAGTATTCACAGCTAAGCTGTAAGTCAATCTTCTGTGTAAAGCCTCTGATATGATTTGGGATTTAACGATTGCGACCATATACTCCTTCCTTTATTCCCTTGAGAGGTGTGCACTGGGCCCGAGATTTTGATATTGAGCTTTATACAATACTGTAACATACTTGGATGGAAGTGCTTACTCAGCAGCTCGGTTATATTTTATAAGTTGCAAGAAAGTCTCAAGGGGGAAGAAAAAGAAAGTAGTACTAGTGGTAGACCAGAACAACAAAGGGAATATCAAGAAGACCCTGACAAGAACCAAGGAAGAAGGAACCCAGACTAAACAAACAGTTTATGCAGAGTTCCTACTGGCTGAAGATAGAAGATACCAAACTCTACTGATAAATATCATTGACATCCTTAGACTACTAACTCGCTGCCTGAGATCTCTCTATCACAATCATCACTTATTCCCGTGAGATTTTATTTAAAACAATACAGGCATTATCGAGAAATGCAACAGCACCATGTTTTAGTTTTATATCAGATTTTGATTGTGTGTTTTTCAAAACTTCAGGATTAAACTAGAGAGGTACATTTGTACATGAGTGGTGCATGCTGTGGCAAAACACTGGAGTCATGCTAGTAGCATGCTAATCACATGCTAATCATGTTAGCATCATGCTGGCAACATGCTAATATTGTTGGCATCATGTTAGCAACAGGCTAATCATGCTAATGATGTTGCTAGAGGACGGGGCTTATTAGCATCATGATAAGCGCGAAGGAATGATTGGTTGCCTGATTTAATTGCACACAGTTAATTCCCCATTATATGTCAACGGAGAAAATTTAGCCACCTCTTGCGCCCCAGGGGTACAACTTATACCCTCTTTTGGTGTATGATCTAACAACTTGCAAGCCTCTTCAAATGTGGTAAATTTGAAAAAAATAAATAAAATAAACTTGCTCTGCGCTAGAATCCATTAAAATTGGTCTAAATGTTAAGTCTATGGGACTTTTGGGGGCAGTAAATTGCCACCCCTTAGAAAAGTCATAGCATCCCATTTTCAAATAAGCCGCACGATTTGACACCTCTTTCATGGGTCTACGTTAAACGGTAGGAGACTAGCCAAACTTTTGTATGGAAGAAGGAAAAAAGAGGAAAAAAAGTCTGTGAGATAATAATAGTAGTGGTTCATTTCACAAGCACCAGTCATAGCACAATGTCTCCAGTAAATGTCCTGGACTAGTCCAATACTAGCCGAACACCTAATGTAGATGTCACTCCTACTAGAACTTAGATTTTAATAAATAAAATTTGACCTGAAAATTGACGGAAAAAAAAAATTAATCGGAGCTTCAATTTCCATAAAAATACAATACAAATAAGTTTGAACACTGATACACAATCGGCTGTATACAATTCAAATGTACCAGACTTTAAAAACAGATGGACAGGCAATGCCCATCAGCCACTTAACGTAGGTATCTTAGAGCCCCATCACACTCTAACAAAGACCACAAGATCCTAAAAATATCGAAGAATGGGGCCAACATGGGAAAATGTATCAAGTTCATACTTTTCCCCAGACATGTCCCCGTCAGGTGCTCAATGTGTCCATCATGGTGTCACTAATTTCCCATCATGCACATGATGACGTTCTCACTATTGTTCGAAGAGATCGAACCGAAGTATTACTACATATAATCAGATCGCACCACTGTCTTATCACGTTCCTCACACATGGTCACTGTGTCTGGCTCGTTGGTATAAATACCACAACATGAGCAATGCTTTTTATCACAAATTCATGATGTGTAGAATTGGATCCAGTATTTATACTAAATTCTCTGAACGTGACATAGACGCGCTGATAACCTGCTGCATGTGTGCCGTAAACATGTTAAGCAACATAATGTGAATTTAATGTGGTCCTTTTACATGGCCAGGACCTACCATGGTCATAGCACAAGCCTGAAGAGGGAGTCGTGAGAACTTCTTTGACATATGCAGCAACAACGCACTGACATCCCAATGACAACTCGGTCAGAGCGCCATCTGGTTTTAGTTACGACGTTAACTGGTCAATGGCGTCGTTACTGCATCCTTCTTAAGCTCCGTCTGCTTCTTGCTCTGACCATGTCCTGAACCAGATGTGTATTGCACACAGAGTTTGCTAATCAGCAAAAGCAATGTTAGACGGTTAACCAGGTAAGGAGTCTTAAAGTAGCCATTTTTATCCAGGGGTATATGTGCAGAGCATTCCAATTGGTCTAGGAGCAGTCTCGCATTTCTTTTCCATTTCATGAAAAGTCAATACAGTAACGTCATGCTGTTCATTAAAGTTGCTTTGTATCTATAAAGCATTAAATAGGAATGCATTGATACCGACACCTGTATCGGGTATCAGACATCCGGCATCACATGATACTAAACAGTGTGGGGTGTGTACAGAGCCATGCTAATGAACAGACGACATGACACAAGAGTGATCTGGATGGATTTCACGGCATTGGTGAGTAAAGCAGAGCAGAGTAGAAACTGATCTGTGAAAATACCAAGAGGAGAAACTAGAGCATCTTCCTACGATACGAGAGATGAAACCACTTTGTGGCTTTGAAAGAGAATCTTTAATATAGAATCCGAGTGTAAATTGTGAAGGAAGCGCGTGTGAGTGTTCAGTGATCGCAGATATGAACTGATCTCTCTCTTATTTCACCGCTCCATGTGCAGTGTTTAATGAACAGGCTTACCGAAACCACCCAGTTAGACATACTGATTATTAGAGCTGTGCAACTTAATCATCTAATGTTGGTTAATTTAGTAAAAACTAATCATTTGGTCAGTTTTCGTTTCAGAGCCGATTCTCACCTTTTAAACAAATTCCTTAAAATACGCGTCATACTGCTTTTGTAGAAAGTAGAAACAACTTGCACCCTCTGCAAATACTCACATTTTGTCCACATTTTCAGTTTAAGGGCACTTGGTGGATTACTGCCACCTACTGGAGTGGAGTGTGGAATAGACGATGGCGGGAAAATGAAGTTTAATGCTGTGTATGAGACAGTTAAACAATTAATAAAAGTTACACAGTGGTTCAGAGTTTATTAGCCATTTTTAGTAGATTGTGAATACAGGCTGTCTCGCCAAGTGGATTGGTATGTTTTACTTTGTATATTCATGTCAATAGCGTATAAGACTCACTTTGTCGGACTTACGAATGTGCTCCCGGAACTGAACCCGCTCGTACTGTAAGTCCGATTTGTTTTTTAACCCGACAAAGTGAGTCTTATACGCTATTGACATGAATATACAATGTAAAGCATACCAATCCACTAGGCTAAACCTCTGTCTCCGTTCCTCACACTGCAATCAAGTGGCCACAAACCATAACCAAAAAAGCTAAAGAAATGAATCTTCCACATGTGAAATACAACATTGTTGTCCTTGTGCCTTTAACTTACTAGTTGAGTCCCAGACGCCATTTTGTCCCAGAGCTGTTTTCCACTGTATCGGACTGTGAACTATTGTGTTGAGGATTTTCCCGAAATTAGTATTATTCACCATCAGGACAGCTTTACAGGACAGACATTTTCCATCATCAAACCCCCAGACTGATTCATTGAAACCGACTCATTTCTCCCGCACACACACACACACATACAATATACCAGACTCTAGACATTTTATACATTCACTTACACACTGAAAATATTGTATATAATTGTAAATATTGGTACTTGATGCACTGCAGTGTTTATTTTTTTACAATACACGTGAGCTACTTCCATGATTGAACCGTTCATATCTACGCAAATTTCGTAACTCGAATGTTTGTAAATCGGGAATGACCTGTACTTTCTACATCTGCTTGAAATAAATCAGACACTTGCTGTAGTAGTACTCTTGAAGCGCATCAAATCAACAGTCTCACAGCTCCACTCCACTCACTATAATATTCTATTAATAAAATATGCTGCACATGCTGAGTTCAATAACTGTTTCATGATATCTAATTAAGGATGTTAATTAATATTGACTATTAAGGTGTCTTATGTTGTCATTGGGGGAGAAGAACAGACAAAAAAATTAAACAAATTCTCAGTTTACAAACGTATGTATAACGTATAACGTTTACAAAATGTCTATATTTGGTCCAATAATATGTTATTGGTCACTCTGTCTGTGTGTTTTACAAACATTTAACCAATGAAAAGTATTAAGAGCTCGTGTTTAAATCTCATAACTGCATTCAATTGTCAAACTATGGGCTGATTTTTTTTTTTTTGTTGTTAAAATTGAATGGTTTTGGGTGGCACAGTGACGTAATGGTGGTGTAATGGTTAGCACTGTGCCCGTGCGTCTCCAGAGTCGAGGGTTTGATTCCCACCTCGGTTCTGTGTGTGAGTTTGCATGTTCTCCCCATGCTTCGTGGGTTTCCTCTCGGAACTCTGGTTTCCTCCCAAGGTCTAAAGACATGCAGATTAGTCTAACTGTGTGTGAGTGTGTGTGCGCCCTGTGCTAGATTGGTACCCTATCCAGGGTGTACCCCACCTCAGTCTCGTGACCCCTGGGGATAGGCTCAAGGCCCCCTGTGACCCTGTACAGGATAAGCTCTATAGAGAATGAGTGAGGGTTAGTGAGTAATGCTTTTAATTGTTTTGGTCACTTTTGGCATTAGTTTTGATCAATTTCTGGTCACTTGAAGATGTCATCCTTCAGTCTTATCCTCCTTGCTTTACATTAGACTTTTAGTTAGTATTCCCCACACTTCACACCCTGGTTAATTCCCAAACATTGTTGGCTTCCCTTTTTGTTCCCTTTTAGGTACAAATTTTCCATTTAAATCTGTGCTTTGGGGTTCATGAATCATCTCAAGTTCCATATTTATGTTTCCCAGCTTTAACCTGTCTGTATTCTCCTTGTTACTCTTTATGAATGAGCTAGATTTCACTAAGTGCTCGAATCCCTAGACTGCCACGAGTGCCCTTTTTGTATTTGCACAAATACTGTACACACTCCTGCAACAGAATCTCACACAGCATGCCATGGCAAAGATTTTTTTTATACAAGCTGTGACTTCATATAAACTTGTAATACCATTATAAACCAGGAGCACAAACATCAGCTTACTTCCAAGTGCTTTAACATATTTCCTCAAACCCGGCATCAAAGCCCAGCCGTCTCCCCGTACGCCCCTCCGTCTCATCCGGCTCATTAAAAAAGTATTCTCATATTCGGAATAAAGACGCAATAGTGCCGACACTTGTTTTCAGCATGGTCTGCTATGAAACCGAGAGTGTAATCTCACCCTGGGGTGGCCTTGGTTTATAGTTCCTGATCGTTCTTTTTTAAAGGGCCAAACTGAGGAGCGCTCAGAAATGTGCAGGATGTTGTAACCATGAGGCAGGAGAAAATTTTTCCCTTTTAATTAACTCCGCGAGGCGGCAAGGAGCGGCCATTGTAGGAGCTGAAAAACTGATGCAATTACCCGACTCTATTCAGCCGGCGTACAATAGTGTGATGGAGCCTCATTGTGGAGCGACAATGCCATAATTGTAGAGTGTCACACCTCAGTGCAGCCAAGGCATCATACGCGGTAACGTTCGAAGAAAGACCAAGTACACTGGAGCACACTTTCGAAAGAAATATGAAGCAGAGAAGAGATAAGTATTAAAGCGTTTTAATTATCACTTCCTGAGGGCCGTGTGACTAATACGGCTCGGCTCTGAAACAGGGGAGATTTTTATTTTTTGTCTGAAAAGAAAATGAAGAGTCTTTTCTCATATAAACGACTACGCATAATAGACGCAGTGGAGATCTCTGAAGGTGCATATAAATAAATTATTTTGTGTAAAATGTACACACACTTACAATTGATTCAACACCAGCCATTTGGAAATCCTTAGTAGGTCCAGTGGGTGGTTTGCTCATGAAGTCATGCCGCTGCATTGTGTGGCGCAAACTGCTGGAGATCAGGAAGTGGTTTTCTGCATAGTGAGCGTTATTATAAGCTATAAAAATGCCTATGGTTTGTGTTTTTAGAGTTTTATTCAAATCGATCAAACCAATGAAAATGCTTTTATCGAGCGTCACAGGTTGGTTTTAGGTGCGGGTCCAAAATATTGATCAAGAGCCATCAACAAGGACCTTCGTCCGCAGGCAGGAGGAGCAGGGTCAGATAACGCATGTGTGTGTGTGTGCACTTTGTTAAAGGTATCATAACATAAGTGGCTACTGTATGTCTACTGTATGTAACTTTTTCATTTATAAATTAAAGTCATTGTCTCTTCTTTGATTTGCTGGAATGCGTACACCTGCACAACAATAAGTGTGTGTGTGTGTGTGTGTGTGTGTGTGTGTGTGTGTGTGTATGCACACCAGTGATAGATATAAAGACTGCTACAGTATTCACAATTATGAGTTAACAGTTACAGTAGACAAAAGGCAGGTAAACATAAGTAAACCTTCAGCTTGTTTGACGGCTTAACTAGCCAATCACAGAAGAGTATGAGGCAGCGAGTGGGAATAAGCAACACGTCTCACCCAGACAGGACCCATCGTCCTGTGTACATCACTATTCTGACCACAAGCGTTACCACGTCTGCTATTTCATCCCAAACAGCAAGATAGAGCAAAAAGCAAACGTGAAATCCTGCTTGAAACTGTGCAAATCTGCCACAGAGACGTTTGATGTGATTCGGCAAGATTACTGTGATGCAGCAATGAGTTGCTCGAGGTGTCGAGGTGTGTCCCTGAAAATGTCAAAACCATTCGGCAACTTGTGCATGACGATCGTCAGAGAACAATCCACAACACTGCTGCCATTGTCTGTGCGTCATACGGAACAGTCCAGGCGATGTTCACGTGTGATTTCAACATGCGCCGTGTTGATGCCAAGTTCATCCCCAGGCTGCTGACCCAGGAGCAGAAGGAACATCACATTGAAGACTGCCAAGAACTTCATCAGTGTGCCCTGGATGACACGTCCTTCATGTCGAGGAGCATTACTGGTGACGAAACTTGGGTGTACGGGTAAGATCCTTAGATGAAGCAACAGACTCCACGACTGAAAAAGGCGAGGCAGGAACGCAGCTCGACCAAGTGCATGCTCATCGTCTTTTTGACATTCACAGCATTGTGCATCGAGAATTCATACCCAGGGGCCTCAATAGCGAATTCTACTGACAGGTTTTAAGGTGTTTGAGGAAGGACATACGGCAAAAGCGACTGAATCTGTGGCACGCGAAAACTTTTTGATACCTGCTCGTATTATCGTATTTTGACGAGATTCAAGAAGTTACTCAAACTAACTCAATAGCAGTCTTTCAATCTTGTTGTGAAATCACTCCTCTTCATGAAATAAGGATAACTTTCAACATATCTGATGATCATCTGTTTATACTGTTCTCTGGGACAGTATAAACCGATACAACACAGACACAACACAGACTTTCTCCAATCTCATCATTCTGTTTTTCACTTCTCGATAACATCATCGAACACTCTGCAAAACCTTCCCCTTCCTTCACCTCAAGAACATAGCAAAGCTACAGTACGTCCCAGTCTCAGTTTTGAACTCTGAAAATACCTTTCTTGTCTATGGACAAGACTACTCACTGGACTAGAGTAATGCAGCTTTGGGATCTCCGGCCAGAGGCTTCTGAAACTGTGATACGTTCAACATAGTGCTGCTGGAATCCTGTTCAGAGCGAGAACATTTCACCTATAAATATCTACTCCTGGCCCTTCAGTGCATTCATGGCACCACACCTCTCTAAATTCTAACCCCAATTGGGGAACCAAAAACAGTTGGCTCCTTCATTCCCCAAGGACCAAACCGTGTTTAATGGGAGACAGAGCCTTTCTGCTCTGCTGCTCCTCTTCTGTGGAATTCCCTCCCAGACTACTAATGTTTAGAGTCTCTGTCTGCTTGTAAATCAGACTGGAAAACTTACAGTACATAAGGCTTTTAGATAGTTGTTGTTTTTTTGTGTGTCTTTTAATCATTATAGGTAAACACTTTGAGATTGTGTCTACATGAAAAGTGCTATAGAAATACAATGTATTATTATTATTATTATTATTATTATTATTATTATTGAGCCTAGGGCAGCAGTATTCAGCTTGATGCTGTTCCCTTTTTTCTTTTTCTTTTTTTTAGCACTTTATCACCCCTTTCCTTTTGGAGTTCTAACAGCTTCCTCTCTTCTTAAAAGGCCGTCCACAAGATGTTGGAGTGTTTCTGTGGGAATTCGTGTCCATTCATTCTGTAGAGCGTTTATGAGGTCAGACACTGATGTTGGATGAGAAGGCCTGGCTCACAATCTCCACTCCAGTTCATCCTGAAGGTGCTCGATGGGGTTGAGGTCTCAGGGTTCTGTGTTCGGGCCGGTGGAGTTCTTCTACACCAAACTCATCAAACAGTGTCTTTATAGTCCTTGATTTGTGCACTGGGGCGGAGTCATGTTGGAATAGAAAAGGGTTTTTAACACACTGTTCCCATAAAGTTAATAAGAACATAGCATTGTCCAAGATGTCTTGGAATGCTGAAGTATACGATTCACTGGGGAGAAGGGGCCTGATTGAAACACCTGAATTTAATTATTGACAGGTTTGGACAAATACTTTTGTCTACATAGTGCATCTTCACATTCATTGGGTAGTTGGTCACTTAAAAGAGGCTAACCATTTTTAACAGAATTAAAACTAAATGAAAAATTTAAGGAGATGAACACATGTTGAAATGCTGATGGAAAATGTGCCAGACTGAGACACGGTTGATCTAAAATCACCAGGTTTTACTTCAACTAAATCTTAACTTGTTTACTATCAGTAAACAACAGAACTGATAGCCAACACCTGAAGGCGTTTATCCAAAATACACAATAATCTCCTTTGAACAGTTGATATTGAGATGTATATCTGCTACTTACTGTATGATCTGTAAATCCTTCATAACGGCTCTAATCTGAGGTGCTTAATGATTAATTGGTGATTTCTGAGGCTGGTAACCCTAAATGAACTTCTCCTCTGCAGCAGAGCTCAGTTTTGGTCTTATTTTCCTGGGAAGGTCTTCATCATGGAGCTTGATGGCTTTTGTAAATGCACTTAAACAATACTGTTCTTGTGAGAACTGTTTTAGAAAGGCTGACCTCTGTGTCTTTGCGTCTTTGAAATCTTCAATACTGCACTTTTGACTGGCGCTGTGCATTGCAATCTGTCTACAATCCTACAGGTGGTGTGCACAGCATCCTGTGTGGTACGAGCAAATTATATGCCAGATTTGTTTTTTTATACAGAGGGGCCCGAGAATGTATACACACTTTAAAAGTTGTTATCTGTGCTCTTTTGTAAAACTCGAATTGAATTATGGCAGGAATGTGTAGTGTTATGTTTCCTCTAAAGATGTCATCAGTAGTCACACCTTCTTTGATGCCATCATGTGACCTTCAGAAGAGAGGAAGAGAGGTGTATATTTTTTTTATGGGGAAGAAGTGTGTGTACATTGTAATACAGATTGAATTGGCACATTGTGATATATCATTATAGATAGATAGATAGATAGATAGATAGATAGATAGATAGATAGATAGATAGATAGATAGATAGAGTATTTAGCATCCAGTAGATTCCATCCCCTAACAAATAAATATGTACAGTAGACAGACAGACAGACAGACAGACAGATAGATAGATAGATAGATAGATAGATAGATAGATAGATAGATAGATAGAT
>JAOVVB010000049.1:2574112-2587527 GCA_028570985.1 Heterobranchus longifilis
CCTCTGTAGTCCAACTAGGGACTATGGAGGCCAATAGTGACCATTGTATTTATTCCCATGGTAGGACTCGGGTCAACATTTACATGCACATTCACACACTACTGGCAATTTAGGAACGCCAGTTAGCCTAATCTGCACGAGTAAAACCAGAATACCTGAAGGAAATCCACCAAGCATGGGGAAAGCATGCAAATTCCATGCACACACACACACACACACACACATACAACCCGAGGAAATCGAAGGCAGGAATCGAACTCGGCAAGGTGACATCACCCAAATGAGGATGGGTTCGCCGTCGCCCTTGGCCACAATCTGATCATTTTGATTCATACACATTCACATTTCATACAAACTTTCATAGTTCTTTTGGTTGTGTAAAGCTGCTTTGCGACAATGACAACTGTAAAAAGCGCTCTACAAATAAAATTGAATTGAATTGAATTGAAACTGCTCAGGTACAGTAAAAAAAAAAAGTTTGACATTTCTTCACAATTGGAGCTGTGTAGAATGGAAAAGTTACTGTTAAGGTTGAAATTGAGGGAAGAAATGCATGACGTGTCTGTCCAACCTCGACACGCTGGTAACCATGTCTGAGCCGACTGGGAGAGAGAGAGAGAGGGAGACAGACACACACACTTACTCTCATTTATTTTACAAAAAAAAAAAGAGTTTTTTAAGTTTTCAGCCTGAGTACATTTCACATCCATCTGTTGCTTAATGAAAAAATCATGACCCGTTCACATATACAGTGGAAATCTAGGGAAACAAAAGAAGTAGAGGAAGAGGAGGAAGAGGGCAACCAATAGTTCCAACAATTGGGAACAAGAGTGACTGATGGTGTTTACATCCAGCTGAAGTACAACATTGTCAACATGATACTTTAGTACAGTGATGAGGAACAAATATTTTCTGGATAAATCGTTAGCAAAGGGCAAGCCTGATTCTCGTTTTTGTTACGACTTTCCTTATATGGTCAATGCTTTGTCTGTTTTCAAGAATTTCATGAACTGTTCCTAGAACCTAAGAATTTACCATTGCTTAACTTCATTTTTTTTTGTACATTTTTCAGTTTTCATGTTCTCCTAGATGCTGCATTAGATTTCGAATGATACAAAATGTTATATACAGAACCGTAGCTTTAAATATGGTGTAAAGTTTATGGTTAAGATTTAAATAACAGTATTTATTAAAAAAAATTCAATAAACGTACAGTAGTATGGTCAGGTTCACGCAACCCTGTGCAACTTGTTGGCAGTGCGCTTTGTTCTCAATATTTCAACCTTTGCTTTGAAACACTTTCACTTTATTACTTATTCTTATTTCTCAGCTTAATATGGCTAACCCAGCTTTGTTTTTGCCCCACCAGTGTTTGGTCCCCTTGTCTGGTGTACCCATCATGAGTTTCTTATTGCCCCTAATAAACACGCTCAATCACACATACACATCCTGCACCTGCGTCCTCGGGTAAAAGGAAGTCCGTGTCCGTAACGAGCTCAGCTGAGAAACACTGAACGCCTAATAACGCGATCCTGCCTTGATCTCTAACTTTTGCCTTTTATGGCTCTCTGATGTCTAGGACTTATACGAAGCTTTAGGTGCTTAGTCTCCTGCCTCCTATTAAAGAACCAATCATGATCTTTTGGTAAAAATCAGTGATGCAGTGGCGCGCTCGTCCAAATCGCTCATCTTTACTTTGAATCCAATTTTTTTTTTGCACCATTGTCTCCAGGATTTCTCTTTAACAGAGTTACAGAAACGTCACTGAAAAATAAGCGAGTCCACTTGCTCCGAGTCCACTTACTGCTGTGACTCAAGGTGTAAAGGACGTGCACTGCACCTCAGTTAGAAACCAATCGCTAAGAATTTTGTCCTTACACCACGTTTTGGCTTTATACAGTAACGTGTTAATGCTGGTTTGCTAACGTGGATCAGCGCTGTCTCAGCAGACTTGCGTCCCATATTTCCCCGTTGTTAGATCTGTGAGAACCAGGAACCAGAAGCAGATTCAGCAGAGAGCTGGAGTTATCCCCCCACGACTCTTCTTTACTGTGCGTTTGATAAATTTACACAGCAATAAGGCAGGAGGCCTGAAACCATTACAAAGCTTGGTGTTCAGCACTAATAATTATTTTTGCTCGTCTCAAGGCCGGAGCCTTGCGTCTGAGCGAAACGCCCGAGCTGAGTGCTTCCTTTGTCCTTCGGCTGTAAATGAGCAACTCGAGCAGGGCTTCTTTGTGGAGCCGAGCCGCTCAGTGAGCTTGAATGAGACCCCATCAGGGACAGGCTGCGCTGACGTGTCTCAGTCGCTTTGCTCCAATTAAGGCTATTTATTGTGCGTGCGTGCATGTGTACGGAGCCCTTTATTCAGTAATGACAAAGCAAGGCACGTTGTCGCCCTCGCTGCTCTTTCAAGCATTTCCGATTCATCCGTGTCGCAGCAGGTAGACAAGCATTGTGCATCCGTAATTACGGATAGATTCAATCATTGTTGTGTGTGCATGTGTGTATGTGTGTGTGTATGCAGTAAACCAGCAGGAATCTGACTCCTCAAGACAACATGTCACCTTCTTTTAAAGTCCCTGTCAGTTGGTATTTGTGTACGTGTTCCTATTAAAAAAGGGACGATTATGCTGAAAGCCTATTGGTTCTGAATTTATGAAACGCGTTCGGACTTGATTTATTTGATGCTGTGTGTCAGCTGCCATAGCACTTACCCTTAGGCGGGTTAATAAATAATATTCCGTGACTAAAGCATGACAAACCATGTAGAAGTACAGCATGTCATTTTTATAGACCGTATTACAGCCAGAGATTGTACAGTATGGTTACACATTTTCATGTTTTTTGGACATGGGTTAGAAAAAGGGCGTGGCACACAATGATCACTCACTCACTTATCATCTGTAATGATTTATCCTGTATTCAGGGTCACGGGGGCATGGAACCTATCTCAGGAGACTTAGGGCACAAGGCGGGTTACACCCTGGACAGGGCGCCAATCCATCGCAGGGTGCTCACACATACAGTACACACTCTTAAACACTCATTCACAATTTTGGGAATGCCAATTAGTCTAATCTGCACGTCTGTGGCAGGAAACCAGAGTACCTGAAGAAAACCCAGAATAGATAGGATTCTAACCCAGACCCAGGAGATGCAAGGTCACAGTGCTAACCACTACACCACCACCATTCCTTAGTCAGAATCTCTACAACACTACAACTTAGGGTGGTTTAACATCGGGGGATCCGAGTACACTTGAACCCTTGGCTACTTTGTATCCCCACTTTGTACTGACAATTAAGTGATGAACACAGCTTGTCTTTTGGATGCATAGCTTATTATAGTGTGCAACTTTCTCATGTATACAACGATGCAACCAGACATGCTGAAAAAGAAGCTAAATCCAGCCCCTAAATCCAAATGAAGTGGTACAGGTTGGGCTTATTGGTTAAGGCATTGAAATAATAATGAGAAGGTCCCAGATTCGAACCCCTCCGCCACCAAGATGCCACTGTTGGATCTGTGAGCGAGGCCCTTAGCCCACAACTGCTCAGATATAATCGGCATCAAGCTGGAAACCCAATCCTGTAAGAAACTGCCACTGATACAATCGATATCTCTCCAGCAGATAGATAGAAGAGTATTCATCTCCCGGATTGTTGGATTTGGATGGAACCATATCCCAATCAGAATGGAAAAACTGATTTCATACATTAATTTTGCGTTCCATTATCCTCCAATGAACATGACAACCCTTTCCTCAGGATCATGAAAGGAGGAACAGGAAATCTGCTTTTGATCAGTTAACCTAACCGTTGTTAGTCGGCATGAAGATCTAAGAGCTTCTACAGTACACTTGATGTGGATCACACTACGGTTCAAGTGAACGGAGGCTGAAGGTGGGTCATTCCATGTAGGGCTGTTGCTGTTTGTCTTTACAGTAAGTCTGCCCAATTTCATGCAGCTGGGGACCATATTTCTGGAGATATTAAATCCTTCATTCTAAATGGTTTCCTAGAAGTTTGTAGTTAGAAAATGTAACATATTGCAGGTGAGTGGGAAATAAAAATTAAGTTAGTACTCAGTCGAAATACTTTCCCGACTTTCAGGTCCCAAGCTATGAATAACAAAAAATGAAGACATACAGCAATAACGCTATCTGAATGAAGAGAGAATGACCCGCGTGATCAGTCAGGGCCCGGTCCAGAACACTTGAGATCTCCCACTCCAACTTTCATGTCTTCATGGAGCTCACTTTGTGTCAAAGGCTAGAACAAAAGTTTCACCTCTGAGTTCCAGTGAAGGGAAACTGTAATCCTACAGCATACAAAGACATTTGTGTGTTACCAAATTTGTAGCAGCTTTCTCTAGGAAGAAAGATGGCACAGTAGCCTAGTAGTTGGCATTGTGACATTGCACCTCCAGGTTCAGGGTTAGATTCCTGCCTTGGGTGCACGTTTGCATGTTTCCCTCATGCTTGGTGGGTTTCGTCCGGGTACTCTGGTTTCCTTACAAATTCCAAAGCCATGCAGCTCAGTTTAATTGGTGTTTGCTGTAGCGAGTGTGTCTGCGCTTGTGTGCCGTGGGATGGATTGGCCGCCCGCAGTCCAAGGTGTACCCTGTCTATAGTACCCCGAGTAACCTAGGATAAGCTCCAGGCCTCCCGTAATCCTGAATTAAGATATTCGGTATAGAGCAGGAGAAGAGAGAGAGAGAGAGAAAGAGAGTGAGGGAGAGTTCTGGGAGGAACCACATATGGGTAAAATTACAACATGCCCATAAAGGTTTGGCTGTTTTGCCTAGATTAAGGTTCCTATTCTACATTATACAAGACAGATGAGACCATCATCCGAAAACAGAGTATGATATGCAGTGAAATGCTTACACGACCTAAAAAAGGAAATAGCAGAGGCAAATGCAAATGAAATAGAAAGTGAAATCTAAAATCTAAAATATGTAGTACAGTAATTTGTTACAATAAAATAATGTAAAATAATTTCCAGTAAAATGGAAATACTGTATATATGTTTTAAAAAAAATGAAAAATAGTATGGACTGTATCAATAAACTGTATGAAGTATAATGAATGTGCAATGCGTGCAATGTGCAAACAGCAGCAGTATGGGTGATCATGAAGTGTGAAATGAAATGAAATGAAATGAAATGATGAGCATCAGTGGTTGTCCATCATGAAAGTGTAATATTTAGCCCTCGTTTATATGTAAACGGAGCCAGAAATGTGCAACATACTGTACGTTTACAGTATGTCTTGTGGAATGTTCATATGTGTGTACATATACTGTAGCAAATAGCATTTGTATGGAAGAAACATCACATAACAAAATGGTTTATTTGCAGAAGCAAAAAATTATCCATCCGTCCACCCATCTTCGTTCATGCACCTACAGTACATGCACCTCCATCCATCTCTCCATCGATGTTCATCTTCATACATCTACATTCCTGTACATGCATCCTTCTGTTCATCCCCACCTATCCATCACCACATATCCATCTAGTTATCCATCAATCCTTCTTTATCCATCCATCCCTCTCTTTTTCATTTATCTTTATACATCTATGTCCTTCCATTCATCTCTACCCATCAACCTATCTCCTTCATTTTATTCTTATCCATTTTTGCACCCATCAATATGTGTCCATCCATCCATCCATCCATGCATCCATCCATCCATCTGCATATATTTATGCACATAAATCCATCACTCCATCTACAATTATCTTTATACATCTACAGTATGTCCTTCCATTCATCTACACCTACATACAGTATCTCCATCATCAATCTCTATCTATATACAGTATCTCCATGCATCAATTTCTCTTTTCATTTTTACAGATCTTCGTATGTTTATCCATCAAGCTCTCTATCTCCAATAATCTTCAAACTGTACATACATGTCCTTCTATTTATCTATGCCCATCTCTATCCAACTTCAATATTCATGCATCTATGCAATTCATTCATTTTTATACATATATGGCCTTCCATTCATCTCTACCCATTAATCTCTCAATATTAAAGTCTTCATTAACACCTATCCATGTCCAACCATCCATCTCTGCATATATCAATCCATCTGCATCCATCCATCCATCCATCCATCCATCCATCCATCCATCTCTGCATAATGTATCTTTATAAAGGCATATCCATCCATCAATTTCCATCCAGCAATCCATCTTTTTTCATTTCCATCCACCTATCGATCCAACAAGTCATCCATACCTATCAATTCATCTCCATCAGTCCAGCTCTCATCATCCATTCATGTCTATCCATCTCTTTTATCCATCTCAGAAATGCTGTACTGCATTCATAAAACTAATAACTCACATAGAGAACATGACCCATGTGCATTTTGTCATTCAGCTAAATTGAAATCCTATACTGTAAATGCAATTAAGTCCAATTCTCATAAAAGCTACATTTTCTATATGCTGCATTCTCCACTTATACCTCTGTCTCATAAGCGAGAGAGACTTGCTCAGTAATGCATGCAGTTATGGTAATGAGTTTGAAATGAAACTTGTGTTCTGAGCAGCTCACTCCTGGCAGAAGTGATAAAACTCTTTTAAAAAGAGAGAGAGAGAGAGAGAGAGAGAGAGAGAGAGAGAGAGAGAGAGAGATAGATAGGGATGGGGGATGTAATGAAAATAGAAACAGGAGTAAAGTATTTGGCAGCCAACCAAATTCAGAGACATAAAAGAAGTAGTGCTCTATAAAAGAGCAGTCTGGCCACATGTGCAGCATCAAAGCCAGTGTTTTATGAGAAAAAGACATTTGAAAACATCTGAGTACAAAAAGCTCAAGTAAGTCGATGCTGTATTAGATATAAAATTAATTTGCATTATCAAGCAAAAGCTGGTCCCAGTTTCTCAAATGTGAAGATTCACTGCTTTGATATTGTAAACAGATTACTTTTGGGGTTTGGACATTTAAGATGTCATTTGGAAAATTATGACAGGCATTTTTCACCATTTTCTGACATTTTATAGACCAAACAATAATTAATTTGTTTAACCCATATTTAATGAGGAAGTCCCTTGAGATTATCAGGGCACAAAATGGGAGAACGCTGAGCAAATCCTGGGTACCTGGTAGAGTCACCGTCATTTGCTATAAACTCTGAAATCAAACTTGCAAAATGCTTGGCGTCACACTAAATGATTTGTCAGGATATTGTTGTGTCCTTACCTTCCCCTCATGTCTGCCTGCCAGTCTCACTCCTCTGTGTTATCTATCCCTGCTCCTCTGAGAGAAAGATGTGGGACACATTGCTTTTAGGCTGATATTCTGTCTTATCTACAAGGTTTTGTTTTTTTTACTCTTCTCACTTTCCCCTGACTTTATTAGCTGGCACACAAACACTGATACTATTGTAGTTTGTCAGTGACAGGGATACTGTAACAAGCTGGAGGTGATATGCAAATTAAACAAAACAGTGTCATCATTTAAAGTCTGTCGACAAGAGTGTAATTAATCTGGCATTGATTTCCTGTCATCGCCCTGATCAATATTTCAATATTCCTTGTGTAGCAGCTCCTAAATTAATCTCAATAATGAGCGCTGCTGTTTTTCAATTTTGTATCTCACATTCCTTTGATGCAAATGTCAAACTGTGCATTCAAACAAGATGAAAATCTGACATTCAAAATGCCATTTATGTATCTCCACATGCAGGTTTGTGCTTTTTGGGCTACAGTTGATTGACAGATGGCTTCTTTGCATTTGTGTAAAGGCGTGCAGTATTATTTCCACGAGGACCTTGTGACCATGGGGGATGAGAGAGCAGAGGCATTGTGCGCTATAAAGTGTTATTCCCTGCGCTTTTGATGGCTTCAGCCTGAAGCCACCGTGCACTTACACCTGAAGCCTTCAGGTCACACTCGGCTAGCCCTCATCTTCTGAGAACAAAGAAAGGTCTTATGGGAGTTCACACCACAAAGCTGCACTCCAAGGGCGTTGGACAAGGAGACAGCAGCCTGCTCCCTGCTGCGTGCCTCTCTACTAAAAATCATCTTCGCTTCCTCTATGTGTCTTTCTATTTCTGTATCTTGCTCTTTCATTACACAAAAAACCCTCTCAGACTGAAAGACATGAAACAGCTGAGCATCTGAAATGGCTTAAAACACATGATTATGCATCTGACATATTTACATTGCAAAAGCTTGATGACTCAACAGCTTGAGCAATTAAAATCTTCTCCGCCACATGTCAGCTGTATAGATTATTTCCAAAAGCTGATCTATAGCACATAACAGATCTTAGCAAACCAAATTTGTTTCATGTCGGGCCTTTGGTCCTGTCTCAAATATGGCTTCTCTTGCCAATTGAGCGCATGAGAAATGTCACCCTCTTTCCCTCTCTTGCAAAAAAGATTTATACATGGCCTTTAATTCTCCAAACAGCAGGATGCTTCTGTATCTGAAAGCTCACACAGACCATTGGTTTGGTCCAGGAGGGGGACAATAGGATAAAAGCAGATGAATTAAAAAAAAAAAAGCAGAGCATATTAAAAAGAATGTTCAGCTGCTGCCTCCATCTAAATGCCGCTTTACACTCGCTGTCATCAAGTGATCATCTGTAATGATAGCCCAGCAGCCGGCAAGTCCCACCAGTGTCCAGATGTGTTTGAGGCATTGCTGGTCTTATAATCACAGACACATTGGCTCAACACCAGCAAATGAAACAGCCAAGCCAGACCCAAGAGGGACTGGCTATGCATGTTGTGAATTAGCTAATGTCAGCCTTAATTAAAACGTGCTAAGAAACAAAACACCTTTTTTCCACGATTGTCAGTCAGGTGTGCTGCTCCTGGTTTCCTCAGAGAAACGGCTGTATCTCAGAAGGATACGAAAAC
The DNA here is from genome assembly GCA_028570985.1 of Heterobranchus longifilis. Classification (NCBI taxonomy): domain Eukaryota; kingdom Metazoa; phylum Chordata; class Actinopteri; order Siluriformes; family Clariidae; genus Heterobranchus; species Heterobranchus longifilis. The sequence continues at coordinate 2,583,004 of JAOVVB010000049.1, forward strand.
TACAAAAGATGGAGAACTCTGTGAGATTTTACGTTCATAACATGGTGATGAATCTATTGCTTTTCCTATGAAATAGACTAGAAAGTATAAATCAAAGGTGGCCACAAGTCAGCTATTTTTCCACATAAACTTAAAAAGAAATGAGCCCCAGCCTTGAGCAGGAACCTGCACAACTCCATTTGTCAAGGCTGAAAACATAATGCACACATAATTACCAAATCAAAACTGGACTCGGGGGGGAAAAATCCACAAGCTTATCCTTCATTCAGCAGAGAGAATGATTTGTCCCCTCTACAAAACACGTCTGCAGTCACAACAGATAAATGTAGATGCTATGATATATGATACCCGAGAATCCACTACTTTCAGTTCAGTGTCAACAAGGTCATTGAACAGCTTTGCACTGTATTTTGAAAACCTCACAACAAAATCTTCATCTTACAAAGTTCTGCTTTTTGTATTGTAAGTATTGCTCAAAACAACTGTTTGTTGACACTGTCAGATGCATTGCACGTGGTAGAAAGTTGATGACACATGACAACCTTTACAGTCATTATTACTGTTTTGCTTTGCATGTCTGTAGAATTAAACAGCAGCATATATATAACTGATTTGTTCAAAACTTGGTAGAATATTTTTCTCCTGTTTTGCCCCCTGGCCATGGAATAACCTTAAATAAAGGTTAAAACAATGCAATTAATAGCTGGAGATATGCAGTAAGTGTTGTTATTTGTGATCGGCATCATTTCCTAAATTAATCTCGACTTTGGGAGCAATAAATGTGCAAAGATATGGTTTGACAAATAAATTACATTATCCAGCTTCTGATCTTAGATGTCTTTTCCTTTCTAAATATTTTGCAATCTTTCCTTCTCATATGTGTGAGAGGTTAAACTATAGAGGTCTATGGGAAGGTAAACCCTGTGTGAAATACAACTAAATATTTAAGGTAGCCTCTGTAAATGTCAATATTTGGTGTCAAAGTTCACCATGTTGAAATACCCCGTTCCTTTGGAGGAGGTGTTGTGCAAAAAAGGTTGATAACTAGAGACTTGCCACATTTCCACTGCATGGTACAACACGGCTCTACGGCTCTACTCAACTCGCTCTTTTTTTTAATTTCCACCAGCATAAGTTGTGGATAGAACCTGGTACTTTTTTGATAACAGGTGGAGTTAAAACACCGCAGACCACTGAGTGGCCAGAGAGAACCGTCATTAGAATTAAAACTTGCGTGATGCGGGACATCGTATTTTTAAATAGCCGAGATACCATATAGCAACTGCAATTCTTTTGTATTCACTCGCCCCAGATTTAAAATAAATTGCAGCCCACAAAACTAAGTCATACATTACGCCGTACAGTTGATGAAGTGCAGACATCGTTGCCGATGAAAGGATCAAGTGTCGCGATGAAGATGATGTCACGACAGTTTCATGCGGCGTCGCTATGGCGATCAGCTGATAATACAGCTTACACCGATGGGGTACTATCTGCAGTGGTAAACAAAATAGAGAAAAGGGCCTGGTACCAAAAGTCGAGCTGAATCATGCAGTGGAAATAAGGCATTAGAGTAAAGTGACACTGACCAATTTATATATCTTGACTGAGAGGGAAATGCAAATAAAATCTGGTTTGCTAGGTGAGAACCGTTAGAAATAGCACATCAAGTATTACCATCAAATGTAATCCTGATGCAGCACCGTCTTTTCCCTAAACAGCATAGATATTATCCCGTTTTCTCACATGACAGCTTGCTGATTGCAACCTTTTGCTTATCAACCTACACATCTGAGGGACTCGTTCATTGTCTCCTCCATTACAGACAGCACCGCCCTTCTAATCTTCCACTCACATCAGCATTGCTAATAAGGCCAACAGCTAGAGTATACTGTTTATATTACCCGCAGATGATGGAAATGGGATTGTGTAAAGAAAGTGACTCGGGATTTTCCTTTTCTTAAGGTGTGGTTTACTGTTTGCTATCTGTCCAACAATTCAAACCTTGTGATACAGACACATCGAGGCTATATTTCTGTAGACCTAAATTCAAAGGAGCAGGCTACTGCAGCAGGGAAGAATCTCAGACAACACTAAACACTGAAAAAATGAAGCAGCAAGGTCAGAAGCTTGTTTATAATAACAAGAAGTAACAATTGTGGTGGTTTCGCATGTGTCTGTGTGCAGGCTTAGGAAGGATCAATAGCCATCAGGTGCATGGGACTCAAGTGCAACACCCTCCCCATTGTGAAATCCTCTTAAAGCTTCTGATAGTTCAAGTAATCTGGAAGAGGCGACGTGTGAGTGTGTAGCTGTGTGTGTATGTGCGTGTGTTTGTGTGTTAGCGTCCAGTCCATGTGCCGTGTCCCCTCCCACAAAGGCTGTCTTCCAAAGTATCACATGCCCCACTGAATTTGAGTGCTTCAAGTGTCCACTGTGCAGTGAGAGAGAGACAGACAAAAAGAAAGAGACAAACCTAGAAAGAGAAGTCTCTAAAAAATATAATGCAAAAAATGTTTTTTTTTTTTTTTTAAATGCACTAATTACAATTACCTATATAGGCACTGAAATCAGCAAATCAGCTCTACTAGAACATTAAAACTGGCTGTGAAGGAAAGAAGAGTAAGACGTACTATCAATTGTAATGTATTACAACTTAGTTCTTATTTTTGTAGTTTTGGCGATCATTTCTATCGTTCTGATAACATTGTACTTACCTACCAAAGTAATTGCTGAGATCTGGAAATATGGCGACAATGCTACAAAAGTCTAGCCTGGCATCACCAGACTAATTTATAAATGTGAAATTAGTCTGGGACCTCTCAGTTCATTTTCGATTTCCGAGATCAAAATGCCTCTGGACAAAATTGGATAGACTTACAACCAATCAGAGCAACGAAATGTGACCTACAACCAATCAGAGCAACACGCTGAGACACACATGCAGGTTGGCACTTTGGTCTGTTTTGAAACAGGAAAAAAATGGCAGCCTGGTCACAAACTTTCTAACTTTGCAGCTAAGCAAAACACAAATGTATTTCTGAAAACATTTTAGGCAAGGAATAGGCAATACAGTAACAGAATCTTGATTCATATTTGATCAGAACTGCCTAGTTTGACCGTTTAATGTGAATTTCTGCTGAAAGTCGCCAGTTAAGATAGTCTCTCTTTAATCCGTTAACACCAACATACGGTCGCGGCACAAACTCATTTTACAGCTCAACTAAAATATGTTTCTGAAAACATTTTACCTAGTTTCACAGTTTGGTGTGAGTTTCCTGAGCATTGCGTGAATGGGTAGCGGCAACAGCCATCTTTGTTGACAATAATGCCTGCTGCTCGACTTCCTGAAATCTCAGCAATTTACTTGCCGAGTAGAAATAGCTTTGGAAATAGTGTATGGCAAGTGAAATAAGAAAGAGAGGAAGGGAGAGAGGGTGGCAGAAATGAGAGATAGAAAAGCTGAGACGGATGGAGACGCCTGTCCTGCTGGTTAACAGACACATACGATGAATATTGAGTGGGACAGATGAGGTCAGTTAAAGAGTGCTGAGGAAACGAGCAAAAAAAGAGCAGGCTTATTGGAGACGTAACGGATGAGACTCAACAACACTTGGAAAGGCCTGGAACTGGATATTGAATTTCAAAGACACAATCAAGACTCAGCAGGCAGGGAGGGGAGAGCTTCCTCTTTATGTGCCCTATGCTGCTGTTCTCATAGGAGCCAAATACTTCTCCGGTGATCAATAACCAGGAGAAAGTGGCCACTGGCCTTGATCCTAATTAGTGCAGGGTTAGAGCAGATTAGCTTGCACCTGAGCCCCTATCTTAGCCTTTCTCAAACAACAGCTCCCTTCCAATCAGGCTATACCTAGAAGCATCAGCATAATTCAGAGATATGTTGTGGGTGGGGGGGGCAGACACCTCAGCCAGTATATCAAATTCATTTTTTCTTGTTTATTGTTCATCTCATTGAGGGAATATCAGGTTTTCATTGTCCAGAAGACCAAAAATAAAGCAACACAAAATACGTAGGGTGGGGACAGGTGAGTCTTTCAAAGAGGGGTGTGGGGAGGGTGATTAGTGGCATTGCTATACTTTCAAATAAGATGGTTCTCATGGCAACGGAGCGATTAGCTATAAACCTTTGGTATCACAGCCAGGTCTGCTAAACACAAAGAGTTCAGGAAAAGGTTGGGAAGAGGAGACTATGAGGAGATTAGTATGCATTGCTAGCTGTGTGTGTGTGTGTGTGTGTGTGTGTGTGTGTGTGTGTGTGTGTGTGTGTGTGTGTGTGTGCGTGCGCGTGTGTGCGCGTCTGCATGCACGTGAGACAAGCCTGTCTCCACTAGAAAATACCTAAGCCTCTGTCGCTCTGTTTTCCACTAATCCATACAGCCAAATTAAATATTGTAAGCTTTTTGTAAAATGCAATCTTTTTTGCAAGCTCATCAATTGACTGAAGCACCTCTTTAACATATATCTGTGGTTTGGTTATAGATATATATATAAATATAGCTATAT
>JAOVVB010000049.1:2651327-2662906 GCA_028570985.1 Heterobranchus longifilis
TAAGAGTCTGATGTAAGAGTCTGATGTAAGAGTCTGATGTAAGAGTCTGATGTGAAGCTGATGTAAGAGTCTGATGTAAGAGTCTGATGTGAAGCTGATGTAAGAGTCTGATGTAAGAGTCTGATGTAAGAGTCTGATGTGAAGCTGATGTAAGAGTCTGATGTAAAACTGTAGCTTGACATTTTTCAACATAAAATAAACTTCAGACCGGACCAGAGTCTGCCTTATTTATCTTTCTAACTTTAAAAAAATGCACAGAGTGATTATGGGAACTGTTTGGGGACGTAAATGTAACTATAAACGGATTAAAATTACTATTAGTAAACCAAAAGCAATCACAGGTAATTTGCTGTGGTATAAAAGAGGAAACGCTTTAGGGTGTGCTATTATTACTATTATTATTCATATCAGTTAGACTGTTTCTTATCTTGAGGTTTATGTGACTATGTGATTAGCGCGATGCCTCACCTGGCCATGGTAGGTACAGTACAGATAGTTAGTGACAGCGGGATATTCTGCAGCCAGCGTGTCGATCTGAAAGACAGAGCAGTGGATGAATATGGTTAGACCAGCTGTCTGAGAGTGACGGCAGGCATGAGTAGGGCATGATGCCCTGACCTGTTTGACCCAGGGCCGGATGTCGTGGCTCAGTCTCAGGGAGCGCGCCTCCGCCTCCGACGCCCCGAGGGCGTGGCCCACCTGCCGGTCTGAGAAACCCTCCTGCTTGGCCCTTAGCAACACATCACCTGGAACACTGGAGCTGAGAGAGAAAACACAGACGATTAGCATCACACACCTAAAAACAAGTGGTGTGTTTTTACTTCCCTGGTGGAAGAAAGAAACACATTTAGATTTGTCCACATCTGTATATGGTAGTCAATTTATCCTTTTTTAAAAAAATTTTTAAACACATTACATGAAGTCATATTGTAAATTATATTAACGAAGAATAGATGCGGGTGTGAAAAATACGCTCAGGACAGATTCATAACAGTAACATTTGTTTTGCAGCTCGAGTAGAATATACATTTTACATTTCCAGCATTTGACTGACGTCCTTATCCAGAGTCATTTAAATCAATGCTTTGAAAGTCTCTCTCTCTCTCTCTCTCTCTCTATTAATGAATGCATCCTTATTCAGGTTCACTAGGTTACTGAACATCAGTAACAACAGGCACTCCCAGGAGGTTTGTCCTTTTTTTGTTTTTTCTAACACAAATGTCTAAATATGTCTTGACTATGATGAGTGAATACCCCTTTACTGTATGTTAAAAAAGTGTGAAAGTCATTACAACTAAAGTAAAGTTAGTGCCTGAGATTACAAGCCTTTACATTTTAAATGCATCTCAGATACACGCTGGATAAAAGTGGTGCATCTTTCTCTTTATGATATCTAAAAGATCTGTAAATGCTTTCGAACTCCTAAAACTGCTCAGGTACAAGAATGGCAATAATGACATAAACATGATGATGATTGCAGCATAAAAAAATAATAAAAAGTGACGCAGCGGTATCATCCGGAGATTGCAAGTTCGAATCCCGGGTGATGCTGTAGCCTCTGACAGCCGGAGGCCCAGGGAGAGAGAAAGAGAGAGATCAAAGAGAGCTCTCGCATCAATCACGGCTCTACAGCCAATCACGGGCATCTGTGAGCTCACGCAAGCGGAAGGAACAGGATAGCGCTGGCCTCCGAGTGTGCAACGCCGCTCCCAAAAAGACGAGATCGTGATTTCGAAAAGATGCGGCTGGTGGCGTCACGTGGCTCGGAGGAAACATGTGATAGACTGGAAGGCTGGACTCCCTGACTGGTAGTTGTAGCCTTAATTTGGATGTGTCTTAATGACGGGTGGGAACTGGATACGACTAAATTAGGGAGAAATTTGGGGGAAAAATCCTCCCCAAAGAAAAAAAAAACGATCTAATCAGACGATCGGGTGAAGTTCCCCACATCATGATTATAAAGAAGCATGATGTTCACATTCAAACGGTGTAATCATGAAGAAGAAGCGAAAAAAGCCCTACGCTACCACGGGATTGCTATAATTACAGTCAGCCCCGGAGTGTGCACACACACACACACACACACACGCACACGCACACACACACACAGGGTGCTGTTATGTTCTGGTGGGTGGTTTCCATTGGCATCGCTGCTCCTGCTGCTGCTTAACTGCCTTTGTTGCTGCAACACCAGAAATCCAGCCTGCCAGCTTCCGCGCTCCTGATTGGTTTAAGGCATTAAACGATGCCGAAGCACAGACTCGGTGTGTAAACACAGGGTGACGGGCCGTGCGCTAGTACGTTCCAAACAAATGTGCCGTGCATTACAGTAACGAAAAACAGAAAGCCTGCAGATTCTGCCTTCCCTCAGAGAGAGAGAGAGAGGGAGAGCGAGAGAAAGCGAGAGAGAGAGAGCGCGGCGGCAGGCTCGCGTCTGGAGACGCACCAGCATGGGGCGGCGGGTCTGTTACACTCCATACTGTCGCTCTCTGTGGACACACAATCTCACCAGCTATCCCACACACCAACTGTGAGCTTTTACTACAGACAGTCTCAGAGATACTCACGGACCTGCGGAGCACAACAATGTTTCAGCAGCTCATATGGCCGCTTTACAGTATTTAATATAAAATAATAACAAAAATGTAAAATGATACCTAATGCGGCGTGAGTAAAGATCCTGATTAGGTTCAAGTTTAACATAGTCACTCATTTTTGTTCCTGATTTACTTTAATTACTGTGTATTAGCACTGTATTAGCCCCTCCCCCTCACTATTCTGTGATATGATTGGTTAATTGAGTCAAAGGTGCCGGTAAGTTTTTCTATATTGGTTTAACCAATATGAGAATAGTCTAGAGTAGGTGTACCTGTAGGTGTATAGAGGAACTGCAACATTTTACCCCCTCAGATGTAGACATATCACTCATCATCTATTGTATACCGCGTTATCCTGTTTACAGGCTCGCAAGGGGCCTGAAACCTATCCCAGGAGACTCAGGGCACAAACACACACTTACTCACACACTAAGGGCAATCTGGGAGCGCCAATTAGTCTAATCTGCATATCTTTGGGCTGCAGGAGGAAACCAGAGAACCCGGAGGAAACCCACCGAGCACGGAGAGAACATGCAAACTCCATGCACACAGAGACGGGATTGAATTTGGCTGGGAATTGAACCCACACCCTGGAGGTGCAAGGCGACAGTGCTAACCACTACACCACCGTGCAGCCATGCAAACATATATTCATATATATATAATTTTTTTTTGGCAGTGTGGTGATACAATCGCTTTACATACCTGAATCTAATTTTTTTCTCATCTCTAATGATTATCATTATAATTAAAATCATCAATACCAAAACGATTTAGTCCGCTTTCTTTTTTCTTTAAGCAATTTTTACTTATTACATTTTTTTAGCTATAGCATTTATGTTTATTTATTCAGGAAATCGTATTACAAAATTTGTGAAAATGTGTCTATGATAAAATATACTGAAGCTATATTTGGAACGCTGCATATTACTATAAATCCAGTCATCGTTTTAAATATTTTAAACATATCTGAAATGTTTGATATTTCTGTACAGCTGCTTCGTGGTAATGCACATTGTTGGAAATGCGATCTGAATAAAACTGAGCTGATTTAAATGAAACATGATGTATGAAGCAGTCAGGAGCTGAATGTCTAGACGCAACGTATAAAAGCTTATAAACTGTTTAAAACCTTTTTCATAGATAATTATATCATGTCGAGATAAACTTGTCACACATACAGTACAGCGTTCATAGACACTCTTTCCAATGACTGGACATTTCACTGGACACAGAAAAACACATCTTTTTTTTTTTTGGACACACTCCGCCCTAACAAGGAAAAAATTACATTCAACAGACCACTTGATTTTTTTTTAGTTTATTTTTTTATGAGTGCTCCCTTCCTGTCCATCACGCCCCACTTCCTATTGTTTACCTGTAGAGTGATGAAACGATAAGCCGCTGAGTGAAATGCACTTTGTCTACAAAAAAAAAAAAAAAAGCTGGATATGTGACAAATAAAAGCTAAAACATAAAACTGAACTACTGGAAGGAATCAAGGAGCGAAGACTTTCACGTGTTTCCTCCGAGTCACGTCACGCCATTTTTTCAAACTGCGAGCTCACGCACCATTGGGAGTGGCGTAACACACTCGGAGGACGGCGCTATCCGTGATTGATGCGAGAGCACTAAGTGCTGCCCTTCCATCCTTTGGCCAATCAGCTCTCTCTAGACCCCCGACTGCAGGAAGCTACAGCAGCACCTGGGATTCGAACTTGCGATCTCCAGATGATCGGTTGAGCACTTTACCGCTGCGCCAGGTGGTGGTATTGCACCAACTGAGTTTTATCACTTTAGTTAAATTTAGAGTATCTGCACAATAACATTTTAAGAAAAACATTTAAAATCGTGAAGAGATTCTAAACAATCCAACATTCAAATCAATCCAAAACAACAAAGACTCCAACAATCGATCGATTAAATCGCTTTGAACTAGTCGGAGCACAGGGTCCTTCATGATACAGCGCCCCCTGGAGGAGAGAGGGGTTACGGGCCTTGGATCGAGGGCTCAACAGAGGCAACTTGAACCTCTGACCTTCTGATCAGTAGCTGTGAGCCTTCACTCTAAGTGAACGTGTCCTGATTTCTTTAAAGCACTGCTGCAGCGTGGATCACTGACTCACTGGGGTCGGCCCACAGAACACTTACTGAAAACTAAATCTATCCCAACATCGCCATCTAGTGGCAAGCGCTTCCCTTCTCTACAAATCTAACTGACGGGATATATAATCTTTATACTGTATACTTGTGGTGCGATCGTCACCTGTTGTACTGACGCAGGTGCTGCTCCAGCTCTGTGATGCGCCTGAGTTTGTGCAGAAACCATTTATCGATAGCTGTGAGCTCATGAATCTGATCCACGCTCACTCCATCATGCAGCGCCTAGAGGGACAAAAACAAAAAACAAAAAAAACAGAACGTCAACACTTAATGCTTAACGCTGCTTAAGCGTTCTCTTATGAGAAACCGGTTGATCAGAGCGCTGGGACAAATCACATGAGACGTCGGGTGTGTTAGTAAACAGGAACGAGTAACATATTGTTAGGTCGTTGTTAAATAAGGGATAATAGCTCATGATAGCGAGCCGCCAGCGAGCCGCGTCCTCTGAATATAAAACGCAGACGAACCGTGACCGCCCGGGCGCCAATCGGAAGTCGGCCCTTGCTCGAGTGGAGAGAGAGAGAGAGAGAGAGAGAGAGAGAGAGAGACTGGAGTGAAAATTACGGTGTAGCAATTACCGCAAGGCTAACCTTGAGAGTTATTGATATTTCCTGCCTTGATGCAATTTGGGCCATTTGTTCCTAATAAGCAATAATTTCACGGAATGCTTGCTTTCACACAGCAACTGGATACGCGTGCATATTTATATTTATATCTCCAATCATTTTCAAGGTTACTCAAAAACAAGTATGGGAAATAATTATTAGTAATTACATTTCGAAAATCTATTTCAACAGATTAAACAGGTGAGAATATTCTCCCGCCCACTTACAGCCTGGCCTGGGCAGCACAGTCACGCTGAAAACCTCTAGATAGATAGATAAATAGATAGATAAATAAATAAATAACATGTGCAAGTGAGCCGTTTAAAGCTCCACCTGTAGCATTCTTATCCTGCCTGGATGTTCGGTCGTATAACCGCGTGTGCTGGCGAGCGTGAGAGCGTACAGAACGCGGTGCGAGCCACCTACGCCTGGCCGAGCGGAGTGAAGCTGAAGAGAAGTGTGTGAGGGTTACTGAGAGCCACAGCGGTCCTGCGCTCTACCTTAGCCAGGGAGAAGATGCGCGTGCTGGAGGGAACGGCCAGCTCCCGGCGCAGGTCGTGCTGCTCGCTCCACGGCTTCTTCAAGGGCAGGTGTGGGGCAAAGCCGTCCACGGAGGGGTGGCACATCCGCAACGCCTTCTGGATGCTCTCTTCAAAGGTACGACCCACCGCCATGACCTGGGAGAGGAGGAGAGGTGATGAGAGGAGGAGAAAAGAGGAGAGGAGGAGAGGAGGGGAAGTTAAGAGGAAAGAAGAGCAAAATGATGTGGAAAAAAGAGGAGAGAGGAGTAAAGTTAAAGTGGTATAGAAGAAGAGAGAGAAGGAGAGACAGGAAGAGCAGAGTAGAGCAAAGAAACAAAAAGAAGAGAAGGGGACAGAAGCGACGTCCTCTCACCTCTCCTACGCTCTTCATGGCGCTGCCGATCTCGCGGGACATGCCCTGGAAGCGGTCCAGGTCCCAGCGCGGGATCTTGGTCACTATGTAGTCCAGACTGGGCTCGAAGCAGGCCGTGGTCTTTCCCGACACTGCGTTCTTTATCTCGGGCAGAGGGATGTCCAGGGCCAGCTTGGCTGCTACGAATGCCAGCGGGTACCTGGGGTGAGACATTTCACTCCAGTCATTCAGACATTCGAGGACTCGTTACTGACAACAACTGCAAGAGTTCACCATCAACATCCAGGAACCAAACAAGACAAGAAACACAGTCATTTCTATTACATCTTCAAAAATAGCTACTTTATTTAATACATTTTATAAAATAACAATAACAATAAACATTAAAATAAATACATAATAAAATAAATTTTAATAAATAAAATAATAAAAATGTATAATAACAATAGGAATAAAACCAAATTCTTTGATAGATTTCCTTAACAGTTGTATTTTATAAAATGTATAAAATAATAATTAAAAATGAAAAAAAAAAAAGAAAAAAAAATTAATAATAATAATAATAATAAGCCGCCGAACACATCTTTCCACTCGGGGAAAGTACGACCCCCTTCTCCCGCTTGTGAGAGGCACACGATTAGTCTGTGATCGACGTGAGACTGTGTGCATGCCGTCCCTCCGTGTCTAAGAAAGCACACACGGCCAATCTGCTCTATGGACCCCGGACTGAGGACGACTGTAAGCATCACCCTGGAATCAAACTCATTTCCGGCGAATGTGCTTTTGGTGTTGGCACTCAGGAGCTTTAGTGTGTTGGTATGTTAAACAACTCAAAACGCTGGCACTGGAGACTCCATCCATATCAACTATCATATAAATATGTCCGAGGGTGAGTCACATCCAACTATCCACATTTTGGCTGTAGAATTTATTTTAATTAACTTTTACAAAAGAAAAATACATCATTTTTCAACATAATATTTCTGCTTTTCGATACACTTTGTCCATCCGTCAACAAGCTTTCATATTCCCTCATTAAAAAAAGTTTTAGTCTGAGCTGCGAATGCACCGCCGTCTCACTGTAACGAACACTGTTGATTGTTGAACCCTTTTCCTGATGATGTTCCAATACTTATGGCCCTTGAGAATCCCAGAAAACGTTGATGAATTTCCCAGCTGATGGTCGACCTTTGAACTTTTTCTCGGCCTGTAATTGAGTCTGTTTCCGTTCCAGACTCTCAGACTCGTAGTGATGAATCCGTGTCTCATCACCAGTAATGATTCTCTTTAAGAAACTTTCACTTTCCTTAGTATCGGTATGAATTCTGACACGTTCACACCTGCACAGCAGTGACGGGGGGAGACAGGAGCCTTGAGCTGAAAGAGCTGATTAGACAATTAGACAATTATTAAAACTCAAAAGTTGTAATAATATACCTGGAGTGCGGTTAATTTTTGACTCACCTTCCTATATCAGAACTCTTAGCGTCCACAAAAACTAGTATATTGAAGGAGAAATATATAAAATGATATAAAACATCAGTGAAGCAGCTACTGGTCTCCATCACTTTATTAATGAACAGTAAACAGTGGACGCCAAAATATCTGCTAGTGAATAATCTGTACTTCTCATAACATCATTTACAGTCAAACATCTCCTCATACAGTGTGGCTCTCGGACAACCTCTCTCTCTCTCTCTCTCTCCTTCACACCGTCTTAGTAAGAAAAAAAACCCTATTGTTTCATTCTATGTGATTTTATTCTGTTTTTTTTTCGTTCTCTTTCTGAAGTCTGAATGTCTAAATGTCTTTCTAAATATACGGCGCGGTTTCACACTGAACAGCCTGACTGGTGGGTGGGTGTTGTCAAAGTTTGGCATCCAATGTGTTTAACATTTGGCAGGAGTCGTTTCTCGATAGTTCTGCGACAACAAACACAAAGCCGGCGTGTTAATCGCTCACTTTTCTAACTTTCTGGAAAGTTTCGCAGGTGAGACGCGAAAAACTCAGTTGCTGACATTTTCCCTCCTGTTTCTCTCCGAACCTCGATAAATACCTGCAACTGCTTCACCTACGGGGCGGCACGGTGGTATATTGGTTAGCACTGTCGCCTTACACCTCCAGGGTCCGGGTTCGATTCCCGGCCAGGCTCGATTCCCGTCTCTGTGTGCGTGAAGTTTGCATGTTCTCCCCGTGCTTGGTGGGTTTCTTCCGGGTACTCCGGTTTCCTCCCACAGTCCAAAGATATGCAGGTTAGGCTAATTGGTGTTCCCAAATTGCCGTAGTGTGTGAATGAGAGTGTGAGAGTGTGTGTGTGTGTGTGCCCTGTGATGGATTGGCACCCTGTCCAGGGTGTACCCCGCCTCGTGCCCTAAGTCTCCTCGGATAGGTTTCAGGTCCCCACGACCCTGAATACAGAATAAAGGGGTATAGAAGATGAATGAGTGTAAATGTGTGTGTGTTTCCTCTCTCTCTCTCTGTAGATGAGGCTCACAGTGATAAGGCGAAGGAGAGCATCAGAGGGAAGTGTATGCAGTACCTGGAGCGGGCGGAGAAGCTGAAGGCCTACCTGAGGAACAAGGACAAGCAGGGCAAGAAACCTGTGAAGGAGACGCAGAGCAATGACAAGTACAAACACACACACACGCACACGCACATCCTCCTAAAACACACACACTCATATTCATTGTATCAACTTTGTATTATTCATGTGTCATTATGTGTGTGTGTGTGTGTTTCAGGAGTGACAGTGACAGTGAAGGTGAAAACCCAGAAAAGAAGAAACTGCAGGAGCACCTGATGGGTAAGTGTGTGTTACTGAGACTGATACACAGGCCTGATACACTGTGTTACACAGGCCACGCCTCCTTCGCTAAGACTGACAGGTACACAGCCCACGCCTCTTTTACTGAGACTGACAGATACATAGGCCACGCCCCTTCACTGAGACTGACAGGTACACAGGCCACACCCCCTTCACTGAGACTGACAGGTACACAGGCCACGCCCCTTCACTGAGACTGGCAGGTACACAGGCCACACCTCCTTCACTGAGACTAACAGGTACACAGGCCACGCCCCCTTCATTGAGACTGACAGGTACACAGGCCACGCCCCCTTCATTGAGACTGACAGGTACACAGGCCACACCTCCTTCATTGAGACTGACAGGTACACAGGCCACGCCTCCTTCACTGATCTTGACACCTCCACTTCTTCTCCCAGAATGGAGATGGTGTTGGTCTTGATCTTTCTGAAGTCTACAAAAGCAGATGGTTTCTTCCACCAGGTCTCTATTCTCTGTCTCTTGTCCACAATTACAGAGTCTGAGAGTGTGTGTGTGTGTGTGTGTAGGTGCCATAGTGATAGAGAAGCCGAATGTGAGCTGGAGCGATGTGGCTGGATTGGAGGGAGCTAAAGAGGCGCTAAAGGAAGCCGTCATCCTGCCAATTAAATTCCCTCATCTCTTCACAGGTGTGTGTGTCTGTCTGTGTGTTTGTTTTCAAAATTTACCGAAGCTTTTTAAGACATTAAATAGATGTGTGTGTGTGTTTCAGGTAAACGCACTCCGTGGAGAGGAATCTTACTGTTCGGACCTCCTGGAACGGGAAAGTCCTACCTGGCTAAAGCTGTAGCTACAGAGGCTAACAACTCCACCTTCTTCTCAGTCTCCTCGTCTGACCTCATGTCCAAATGGCTGGGGGAAAGCGAGAAGTAAGGCATCATCCACACACACACACACACACACACTCTCTTTTTCAAATCCAGCCTTAAACACAATAAGGTTTACACTTTATATTTACTTAACAATCATGTTAATCATATTTAACCATCAATTTGTTACTGCGGTTCAGAATTTATCCAGTAGGGGGCAAGGATGATTATATTGATGTATTAATAATACATCCCCCCCCCTCTCTCTCAGGTTGGTGAGGAACCTCTTTGACCTCGCTCGTCAGCGCAAACCCTCCATCATCTTCATCGATGAGGTGGACTCTCTGTGTGGCTCACGAAGTGAAAACGAGAGTGAAGCAGCTCGCAGGATCAAGACAGAGTTCCTGGTGCAGATGCAGGGTGAGTGAAAGAGAGAGATGAGGGTGGAGGGATGGAGAGGAGCTGGTGTGTTTGTTGGTGTTTGTTGGTTTTTCTCAGTGTTTTTTTTTGCAGAACGATATTAGATTTTAACACAGTGAAATATAAATGTCAAACTGTAAGAAAAGCTTACAGGACAAATTCATGTTATCAAATAAAATCTGTGTGTGTGTGTGTGTTCTCTGGCAGGTGTGGGGAACAACAATGATAAAATCTTGGTTCTCGGAGCCACTAACATCCCATGGGTTCTAGACGCCGCCATCAGGAGAAGGTCAGTGATCCACGCTCAAACACTGCAGAATAAAGTTCTGAACCCTAAACCAGAGTAATGTCCACTTTCCCCTGGTTGCCTGTTTCATGGCTCTAACACACATTCATACACATACAGAGGGTATTGTTTGTGTGTGTTTGTGTGTGTGTGTGTGGTGCAGGTTTGAGAAGCGGATCTACATCCCGCTTCCAGACGAGCCGGCTCGGGCCGCCATGTTCCGTCTGCATTTAGGGAACACGCCCCACAGCCTGAGCGAGGCCGACCTGCGGCAGCTCGCGAACAAGACGGACGGCTACTCCGGCGCCGACATCAGCATCATCGTCAGGGACGCGCTCATGCAGCCTGTCCGCAAAGTGCAGTCCGCAACACACTTCAAGAAGGTCACTCTCTCTTACACATACATACACATACACACACACACATACACACACAGATGTTTTATACCAGCTAAACACCTTTATGCTACTACACTCAGGGCTAAACAGGTAGCATACTAACGGTATTATCAATTGCATCATCATCATGGGTGGTTGCCGTGGTAACTTCACAGGTACGAGGTCCGTCCCGTAGTAACCCCTCTGTGATGGTGGATGACCTTTTGACCCCTTGTTCCCCCGGTGACCCTGCTGCCATGGAGATGACCTGGATGGACGTGCCTGGAGACAAGCTGCTAGAGCCCATAGTGTGTATGGTAAGAAACACACACACACACACACACACACACACACACACACACACACACACACATTAGAGGACTGACTTATTGTATGTATGTATGTATGTATGTGTGTGTCGCAGGCCGACATGCTGCGTTCTCTGTCCACCACTCGGCCCACGGTGAACGCTGAAGACCTGCTGAAGGTAAAAAGGTTCACCGAGGATTTCGGACAGGAGGGCTGAGAATCAACAAAAACCTGCCCATCAATCACACCCAAGCCCCACCCCCACAGACTGAGC
>JAOVVB010000049.1:2663006-2673535 GCA_028570985.1 Heterobranchus longifilis
GTTTAATTTAAAAACTAAACATTTAATGTTTATGACACTTACATCCAATTTGCATAATAATTTGGAACACAGTGTATTTATAAAAGAAAATTTTTTAAAAACATTATCATTCTCCTTC
Organism: Heterobranchus longifilis; assembly: GCA_028570985.1. Classification (NCBI taxonomy): domain Eukaryota; kingdom Metazoa; phylum Chordata; class Actinopteri; order Siluriformes; family Clariidae; genus Heterobranchus; species Heterobranchus longifilis. The sequence goes on from JAOVVB010000049.1 coordinate 2,663,125, forward strand.
CACTTCACAATAATGTACCACTTTGTGTTGGTCTGTCACATATAAAATCCCGATAAAATACACTGACGTGACAAAATGTGGAGAAGCTCAAGAGGTGCGAATACTTTTGCAATGTAGTACTAAATTTGGCTTTTAATTTTAATATAAATTAAAATGGTTAAGATGGTTATAGATTTTCATGATATAGAATCATGCAGAAGAAATACATTTGAGAATCAATTATATTTCCCCATCAGCAGTTGAACCTGTGACAGATGAGTGTTACTGCATCATAAAATAGACGACCCAATCACACTGCAATATGCAAAGTTAGTCATCGGCTAAAGAATGTTTGGAGTCGTTTAAAATTTGTAAATTGATGAAATCTAGATTTCTTAATGAAGGTAAAATTTTAGACACAGTTATAATATGTTTTTTGTTCGATATATCAATAGACATGATGAACACGGTGCTGCACCTGTGTGGATGCCTAACGGGTCGAAGTTCTCCATGTTGCAGACAGTCACGCAGTTATCAGCCACGTCTCTGACCACCTCGTACTCCACCTCCTTCCAGCCCATCAGAGACTTCTCCACCAGGATCTGCCTGCTCATGGCTAAAGCCTGACATGTAAAACACAAAGAAAATTCAACAGTTTGGTTTACTTGCCTGTTTTCACACACACATCCGGCACAGCTCAGGAGGGGCTCGGTAATTAGGTCATATAGAAGCGGATGAGCTAAATTAGAAAAAAAATAATAATAAGAAGGAAAAAAAAAAGTGCGGTCCTCAGGTTTGGGACTCCCAAAACGAGCGTTCCTCAGGGCCAGTGCGAAAAACACATCTTATTAAAGGTATATTTCAAGCAGAAAAGCTAACAGGCTGGTGGTGGTGTCAGCGTTATCACGAGTAATCGAGGCATTCAGCACTTTTATAAGGTGAAAAAAAGAAGGAAAAGGGAAAACTATACCTCAATCAGGGGGATATCTCAAAAGAATCTCATCCGTGCATTAATTTTTTTAAATGGTTTAACACACACAATCTCAGACTGAGGAAAGCTGTACCTTGCGTGCGGTCTCTTCCAGTCTGCGCGGGTCGCTGCACAGGCCGGAGCCCAGGCCGCCGAGGGCGTACGCCGAGCGCACCATCACAGGGTACCCGATTTCATCTGCAGCCTTCAGAGCGTCTGCCACCTACAGGACAACGGCAAGTATTACAACATAGCGCTCTTGGATTCTTTTCACTAGCAGCGGTTTTTACGTTATGTGAATCTTTGAACTTTGTTCTTCATTCAGTCGTGTTTTGTATGATAACGAGATAAAAACATGAGATGGTATGTGGTGTAAATCAGAGATGCTAATGCATTGCTGCAGACAATAAGGAAATTGATTTAAATGATATTGATTGTATCATTCATATACTGGAATGGTGTGTTTGGAGGAGGAGCGCAACAGAGCGCACTTCGGGGTGTCGACTTATCAAATATTGGACCTTTAAATGAACTCATTCTCAAAACTTTACAACATATATTAAATAAAAATGATTTCCTTATTATAAGGCGTTGATTATATGAATCGTCCATGTGAGAAAGTAAGTGCGTGTTAATATAACCTAATATCTTATAAAAAAAAAAACTTAGCATTTATAATTGCTGTGATGTCCATATTTATTGAGTAACTACACTGTATTTGTTCTGATCATTACTAAAAATAAGACCACGATGATTAATGTTAACTGAAAGTTTAATTAAGGTTTTCGGAGGTTAATTCAATGTGACTCCATAATAAAGCCTACATGGTGTGTTCCAACATTTACATCCACTAATCTGGGTTCAGTTGATTAACCTCTACTGGAAATACATTAATAATAAGAAGTATTAATAAGCTTCCTAACAATAAGGCTTAATTAATGCTTAAATGTCACCATGAATGTTAGACAAAGGAGCATTAATGAAAAAACACAACCATTTTGCTCCGATTGAGAAGATCATGTAGGTGGAGAGCGAATAGATGAGCGCGTCTCTCACCGACTCCACGGCGACGCTGGGAGCGATCCTCTCGCCGATCTCCTTCAGCTTATCAGCAAACAGCTGTCTGTCCTCAGTGGCGATGATGGACTCTACGGGAGTGCCCAAAACCTTCACGCCGTACTGCTGCAGCACGCCGCTCTGAAACAGCTCCACTCCTGAACGCACACACACATACAGGATGTTTTAGTAAAGACGGCTCAAGCCGAGTTATTGATTTGATATCGATGACATGCAGGTAAGAAGTGTGAAGGCAGTGGGCCAGTGCTGGCTCAAACGCTTATGGCTGTAGGTTACTGGGTTACTGATCAAAAGGTCGGGGGCTCAAGCCCTAGAGCAAGGCCCTTAACCCTATCTGATCCAGGGGGCGCTGTATCCTGCCTGACCTTGCACTTTGACTCCAGATTCCTTAAAAATAAAAATCACAGTGCTGTAAGCTACATGTGACAAATAATAGAATCTTAACTCGTATCACAGAACGTATAAAACATGGTGTCAGAACATAAGAAGTCTACTACAAGTCGAATATCTAATACAAACAAAAGTTAGGACAGTACTGATCAAGGTTTCTTCCTTTTGTCATATCAGGGAGTTTGTCCTGGCTACCGTCACCCTGGACATGCTCATCAGGGACAAACTGATCATTATAGTCTTCGTATGTTTTGCTTTGCGACAATAACCAGTGTTAAAAGCATTATGTACCAATATAACTGTGCATGGCTATATTATATGTACTGGCTATATCATCTATACATATAATAAAACTATAAAGTCATAAGACATTGATATATATCTGTACATTGAAGATATTTGCGGAAAAATTATTTGGGGTAGGGGCGGGGCCTAAGATGAGTAATAGAACACATCAAGATGGTTTTTGGAATTTTTGTCTGTCGTTTGTGCTCGCATCTCGTGAAAACTACTGAACTCATTTAAATGGGTGTATTTGACCGAGCTTGAGGAAACATATAGGCTTTGATTCATTGCAATCTGCCGATGGGAAGAGATGATATGCTAATTTGAAATTTAAATGGAAAACGCCTTTACATCATAAAAAATTCGACCTTGAAAAAATCATTACTTCATCTCAAAATTCAACAGATGGAGCTTTACATTTGTTAACCTTACGTATGGGTGTGCAATTGAAATCTACTTAATAAACGCGATCGCACACCTTCATTCCGCATACTTTGCGGCAACACGTAAAAAAAATTTTGTTCATTCCAAAATTCAAATACATTTTTGTAAACATGCATATGAGTGCGCATTGAAATTCCACATCTAGTATCATATACTGTACGTCCAGTGCAGCCTTTCTCAAACATAACAAGGCCTCTCTCAAACCTCTGATCAACACACCAGACTAACAGAAATGAAGAATATCATGTTTAAATCCCACTGCTTAATCAAATATATTTTATGGTAATCTTAAATATTAATTACAAAATACAAAAATTTTAAATGTATTTATTTATTTATTATAAACAATATCTTGTGGCCAACACTTTGGGAAACACTGGTCTAGCCTACCAGGCAACCTGTGGTTGTGCCAAACCATGCAGTACTTCGAATGTCCACTGGGGGCTGGTTCCAAAAGCAAGTCAATCCCAACAGACACCCATGTTAAAATTAGCAACTTTACAACAGAAATAAACATTTACAGGACAGTTCAAAAAAAGTTTTTTTTTGTCTTAATAGCTATCATGACAACTGTATAAGAGTGAATTTTAATGTTACTCATCAATTTAAATTATATTAAGCCATGTTAGCCATGAAGTTAGCAACATTTAAGTGACAGCTGCATTGTAGGCATCAAACTGCTAGCTGGCTGCTAAGCATCGCTTTAGCTAACCAGCTAACCGGAATCGTTGTTGTTTAACTTACCACATGAAAGAGTAGAGGTTGACATGGGACGACATATAGAGAAGGGATGACGAAGTTCAATCAAATGTATTAGTTAACATTAGCCACCATAGCATTTTAGCTAAGCTAAAACTAAACTCACTAGTAGGTAGCGTGCTTCCAAACAACAGCCAGGCTCTGTGTGTTCCACTCATTTGCACATTTATGGATTAACCAAGCTTTAGCCTGTGTCAGCTTCTGCCAAGATGCCGCCGACCTGGAAGGGTTTGTCCTGTTCTTTTTATACAGTGTAAGGTCGAGCCTATAGTTTAAACATTACAGAAGTATAATATCTTCAACTTAGAATTGAGGGGAAGACCTTCCAAAAAATATTCTAGTGTAATAAGGGCGTTAAAGTACTGTATAGTCCCGCTGTACTTCAGGGCATTAAGAGCAACCTGCCCGTGACCCGACTCCCACTGCAAGCTGATGAGGACAGTGGACTGGCGCAGCAACCTACAGCAGCTAAGGAGCAAAAAGAGGTGGTTTCCAAGCAAGCAGAAGAGGCACAAAACTTTTAGCTATAGAGCTATGCCATCACGCTTCCTGTCCAATGTATGCACCATGGATAACAAAACAGATCTGGGAGATAAGGAACTGTTGTGCTTTTGTTTTTACTGAAACTTTGCTAAATAGCATCAACCGGACTCAGCTTTCGAACTTGAGGGCCTGCTTCTGTTCTGAGCTGACAGGAATCAGCTGTCAGCGATGTCCCTGGATGAAGGACTATATATCAATAAAGACTGGTGCACCAACTGTTCCCTGATTAGTATCCACTGTTCCAGGGCAGTAGAACACCCAACAGTAAAATACAGACCACACTACTTGTTACAGGGGTTTACGGCTGTGTTTATTGTCGCTGTTTACGTTTCCCAGAATGCTAATGCTAATGATGCATGGAGGGAGCTTTATGACAGCATTAGCTCAATCCAAAACAAGCACCTGGAGGCACTCTACATGACGGCAGGAGACTTCAATCATGTAAACTGACAGACATTTTACCAAAGTTTCAACAGCACATCAACTGTGTCACCTGAGGGAAGAGTACGCTTGACAGAGTGTGTACCATCAGGAAAAGGAATTATAAAGCCATCCCCTGCCAACACCTTGTCTTCCCCGAACATATCTCCATCATGAGGGTCCTAACATACTCTGTGAGTTTAAGTACAGAAAGACTATCACTTGGTGAACAGAAAGACTATCACTGTGTGAACTACCAATCCTCTCTTGGGTTGCACTGATTGTCAGATGTTCAGCGAGGCGGCAACAAGGGAATAGTTGTGGTCCTCAATGAGCAGGCGTCACAAGCTACAGTACATTTGTATAGTAAGGATGTTATTTTCACCAGAACAACTGTCACACACCCAAACCCTGGCTGAATGCAGAGGTCTACACATTACTAAGAGTTTGCATTCTGGGGATGCCACAGAACTCAGGGCAGCAACAAGAAGTTGCAGGATACAGGTGGCAGGCTACCAAATACTCAACAGAGTCATTTCTTCTCTGATTAACACAGAAGTGTTTGGAGAGGCATTAAGAGTGTCACAGGTTTTAACAACAATGACACTGAGTGCCCTATAGACCTGTCTGTACCTGATGCACTTAAACATCCTTTAACGCCATTTACGGTCCAGCCTCCTCGCTATACCAGAGGATAGTTCGATGAAGTGCTCCACCCCTCCTTCCCCATTCAAAGATAGAGCAGACATTGAAGGCGTCCCCTGCTTCAAATACCTGAGGGGTGTATTTTGCGAACAACCTCACATGGAGCTACAGCATGGCCTGTCTTGTTAAGAAGGCCCATCAGTGCCCATACCTCCTGACGAGGCTAAAGCCCTCCAGCCTCATTCCAGCCTCATTCCTGAGGGTGTTGAGGAGAGCACCCTCACCTCCTGTAGTGAAGCAGTTTCTCGGTTGCAGCCAGGATGGCCATGGAGATGGTGGTGAAGTCTGCTCGGCAGATCACCGGCAGCAATCTATACACTATTGAGGACAGCTGTATCAGTAAGCACAAGTGCAAGGTCTCCTGCATCATGACGTATTACTGCATCATGGTATGCTAACAAACGGGTTGCCCCATCCTGTCTGGCAGGAGGTTACCCAGCATACGGGCTAGTACCACCAGGATGAGGAACACCTTGAATATGAATAAAACACCACTGGACACTCTTTCTTAATACACTCTGCATTAGTTTTATGATCAAGCCATTCTGCCATTACCTCCTAATTACCGTTGCAACTCAGATTCATGGATTTGTGGTGGATTATTGGGTGTTTTATAGATTACTGTTATCTCCTTCTTTAATTACGAGGACCTGTTTTACTTAATTTTGCTTCAGTATGTGTACTGGAATGACATTTTAAAGGAAGACCGTCAGACCTAAAATTTTCGAGGATCTCACCACAGTTCAGCGCCGTTTGTCCGCCCATGGAGAGAAGGATGCCATCGGGCCTCTCGTTTTTGATCACCTCCGTCACAAACTGGGGTGTGATGGGCAGGAAGTAGACCGTGTCTGCCTGTTTGGTCCCCACCTCGTTCGTCTGCACCGAGGCGATGTTCGGGTTCATCAGCACCGTTTTCAGGTTCTCCTCCTGCATACACAGCAAAGTGAAAGATGTTTCTTCTGCCCCAGTGTAACATTTGCTGCATTTCCTGATCCATTGTAATATTAATAAAAAGTCGTATTAGCAACGCCCACAGCGCCCGGTCTCACACGGACACTGGGTTGTATTCCAGGACTCATAAATCATATTAAAAGACCAAAAATAGATTATTTCAGGACAAAGCGACTGCTCCGACATACTGACACTGATTTCCTTCACCATGCAGGAATATCCACCCAGTACTAATTCACTAATTATATACGTATTCGCAATTCGCAGAGAGCACCGTCTGGCAGTTTGATTGCGTGGGTGGTTAACACTGATGTGGTTATAAATCACACATTAAGGAAATGTGGCTGTACTGTAAACAGAGATTAAAACAGAGCAATATCATTACTTAGAGAAGACCTACGAGTGTATAATTGGCATTTATTTACACATCTCATGAGCTGGAACAGTCATTTATACTAATTATGGATACCGCAATACACCATTGGTTCAGTCACTAATCAGCTGCTGTGTTGGCCTCCAGGATGAAATCTTATAAAAATGTAAATAAAAAAATGACTCATTTGGTGAAAACCTGAGGAATGCATACCATATACCCCGGGCGTATACAGACGTATTACAGACGTATTACAGACGTGGGCTAAAACATTACTTGTTCCACTTCTGAGTGAACTCCAGAGGGATTTGATTGCAGTGAAAAAAAGTGATTCAAATGGACGATCAAATGATGTCATTGTGCGTGTTTTGACTCTCAATGGTCTGGCATGTAAGGAATGATTAGAGGAATGTAAGCACACTGCCACATGTTATTCACATTCTCCTCTGTTGTTTGTCCATTCACTCTTACCTGATTCTCAGTCTATTCAAAGTGTGCCTTCTGACCACGCCCATCTCCACCTGCCCACGCCCCTGACACCACAGGTTTCTTATTATTTAAATTTAATTGCCATAATGGCTATCGCCCTACTCTAAACTTCAAGTAGTTATATTGAACTTTTTCAACTCAATCATTTTTTTGTATCAGCAGAAAAAAATTTGAAGTAACAATGAATATTTATCATCTTTACTCTTGCTTAGTGCATGGCCAAAACAACCAGAGGCTACATTTAAAGGCTGTGACTTAAATAAGAGCCGTGATTTGTAATCAGAATATTAGATTATCAAAACAGTCATTAGTTATACCTGGTTATTTAAAGGATCCACTGCTGGTCTTTATGCTCCGGAGAAATTTTTGTGGTACATGTACTGTACAGGGGTACCTCGGCATACGAACCCTGGCCCCATCTTGGGAATTTTTACCTTAAGAACTGAAATTTTGCAAGAAATTCGTCTCGGCACACAAAGCATTTTCAGCACACGAACAAACAAACTTAACTGAACTGAACACAGGCTAAGTTCAAAACTTTTTAGCATTTATATTATTTCCTATGGGACAATGAGTTCCGCCTTAAGAACTCACCTCCTGAACGGATTAAATTTCTATGCAGAGGTACCGCTGTACTTGGAAAATATTTTTTCCCCCCATCATCGTGTGTCTGACCAATGAATTTGGGTGTTAAAATGACAATTCAGTGATTTTCAACATAAAACTAATCCACACTAATGTAGGTGTGAAACAGTAGGTTGGAAACAGGTGTGAAAGCATCCTGATGAACTTTCTGACGTGTTCTGTTAGTCTTACCTTCATGGCTTTCACAGCCTGCGAGCCCGAGTAGTCGAACTCACCCGCCTGGCCGATGGACAGACCACCCGAGCCAAGCACCAACACTTTAGACACCTGCAGCAAAAAAATAATAAACCCGCAAAAAAACAAAATCTAATTTGCCTTAGAAATCCAGAAACACATCAAAAACTCTGAACCTGTTTTGTATTCAAACTGTGCTGTATGGCTGTGATCTACATCCACCGCTCTCTCACTCCTTCATACGTGTGGCTGCAGCGCTCTCACCTGGGCTCTCGGTGGAACTGCAGGCTTCTTCGGCATCTCAGACACTATGCTGCAGTTTTTCCCCTTCTTTATCAGAGACAGGAATGCATCAAAGAGAAACTGTGCAGAAACAATAGAAATCAAGGCGAATGATTAAAAAACACGAACGTCGACACGAACAATAAAACATCCCGAGTACGAAGTGTTCCTGTTATCTCCAAACAAGCACAGAGTAATTTAATTGTGTTCGACGTAGAGCATGAAATGAAAGGTTCGGGATGTAATTACAACAGATATTCATGCATGACGCTGGCAACAAAACAAATCAATCAATCAGAGGCTGCAGTACCTCTGTATCAGTGGGGCCGCCTTTGGCTTCCGGATGAAACTGCGCCGTGAAGATTGGCTTGGTGCTATGCATGATGCCCTAATGTAAAATGAAATCAAAGAAGAAGAAGAAGAAGAATCCAAGCTGGATCAAAAAAACATAACTACACTAAATATTTTTAGCAATACTAACAAAATAGTTCACAGACCACTCATAACACTAGACCATTACTAGTTCACCATGGTTTACAAATCATAGTAAATCTCTGGTAGCATCGAATATACACCTGTGTCTTTTTGTTTTTGTAGTGTATTTTATAAGGAAAGTGCTCGATTTTCAAGATGAGTGACACAATAATGCTGAACACTACCTCCTCCCACCAGCAGGACACTGTAGTGATGGGACGTTTGAATCATTTTAGTGACCCGAAAGTTTACACTTAACCCATAAAAGAGACTTGAATGAACACAAAAAGTGTAGATTTAAAAATATTTGTCAGATTTAGAATAAATGATTCTAACACCCAGCACACCACAACCCATGGGGCTCAGCAAGCAAAGGGCACAAGGCCTCTGACCTGGCGTCCAAATTCCCCAGATCCAAATCTGATTGAGCGCACATGGGATGCGCCAAAACAAAAAAGTCTGATCCAGGAGGCCATACCCTGCAACCCACAGCACCCAAAAGATCCACCGGTAGCATCCTGGTGCCAGACACTATAGACACACGCCCAGAGGCCCTGCAGAGCCACGCCCTGAAGGGGCCAGAGCCACCCCAGTGGGACAAGGGAAACCCAAAATTTAGTCAGGTTCAATGTTATGGGTGATGGCTGTATGTATGAAGTGTTAACATCTCAAATCTAATTCCAAGACAGAACACTTGGCTTTAAAAATATCCTTTAATGTGTGGAGAACAGACCTCATTGGTTCCATCGTTGGCATTGATGAAGAGTGGACTCCAGTCTCTCGGCAGAGACTCGCTGTCTATCCCATAGCCGTGATTCTGGGCCGTGATGAAGGCTTGTCCCGTCATCATATTCAATACCGGCTGATTCTGGCCTCTACGCGAAAAGACGAGAGACAGACAGGAGTGTTCAGGAGATCAAAACTCATCACTGTGTCATTTCTAAAGATGCAAAAACCTACACAAACCATCACGGTTATTATCTCACCCTCACCCCTCACTTACCTGTTCCCCATGGGCAGTTTGTACGACTGCGCACCAGCAGCCAAAGCCACCACCTGGTTCCCCATACAGATACCAAACAGCGGCTCAGGACGATCGCTCTCCAGAACCTGACACGGAAAACCCCATCAGACGAGAACGCAGAAACATAACATGAGTTGTTTTCTTGGGCAGGCTGTATCCAGGTCTAATCTTACACTGCAGTCGGGAAAATACTTCAACTACATGTTTAATGTCCAAATGTTTATTCATGTTTTTTAATACATTTATTAAACACTAGCGTAAGTGCATGTCGTTGACGGGTAAAGAGTTTGTAGAAATAGTTAAAAGGTTAAAGCTAAGAATAATCTTCTGATCTTTAATGTAATCAGTGATATTATTATTATTATTATTATTATTATTATTATTTGAGGTTGAAGCCCACGTACATGTCTGTGTGTCTTTCTGTACA
>JAOVVB010000049.1:2697691-2723990 GCA_028570985.1 Heterobranchus longifilis
CACACACACACACACACACACACACACACACACAAGCTGTACATGTTTGAGTAATACGCGGGCCGTTACGGAGCGAGATGAGAAGCAGATTCGACTCCAGCTGCACATGACAGTGATGTTAAACGTTATAAAAAGATAAACAGATGAAAGTCCACGGAGAGAGATGAAAAGTTTCCTTCAGGCAAAATCAGTTATTCATTTAAAGTTACACTGACGTCTTAATCTAAAGCCGTTTAGCTCGTCTCAAGTGAGGCACCATGAGGTTTTCTTCTTCTCCTTTTTTATTCCAGGAGGCAGATGAATGATAAAGGTGGTATAACAGTAACACAGGCTTGTGTATAACAGTATTACACTAATATTCAAATAGATTATGTTGTTGCGTCATACTGTATATTCATACAATCAGTGTGTGAGCTCGGTTACATTTATGTTTTATTAATTTTCCAAAACAGCTTATAATTAATTGATGGGGAGTTAAATAGGTCAATAAATAAATAGATGGACAGATTCATGAATGACTGGATAGATGGATGGATGAATAAATGAATGAATGAATGAATGAATGAATAGGTGTAGATGGATAGGTAGATGGGTGAAATTGGATAGAAGATTAGAATAATGGACAGATGATGGATGGGTAGATTTATGGATTTAAGGCTAAGTAATTAATTAGGTAGGGTGGATTCCTGAACAATTGGATAATTGGATCATAAATAGGTGAATGGAGTTATAAATGGATAAAATGAGGCATGTATATGTACAGACACAATGGATGGATGGATGAATGGATAGTTAGGTGGATTGAGTTTTGGATGGATGGATAGATGGATGGATGGATGGATAGTTACTTGTATAGATTTTTGGATGAATTTATAGATGTATGGATAGATAGGTATATTTTTAGATAAATGGATGGATGGACGGATAAATGGATGGATGGATGGATGAGTAGTTATTTGGGTAGATTTTTGGATGAATTTATGAATGGATGGAAAGATGGATAATTAGGTATATTTTGTGGATGGATGTATGGATGAATGTATGGATGGGTGAATGTATGGATGAATGGACGGATGGATGGGTGGATGGATGGATGAATGAATAGATGGATAGATGGATGGATGGATGAATAGATAGTTAGATATATTTTTAGATATAGATATAGATAGAGGTATATTTTTGGATGGATGGATGGATGGATGGATGGGTAGTATGTTGGGTACAATTTTGGATGAATGGATCAATGGATGTATAGTTGGATGGATATTTAGGTGGGTATATTTTTGGATAGATGAATAAAAGCAAGAAATGACAGATGAGTGGAAAAATGGATGGATGAATAAATGAATAAAAGAATGGGGAATAGAAGAATAAAGAATGGATGGATGGTGGATTGGTTCTTTATGTCTACAGGAAGAAGAGAAAAGTAAAGTTCAGCCCCATCAAAGTAATGGATGTACAGTGTGATGTATGAATAGACATTATCGCTGTTTATCGCTGATGGATGAACAGATAAAATAATAAATAAAAGAATCCAAGTCTATCCTCATTTATTTCAGAGATACATTACCCTCTAATCAAGTGTGTATATGGTATGTGTGTGTGTGTGTGTGTGTGTGTGTGTGTGTGTGTGTGTGTAAGCATGCAATGATAAATCACAAACAAGCAGATAGAAGCAGAAGTGCCAACATTGTCAACAACACAAACGCTTTACTCATCTCACTGGCCTTTTACTGCGCGAGTTCTATCATTAACACACTGACACATCTGACAGCAATCGCAATAAGCAGCCCATCACACACACATGCATGAACAGTCAGCCTGGGCTCAGTCACAAAGTGACCAGACATTCAGCCCAGGGTGTGTTACAGTGTGCTGTCACACTCGATTAGCCACCCCTGTGTATGAGTTCTGCTCCAGAAAGACATTTCCACATGAAAGTGAGTCTGGGGCCAGACAGATTGAGACTGCTGCAGGAGTTACATAACCTCACTCTCCAGCGAATCCAGGGCATCCAGTTCAGCAGGCTGACCTCCACATGTACCCCAAGTGCACTTTAAGTTTATTTAAGTTTTATTTAAGTTTATTCTGACTTTTATCGATAGGATTAAAGGAGTAAAGCACTGATATACGTTCTCACATCAACTAGAACACCAGCAACATCTGTATGTATGTTACCGCTGTACGGACCTACTGGCCATGAACACCACTCGAAACCTTACTTCTTGTTCAATGCTAGTCGAGAGCTGACCGCGCACTTGTCTGGTTCCTCTGTCGCATCCCGACCGATACATGATTACTCACACCAATGTTCTCTTGCTCGTGTCAGACGTAAACATGTCACTTCACACACAGAGCCGTGCCGCCCAGGGCGAGACAGTTACAGCGGGGCTCGTACGAGCTGATCTCCACCGACAGAGTGTTTTTTTGTGTCAGGATATCATGCTGAGCTTCCTGTGAAGACCGGGAGAACATGATAGCCTGTGAGGTGCGTGAGCAAAATGTGTGCGTGTTTCGGTTTTCCTTATTTTACCTCCTAACTTATCATATTCTAATAATTATTAGATTATTATTATTATTATTAGGGCCGAATGGCATGATGACATAAGCACTATGATGTCATTGCTCTGATAATGCTGATGTTCTAATATTGCTGATGTCATGTGAAGGTCCCTACTGTTCTTCTAAAGATTTTTTTTGGGGGGCGTCTTAACATGCTCAGAAAGTCATGGAAATCAGCACACAGGTCGGAATCTGCTGCCATTAGGACGCCTGAGTGGTTGGGCCCTGGGCGTGGCCTTATCCGAGGAGATTTAGGGCACGCGGCAGGGTACACATTGGACGGGGTGGCAATCCATCACAGGACAAACTCACATGTTCATGCACACACTACGGACACGCTAATCAGCCTAATCTGCATGACTGTGGGAGGAAACCAGAGTACCCAGAGGAAACCCTCCAAGCACGGGGAGAACATGCAAACTCCATGCACACACCCCCAAGGCGGGAATCGAACCCGGACCCCGGAATTTTAAGGCGACGGTGCTAAACACTACGCCACGGTGCGGCCGAAGTGAGGACGCAGTGAAGTGAAAATACTCACCTGTCCTCCTTTAGGCTGGTACTTGATGTTTTCCGTGGAGCCGATCTTGGACTTGATGTTCTTTAAGTCGGGCATGGGCTGGTTAATGACACGCAGCTGCTTGGATGCTGTGGCAGGAGATTTGGGAGGAGTGCAGATGACGGCCACCTTCCGATCCTGTGAGAGCAGGCTGAGAGATTTGGGGGTGCCCGGGGTGCGCGGGGTGCCTGGGGTGCGACAGGATGAGCTGGGAGGAGTGCCGGGAGTGATGGCCGCGGAGCCGGGAGTACGCGGAGTGGAGGTGCCGGAGCGAGCAGAACGGGAACGCATCGACTCTGTGCCTAGAACATTTTAGAATTATGTTCAGATTTAAGTACAGAAATCGATTCATTTCCAAAAAAATTTAAACATTTTTAAAAAATCCTAGTAGTGACCCCCAGTGGTGGAGGATGGTATGACACAGAAGGTGTCTACCTGTCATGCTGGCGGATCGACCTGTCCTGTTTTCGGCTCTGACTTCAGTACGGAAAGCTACAGGGGGAAAACAGACAAGAGGAGAGTTGGAGAGAGAGAGAGGTTTGGAGGAGAAGAGGAAGTGGAAAGAAAAGAGCAGAGAAATTTTAAAAAGGAGAAAAAGGAAGATAGTATTAGGACAGCCAAAAGACGCGTTAAGCCTCATGTTCCGTCTGTCTATCAGTACTATATTAGTCAATATAGTAATACGGTTCATGGTTTGATTTCACACTTCATATAATTAAATGCACCAAAAAACTAAACTAAACACAGCGACCTGAAAAAATCTTGTGCAGAGGCAAAACAGCAAAATCACCCGAGCACTCGAAGCATGGCGCTGATGCTAAATAACTAGCCTGGGCAACATTTACGTCATAGTTAAGCCACACCTTCTCTGCTTTCACTTGAAAAAGCGTGTGTAAAGGCTTACATGTAGGCCTGCGCGGTGCTGTCGACCCAGAGCTCGTGATGGACGCCGAGCTCTCCTCGAGTTCGCTGGTGTGTGCGCGCCGTGTCAGGATGGAGGCCGGCCGAGGCAGAGACGACCTCTTCTCAGGACTCCGCGATCCTCCGTCCTGAACAACACACTCGGGTTAGGGTTTATAAACGCCTTACACACGAACCGTAGCACATCGACCCACCACGCTCCGCAACGAGCACACGCCTAACGCATGGAATACACTCCTGTACAACTGTGTGTGTGTGTGTGTGTGTGTGTGTGTGTGGGCACTGCTTAAACACTGTGTGCAAAATGTAAGCTGTTATTATTACCATGAATCAAAGAGCATCTTAATTACTGGTTCAATTCAATTGTACTTATACTGTGCATTTACAAACCGGCTTTTCTTTACTTTAAGTTGACAGTTATGTAAATGTACAGTAAGTATGTTCATTTTTTATCTGCAGTTTGAACTACATTAAGGACTTTATTAACAATAATAACACTGACACAGTAAAGACCAAACTAATTACACTATCATGTATTCTATTTCATCAAATGTAGGAAATGAAATGTATGATATGAAACGATAAGAAGTTATGAATACGTATGGCAGTGATATGATGCTGTAATGAGAGTTATCTAATCTTTTATTAAAGGTTTAATAAAAATAATGATACTTACAATATATGGCATTTTAACTTAAGTGTAACTTAAGTGTATTTCATTTCGTCAGAGTAAAATATTTGCATTTCCGGCATACGAGCGACCGAACCGAACACCGGCTAAGTTGCGCGTACGCCAGGGAGCCGCCCGAAACTTGTTTGCTTCAGTGGAAAGCCAAGTAAAGTGAACTTAATTTCTTTTTTTGCATTTTGTGCAAGATTTAGTGAAGACGTAGCACCACGAGTCCCAAGAATGTTATCAAGGACGGTAGCAAGAAGAGAAGGGAGCCGCTTTCAGTTTGGGTTTTAAAGCAGCCGGTGCCAAGAGGAATCATAACTTACGGTTATTTCATATTTTACTTCATTTTCATGTCTTTTCAAGGTGTTTTGATTGTTTTTATATGCAAAAAAAAAACGATTATAGTGTTGAAAATTGGAGAGCAAATTGGAAATTGTTAATATTTTGGGTGGCTGGAACGGATTATCTGCAGCTACATTATTTCCTATGGGAAAATGGGTTTAGCAATACGAAATGTACAGATTAAATCCATATGCCGAGGTACTGCTGTATATCTAGTCAAATAATTTAGGAAATGTTTTTTTGAAGAAAAATTACAAGGAATTACAATTTTAACTAAAAATAAGCTTGATAATTATTTAGTAGTAATAATAGTTATTTTAAGAAATATTTTTTAGAATATTTCACTTACTATGATGTGTAATGACAGAGTTATTCAGACACATCGTAAACACTTAATGGCGCTGGTATCATACTGTAATAACAGTGTTTTATTTTAACAAACAAAAGTGTGCTATGAATAATTAGTGAACTGATATGAGCACGTACAGATAGTTAGGTAGAATTATAACATTTTATGTACTGTATAATTACAGCAAGCCTTTTTTTTTAAAGCTTCACTTTACTACATAAAAGATCTCACTCACGAAGGTTTTCTTTGTCATCTGATCAAAGTAGTAAATCAACCTCGCTGAAGCGATCTTTAATAACACCTGACCCAGTTAAAAATAAACACATAATTATCTACTTTGACGTCACTTGTCATAAACAGGCCTTTGCGAAGCTCTATGAACACCACTTTTAAATCAAGTGTTTGCAGAACAGTTTTCCTCATGAGGTCCTTCCTTACCTTTTGTAAATTTCTGTTAATTGAGAGGAAATCCTGCGGGCTTGATGGGAACGGGCGGGGCCCATCAGCCTCCACCAATGAGGCTGTTTTAATGTAGGAGCAGGCGGAGTTAGGGCGGAGCTGGGGAAGAGCTGACGCCCGTGTTTTACAGGTGGGGATCTTTGTGAGTGATGTTGGGCTGGGGGTCTGTGATGAGCGGTGGTACGAAGACGCAGATGTTCAGTTCATGCAACAACAACAAAAACAAAGCATTGAACCAAAATCAAAAGATTTTGAATGAAAGAATGATATCAGTGGGATGGTAATGAACATGACACAAATCACACCCAAATGGTCTATGAGAAATGGTCAATACGACATCATATAAAATTCTGTTACACATTATGTGTAGATTTAGGTGAGTGTGTTTTTTTAAGCACATTTTGTTTTATGTTGTTATCCAACTAAAGGTTTCTGCCATGGTATTTAGAGAAAAAAAAAAGCCAAAGTAAATTTGCATTTGTGGTAAATAACAGCAATTATGGGAAGAATCAGAAGGCTGAAGGTCTTTGGGGTTAGGAAGGCCAGAGCAGGAGAAATGTCATGTCTGTGTTAACGCTAATGGAAGGCCACCCAGAGAAAAGAGTGCATGCACGCAGAAGCACGAGACCGCGGGAATGGAAAAGAGGTACGAGTGCATGAGAATGAGAAGCGTTAGTGAGATGCATGGGTTATGGGTTATGGGTTATGGGTTATGCTATAAGGTTGGATGGAACATTGTGGTGGTGGTGTTTTTTTCCCTTATACAGTACACAAATTTTGAGATTAGCCCTTTTCATGCATAATTTGTTTTATAGGAATATCGACATTCTTTCATTTTATTTTGCCGATTTAAAACTGCAGGATGCAAGAAAAAAAGAAGCAGGTGCGACAAAGTGCTCAGAAGGACTGTGTGTGCGGTTCTGCAGAACCCAAGTAAAACCAAGCAGCTCATTTCCATATTAAACTGCAGACATTACAGCTGAGACTATATTTTAAGCAAAGGCTCGCCACACCATTTTTCACACGTAATCAAACAAAGTCACGGTATCGACTTTGTTTCATTAGTTACAGCAATGCTGCGATATGTGACTATTAAATAAATCATTGTGCATTCAAATAATTTTCATGGGCTAACTTTAAATAATTGGACATTGGCATTAACAGGATGTTTGCCAATATTCATGTATCATCTCATAATGATTAATAACAATGACTTATATACTCTATACACTGTGTATTAGTGTTTAAATGATCAAACTTTGAAGTTTAGCCCAGCAAGCGCTCGGAAATCATAACGGTTACAGATAAACCTGATGATGGCGTGTTGAGTACTGTAAGTGATTTATTTCATTTTTAATCATTTATTTCATTGCGGAGTGATTTTTAGTCATAGATTCAAGACAACACATCACTGTAGGAGAGTTTCATTAACACTTAGAATTAAATAAAGTCAAAATTAAGACAATATGTCAACCATAATGTCAGTAAGCAAAATGTCAATAATATTATAGTAATAATGGTAGTTAAAAGAACCTTACTGTAAAGCATTAGCATTTGAATTTTAAACCATTTTAAAATACCTAACGTACTGTATATAATCCTAAAACTGCTAAAAGACAAATAATAATAATAATAATAATAATAATAATAATAATAATAAGATTCAGGTATACATGCATACATGCAAAATTTAACTTACAAGCAGAATTTCCTCTTAAATAAGCTATATAAGTTGGACAAAAAAAATAAAATAAATAAACCTAATGTAAAAGTTCTACTCACAGATGCTCTGTCTCTGGAATGCCGCACCGAGCTGAACGGCAGCCGTCCATCTGCTGATACTGGAAAGAGAGAAAGATATTCATATTGTTCATTTTAATTTTAATTCTCATGACTGTCCTATGAACATGGACATGAAGACACAGAGTAAAACATTCTCTCTCTCTCTCTCTCTCTTAAACATCCACCTCTACATCCAAGTGTACAGCATCTACTCACAGTGGCTTTACAACACACCTCTGGAGACCCGTTCATAGATTATAGAATTTCAAACAGATTTAAATATTAAACTGCTGCTTTGAAGTGATTTGATGTAAGATGGAAACTCTTTAATGAAACTGAATTAATGAAACCTTATACGAAAAAAATAAGATTTAAAGGTAAAGGTTTAATAAAAAAGAATGATACTTACATACTTATGGCATTTTAATGAGCTATGTAACTGAAGTGTATTTCATTTCATCAGAGTAAAATATTTGCTTGTTATGAACATTTCTGTCACTGATATGACAGAGCAATGAAAGGGTTAAACAAAGTGATCGTAAACACTTAATATAGTTAATAATATACAGCAGTTACATTTGTTGACAGTTTATTAAAGTAAGATTAAAACAAACCAAATACAGTGAATTTTCACCTTAAGAACTGAAAGCTCGGCATACGAAGCATTTTTGGCATACGAGCGACCGAACCGAACACCGGCTGAGTGGCGCGTACGCCAGGGAGCCGCTCAAAACTTGTTCGCATTTTGTGCAAGATTTAGTGAAGACGCAGCACAACGAGTCCCAAGAATGTTATCAAGGATTTGCAAGATCTAATTCACAATGGACAATGGACATTTTATCTACTTAATGTTACTTTTAGGGTTAGAGAACATCTAGAGAACATATTGGTCCCTGGTACTGATTATGTTATAGAAGCCGTAAACTGTTATTCCTTCACAAGTTTGATTTTCTCTTTCTCGAAGATCATAAAACAAAAATACATCATTAGTGAGATTATTAATATAAAAAAAAAAAAACAAACAGAAATGAAAATGAAATCGGTTGGCAATGAACAAGAGGCTTAAAGTAATTAAAGGTAACCTTAAATAAGAGGCGTTTTTGGAGACTTTTAACTGAGCCACTGAATCATTTTAGACGATTATTAAACAGAAATGTAATTGCAAACAGAGCAGAAGGAGATGGATGATGACAGAGGGAGCTCAGATTCTCTCTCTCTCTCAGGAAGCCAAGTTGTCTCCTACTCAATCGGTTGCATAGCAACCACCGTAGACGTCGTGTATCCTAGAGACAATTCTGCCAGATTTGTTACATAAACTGGAGGCAATAGATTGCAATGTTCCTTCAGAGAATCTTAACACAACTAAAATTCACACAGTACACACACACACACACACACACACACACATACATGTTAATTCAGGAAGTGGTGTTGCGAGAAGCTGAGATTAGCGGAAAGAATAAGACGGAGAAACAAAAATAAAAAAGCAGCAATGAGCAATAATAAGCAGAAAAAACATGGAGAAAAAAAACATATTTTCACAAAAAAAAAAACACCACCAAACACAAAACCAACATGACCGACATAATAATAAAAATAATAATAATAATTTTGCCAATACAAAACCGTAAACCATAAAAGACGAACACCATCTTTAACGTGACATGCCCGTGTTTTTGCCAGCCACATTGCGAGTACTCTCCCTGTGATTGTGTGATCACCTGTGGGTTTCCGCTTAGCACAGATGTGATGTTGGGTAGCTCTAGGGTGCCTTACGGTGCCCTTTAAAGCACTCTTCCTGGAGGGAGAGCGGCTCTGATTTTCAGATTTTTTTGTGACCTCAACCTTCTTAATCACAGCTACGAAAGGGAAACACAGAGTCAGGGAAACTGTAATATCCTGTTCATGGGGTTTTGAAATGATACCGAAATAAATAAAAATATTAGGCTTATCACAGACGTTTACAAGAAGCTACAATAAATTACAGCAAAGTTCATGGCTTGAATTAGCATTACTTCTTAGTACCAATTTACAGTATAAGCAGTTACAGGAAGAAAGAATCTTATATAATAACAGGCAGTCAGACATTTTTGGCATATGTACAGCCACTTCTAGATCAGCAACCTTTTTTCTTCTTCAGATCCTCTTTCTGGACCGGTCCTGGATCTTTCCAGATGGGTTTGCGCTCCGGAGTGGAAACTCGACCTTTGCCTCTGCCTCCTTTAGCCTTCTGTTTGATCAGCTTCTCGGTAGAGGGTTTCTTAGCAGGGCTTCTCGGAAGAGGTTCGATTCGCTCTGTGGCCATGCTCTTGTCATCATCTGCAGTATGTACAGAATGTGAAACTTATATGACAGATGATGCGAATATGATGACAGCGTTCAGCTACTAAAAAAAAGCATGAGGACATTTTTACCTCTAAAATAATTATACAGTATATTGTATATATTACTATTTTACATACACTACCAGTCAAAAGTTTCAACACACCTTCTAACTCCATGGTCTTTCCTGATTTTTATTTCCCTCTACATTGTAAAAAAATTCTAAAGGCATCGAAAATACACAATAATCTCGATAAATATTGAGATGTATCTGCTACTTATGATCTGTAAAGCCTTCATAATGGCTTTAACATGAGGTGCTTAATGATTAATTGGTGATTTCTGAGGCTGGTGACTCTAAATGAACTTCTCCTCTGCAGCAGAGGTCAGGTTTGGTCTTGCTTTCCTGGGAAGGTCTTCATGAGAGCCAGTTTCATCATGGTGCTTGATGGGTTTTGCAAATCCACTTGACAATACTGTTCTTGTAAGAACTGTTATACTAAATAACAACTTACTGTTACTTATGACTGGTACTGTATAATGAATACAGAAAATGGAATAATACTTTAATTTTTCTATGCCTTTTATGCCACAGCAGCTGGAATATTGACTTATGAAAAAGTCTGTGTAAGTTATTATAAAACGATAAGGCATTAGAATGGGGGTATCATTATAAACTTTCTGACCAGAAGAACTGTCAGAGCAGCAGCTGGGTCCCCAATCATGACCAAGGCCAAGGCCACCCCTTTTAATTGCCATAGCATTTAAAGGGGTCACTCAGCGGTCCATGGAATTGTTCTTATCTAACCCAATAGACCCACCCTCTTCCTGCCCCCAGTACCGCACCCCTTCAGAGCAGTTGTTGTAAGAAATTACTCAACATTTTCTGATTAATAAGAATCTAGCACTGATCAGTGCTGTGGCATAAATATACTAAATAAATTTTTTGCTGCATGAAAATGCTCAAAGACATTTTCACTGCACTAAAAAACACAATTTAACCACCTATAAATAAAGTCATTTGTCTTACATTTATTTAAATACCAAAATAAAAAGATCATAACTAATAGTCACCTTGAGCGTCCACCCAGGAGCTGTCTAAGATAGAGTCATCAATAGTGGTCTCATCCTTGTAGTCATCATAGCTCTCGGTGGGACCCTCACTCACTGGTACCTCTTGTGTAGGCGGACACACTGGGGACTGTACAACCTCTGCACCATCCTGGACCTCCTCCAGGCTAGCAGCCTCCATCTCTGCTTCTTGAGCCATTTCAATAGAATCTTCTTCCTCTTCTTCATCTTGAAGCATTTGAGGTGGTTCTTCTTCAGGAGGAGTCGAGAATCGTACACTGTGCCCAGGTCCCTCTCGTTCATCAATGGTCTGCACCACAGTGATAAAGTCATCTTCGACTGTAACAACTGACTCAATGGCAGCTTTTGGCTCTATGGTTTCCTGTACTGCTGCCTCGGACCCTGCCCCTTCCAACTGGTTAGGCATTTCCTCTTCATCTTTCTCAACAACTCCAGTTTCTTTATCTTTCTCAGCAAGTCCTGGTTCATCTTCTTTTTCAACAAATTTGGGTTGTTCATCTTCCTTAACAACTTGGGGCTCTTTATCTTTATCAACAAATTTGGGCTCTGTCTCAACAAGTTTGGGCTCTTCCTCTTTCTCAACAAGTTTGGGTTCTTCCTCTGTCTCAACAAGTTTGGGCTCTTCCTCTGTCTCAACAAGTTTGGGCTCTTCCTCTTTCTTAACAGGTTTGGGCTCTTCCTCTTTCTCAACCAGTTTGGGCTCTTCATCTTTCTCAACAAGTTTGGGCTCTTCATCTTTTGCAATAAGTTTGGGCTCTACAGCTTTCTCAACTTTGAACTCTTCATGTTCCTCAACAACCGTGGGCATTTCATGTTTCTCAACAACACTGAGCTCTTCATGTTTCTCAACAACACTGAGCTCTTCAAGTTTCTCAACAACCATAGGCTCTTCATGTTTTTCATCAACTTTGGAGTCCTCACGGTTCTCAACAACTTTGGACTCCTCATGTTTCTCAACAACTTTGAGCTCTTCATCTTTCTCAATACCTTTGAGCCCCTCATGTTTCTCAACAACGTTGAGCTCTTCATCTTTCTCAACACCTTTGGGCTCTTCATGTTTCTCAACAACTTTGAGCTCTTCATCTTTTTTAACATCTTTGGGCTCTTCATGTTTCTCAACAACTTTAGGCTCTTCCACTTTCTCTACTAACATTGTTTCATTCTGTTTCATTTCTGACTTAACTATTTCACTCTTCTGTAGTTCAACCTTCTCTGGGATCTCTGGCACATTTGGCAAATCTAAAGGCTTGTCTGGTTTTTCTTCCTGCATGTACTCCTTGGGTTCCTCACCTTGCTCTATTTCTTCCTCTGCAATTTGGGCAACTGAAGAGGAAACAGAAGCCTCTGCTACCTTTGCAATTTCCAGCTGTGTGGTATCTGCCACAGTCTCCTTCTCCTTGCCAGGCTGCTCCACAAGATTATCATTTTTACTGGGTTTCTCAACAGATTTAAGAGGGGATAATTTTGCAGGCTCTACTTTCTGACCATCTTGCGCTGGTTTAGGCTTCTCTGTCTCAACATGCACTTTTTCTTCCTCCGTAGCACTCTCCACTGATGATGTTGGTGATGGTTTTATTGGTCTAGCAATCCTGTCTTTGGCGACTCCAGTGAGCTGGTACACATCCTCAGCATCTACCTCCTCATAGGCTTCCTGGTGAACCAAATCTGGCTTATTCTTTACTTTCTCTCTGAGCTCCTGGAGCTCCCTCTCCTCCTCAACACTTAAAGGTCTGTCTTCCATTTCCAGCTTACGAATTTGCCTTTCATAATCAGCTATTTCAGCTTCCTGTTCAGCCGCAAGTTTAGCCTCTGCATCAAGATCAGTCTTTACTCCTTCCAGAGTAACAGTAACAGTTGGTGTGGCAAAAGTTTCAACACGTTGGATGGGCTGCTCTGTCTCAGCGCCATTATTCTGGCATGGTTTTCCTGTTGTTTCCTTTTCTTCCTCTGTGTCTGGGGGAATGTTGTCTTTCAGAACTTGTGGGCTTTCCTGTCCAATTGTGACTGGAGTTGTGTCTTTCTCCTCTGATATCATCCTGTTGAAGATCTGTGTTGGTGGAGATTCCAATGGACTGTGAACATCTGCTGGAGATGGCATAGGCCCAGAGTACTCACTAAAAACACAGTATCCATGTTCCTCCAGTTGAGTCTCACTTTTTGCAACTCGCTGACCCTGAAATAAGTGCGCTAAGGAGTCACTTACAAGGGCTGGCATATCAGCAGGAACTGACTTCCTTCTTATAATCTCAGGATCGTTGTTATCAGACGATAGTCTTGTACGGGTACCTGCCAGGTCTAGCATTTCAGGCAGATCTTGTGCCATTACAGCACCATTTTTATAGCTGAATTTATTAGGTAAGGGAGATCCTGGGGATTCCGGCTGTGGACTTGGCGTTTTCCTATCAGCTGCTGCATCATGGGGTGGAGACGATGATGGAGTGGTGACAGAGGCTGATGTCTCTAGGATTTGTGGTGGGAAAGAAGGGAGTTTCTCTACTGACGGAGTTGTCACAGGAAGGTAGTCAGCAGATTCATCAAGGCTACCACTGGTGTAAGACATGATGTCAGTTGCTAATGGGGAGAAGTTTCTGGGTCGTCCTTGTCCTCCACTCTGATCCATAGCTCCAATAGTGATATTTAGGGAGTAACTTCTTTGCTCCAAGGCCAACTTTCCAGGAGACAGCCTACAATCATCCCTTTTTTCAGCTGATGTAAGGACCTGTTGATGCTCTTCGGTACCCTTTTGACTTTCAGGTTTGTCATCTATGGACTGAGACTGTGCCAGGGTACTGTAGCTAATCTCTGGAACTGTGGAGGTGGCAGGGGGAGACTCAGGTAATGCAGTACTAAGCTCATAATAACCTTCACCTTGTCCCCTTATTTCTTCGGATTTCAGTGTTGTTGTTTCAAAATAAGCAGACATTCCAGACTTGTCCATTATTTCTTCTGCTTGTTTATCTAAGCTACCAGACTCTTTTCCAGGCACTTCTGGACTTTTGGCACTTACTGTAACATCTATTTGCTTGTCTCCTATAGATTCTGTTGATTCAACTTCTAGTAATTGCTTCCCATAAGTTGGAGACATACTTGAGTCTAAAGAAACTGCATCTGTAGAAGCTTGCTTTTCAATATTGAGAGGTGAGTCAGGATTCACTGTAGGCTCTTTGGCATGGCTTTGACCATTTGGGGAAACAGCAAAAACATCTGTGTCACTTAGGCTGGGTAATGGTGTATCTGGAATTCCTTTGCCAGGAACAACACACTGGTAAGAGGTCAGATCCCGCGGGTGCACCTCTGACTGAATGAAGTCCATGCTTTCCAGCGCAGGCCTCTCTTCACATGGCTTTTCTGCATCCATCTTCACAGCTGAAAGCAAATCTTAAGTGATCTGGTTGTGTTGCATAACTTATAGATTTGGACTCAAGGAATTGCCAGGCCAACCACAACAAAGACAGGCAAAGCCCAGCAATCGTCACGGCATACAGAGTCTCAGATGAAACAAAAGGACACATACCAATTCAGTGATGAACAAGGTGAAGACATGGATGTGAGCAGACCAACATGCAAAATGTTGGATGGATGAGATCCACACAATGAAGATGAAATGTCCAAGAACACCTCATCTGTATATCACAGATAAGATGGATTCAATAAGCTTTACCAATTACAATTGATAGAGAGAGTTTTTAAAATATTTTATGGAGGTTTTTAATATTTGTAGCTGGTTGTTGTTTTTTTACGAATATGATATTGCTTGTATAAGATACTGTAACAGCAGATCTTTCAATGGATTACAGTTAAAACTCGAGGTGAACAAATAATACATGATAATAAAAATTCATGTATACAGTCACATTTGGTAGTAAAAACAAAAAAAATGACATGACTGTGCTTGATATTGCAAAAAAGAAAATAAATAAAAGCAGACGACCATGTAAAAAATTAACATGGTCAGGCAAACCAAAATCATATGGGTTCAAATTCTAACAGAATCATTTACGTAATGGAACAAGTGATTCACCAGGGCATGCAATAAAAAGCAAAAAATGTACTGGCAATGTAGCTGTCAAAAAAGACACCAAGCAATGGATTACACTTAATGGATCAATGGGAAAAAAGGTCAGCCTGGCAGCAATAACAACAGCATAACATAAAGCAATACATTTCCAAGAAAGCTTCACCAAAAGCAAAAAATGTAGCATCTGTACCCATAACGATAATTCGATAATGAGTAGAAAACAAAAGCAAGAAAATGATAAACAAACACAAACACAGCTCTGGCCACAGAAGCGGATCACTATCAAGCCTGTGTTGCCTTGCAGCATCAGCAGAGAAGAGGACAATTTCGAGCCATTCTTCCGCATTGCCTTAGCTCATAGCTGTCATAAGGCT
Organism: Heterobranchus longifilis; assembly: GCA_028570985.1. Classification (NCBI taxonomy): domain Eukaryota; kingdom Metazoa; phylum Chordata; class Actinopteri; order Siluriformes; family Clariidae; genus Heterobranchus; species Heterobranchus longifilis. The sequence continues at coordinate 2,713,148 of JAOVVB010000049.1, forward strand.
TTAGCTTTTCTTTTCTGGAAAGCAAAAAAACAAAACAAAAAAAAAACATGCAGGCCACAGAGAAGGGAGGACACACCTTTCTCAGGGCACTCGCCCTTCCCTGCCTCCTTAGTGCTCCCGTTAGGAGCTCCAGACCCAGCAGTAAGTGCTTGGTCCTCGGCCTGCAGATAGGGCAAAGTCTGGGCCCCGACTAGCACCTCTGCCTGTTCTAAGAGCTTGGATATGGGTTCTTGCTCAGGCTCCTCCCCACTCCACTGCTCCTCCTCTTCCTCCTGCTCCTCTAAAGCTGCTGCTGCTGCAATGTTCTCATCTTCCTCCGCTGCGGAGAGAGCCTCTATGGTCTCTTCTTCTTAGTAAAGAGGGGGACAAGTGGAAACATCAAGACTTTGGACAACACAGACTTGGGTTACAGGGGTTGGAGGAAACGGGACACTTTCAGCTCTGGGATAGGAATGAAGTCACATCGGAATGTTGTGTACTGTTTCAGTAAGGATATGGATTTTTAAGAAATTTTTTTTTATTGTTCTCACACATTATAGTAAAAATTTTGATTAGTTAGCGCAATTTATATGCTTTCACTAAACATAGAAATAACCTCAAATCAGTGTCAATAAAAAAAGACTCCACTAGGAAACCACATACGTAATGTGCATAGCGGGCCTTGTCAAGACAATAGATTGATACTGGGATTTACTTCCTTGCATCTGACTATAAATATGGTTACTTCAATTACAATCAGACTCTCAAACATATTTCATCTAAAGCATTTAGTAATAAAGAGGATCGGTAGAAAAGAAACAACCACGTTTGGCAAACAACAAGATGTGTATTATCAAAATCTGTTCAATGCTGTCGATATTCAGAACCCGTTTTACGACAATCAGGACATCTGAGCTTCCCTGAGCTGGGCTTTATGGATATGTCGTTAATTCATTACTGTAGTAGCATGAGGGATATATGAAGTACTGATGGGGTGGGGGGAAACGATTTAGTGATGTAAAAGATTATTTTTTTAATGTATGTATTTTATTCTAATGTATGTTTACATTTCGTGGTAATATCGTACCAGGTGATCCCCGGTGATTCTTGTCTCTAAAATGTTACTTCAAAAAATTTTACACAATGAAATATGTAGAATTTAGACCTTTTTTACGTGGTAGTATACCAGAAGGAATCAGAGAATCAGATGCTGATCTGTATTTGAAGGAAGAGCTGTAGCAGAACCTTTGGGTCACACACATCTGTGACTTTCTCTATCCTTTTAATTAAACACCAATAAGGCAAATTGTGAAAATAAAACTCAAATGAAAACATTCATTGTGTAGGTAAGTAAAGAGAAAGGAAATATCCTTCAGAGCTAGTTTATATCTGCGACAGCTTGGCATGTTTTTAAGCATTAGGATGCAGCCAGAAGGCAGGATGTAACAATGTCTTGACTGTCAGAGTGAATAAGGGTCTAAGATTCAATATTGCTGCTAAGAAGCAAAAGTCTGCAGCCTACAGTGCGCTTTATGAAGGCTGCTGGGAGTCTGGGAGCACATGGCATACTAGGTCAGCTTTCAGCAGGATGCCACAGTGAGATAGAGACAGACAGAGAAATATAGAAACACATAGGCTTTCATCTCTAATGTGCAGTCCTTCATTCACCAATAAACCAACAAGACCTGACAATGCATGCCCTGACTTTGAAGCATTGCAGTAATAGGTCGAACAAAGTTGTGTGCGTGTATGCATGTTTGTGCTAAAAGTAGAAGAGCTGAAAGTCTTCCTGTGATCTACAGCATATGTACATCAGCAGGGGGAAAGGAAATTGGCTTGGTGATGGGGCAGGGCAATGGACAGATGAGTATGGACCAAGTGATGGAAAAACAGACAATCAGACAGACACAAAAGCAGACCCACAAAACAGGCAAAGAACAAAAATAATGCACACCATGCTGGTCTGACCTGCTGATGTGGCAAGCCGTTTGGCTCACATTTCAAACAAGTTTTATTAAAATGAGTGGCATCACTAATGTATCAATCAGTGAGTGCGTGTTGTTGTTTTTTTTTTTTATTCTATTTAGGCACCATTTGAAAAAGAAAGTAAGGAAAGCCTGGGCTGGGAGCCAAACGACTTCGAATGAAATGTCCCAAAAAATGCAAAGAGACAAAAGAAAGGGCACAACGAGGATAAGGAACGCTCCACAGACAGAGCGTGCACAACACAACAGAGACAAAAGACGGAAAGTAGGGTGGCAGACAAGAGAAAGGCCAGATAGAGAGAGAGAGAGAGAGAGAGAGAGAGAGGGGGAAGACTAAGATTTGGATAAACATGACCAAAAAGAATTGAAGATAGAAAAGTCAGAGAAAGAAAGGTAAAGAATGGGGGAGGATGGTGGAGAGGAACCATGCTCGGTTCACCTTCAATCTGGCTAAAAGCAGCGGCCTGCCCTGAAGGGCGAGAGCCCGAGAGTGTCCACTCAGGGCTGAATAAGGGGTGGTCATAGTACTCCTCGTCAGAGTAGGAGGGTTCATCCTCAGGCACTGAAACTGAGATGGAGGGGGCGAGGAACTTGCACCTCTCCCGAGAATTTTGGAAGCGGCAGAGAGGCCCAGCCTCCTCCTCATCCCCTACATCTACAAACAGACACAAGGAGAAGGAAATGCAGGGAAATCTGGACACAGAGAGAGGGGAATATAGAAGGGACAGGAAAGAATGAACAGAAGGGTGGACAATTCAAGAGCAATAGGAAGACAGAAGGAGTTGAAAGGCATGGAGAAAAAAAAGAAGAAAGAATAGACAAAGGGTAACCAGAAGATGATGTATACCAAAGTATGCCAATGTAAAGGGAGAGTAAAATGTGACTAAAGAGAAGAAACATGGAGATGCTAAAGGTGAGAGGAAGAGAAAGAGCAGGGACAAGGAGACAGGCAGCAGTAAAAACTGAAAGAGAAAATAGGTATGCAGAATAGGTACTACGTAAATGGGTTGTGAAGAAGTGGCACACATACGCACAACCTTGAAAGACACATAGAGATACTAGACATAATGGCCACAAACAGAAATAGCTGCTGTGGAGGCACTGTGTCATTGTCTAAGACAGGGTCTAATTTACATCTCGATAAATGGTTAGCTAAAGAATCCATGCTATAGAGCAATGGGTTAGTGGACATGTGTGGATAATGCAAACTGCATAAACTGCTATAAGTGAGACAGCATTACCAACATGGCAGAGACTAAGAAGTTTGGAGGCCATAAGGGAGCATAAGTTCCTCGAAGTCCATTAGGGAGCGAATAAAGATGATGCGATTTGTGATTGGATATAAGAGGGACAATAGTCCTAGCCAGCAGCAGGAATAGGCACAGGTAGTAATACATTGTAAGATGCTGTGTCATCTGTCTACTGCTGATCATAGGTTCATTTGATCTTGGTAGCTTTGGACTGATTCACAAAGGGGGTTTTCACACTAGGTACAACTGATTTGTACCGTGCCCAGGAACGAGTGCTTCCCCCTCCAGTATTTACATTATTATTATCCTATATTTTGCCTTTCAGTATCACTTACTCAGATACATCGGGGGCAGTAAGCACGTAGTTGGTTTGAGAGCCGCCATTAAACACAAAGAGAAGAAGAGAACAAAGAAGACAATCTTCACTGTAATCTGTGCATAATATTACTGATATTTCAGAAAGATCGTCTAGAGCAATGCTCTCGCATGCCTTCCTACTGTACTTCATCAGCTATTGCTGTGTAGGTAAGAGGAAGAGATTTCCTTAAAGGCTCAGTTGCTCAAGACAACATGCATAGTCTAGGCTGGCATGTATCACCACGGCGATACCTGTTACACCCTGTTACCTGCTACCTGTTACTGCAAGTAAAATAAAAATTTACTTATTTTAACACACATACACAAACACACACACACACACACACACACACACATATATACACACACACACATACAGTGCCTGCACGCATAAACGGGAACAGTTTTCTGTCAGGATTTATTTTTACTTTTGTTAAAGGTAAAGTGCAGATTAATTTGTTTTATTTTTACTTTATATTTTGTATAAATTATTTTTATGTATTTATTTTTTTGGGCTGGGGAATGAATAATTTGAGTTTCCATTATTTATTATGGGGAAATTTGCTTTGATTTACAAGTGTTTTGGAATATGAGCCTGTTTTCTGAACGAATTATGCTCAAAATCCAAGGTTCAACTGTAAATGGTTTGCCAAGCAGTTATAGATGAGAGAAGGAATATGACAATGTACTCTAATCCAACCATGCCATAGTGTGGGCTCCTATTGAGTCCTAGCACTAGAACTGATCATGAGATCAGCCTATCTTGGTAGCATTAGCCTAATTCATTAAATAATCAAGACATAATGCCAGTACTACCATAGATGGTTGAGATACATGGTTGGCAAGTTCTGTAGGAAAAATTGGCAAGACATGGCCTGGACTAAAGCTTGAACTGGACTCTGGAATTAGCACTTGCACCTAGTCAAATGGTAGTACAGATGCCAAACAAAGACTGATGCCTTGGGGTCCTATTTAACAAGCCAATAGGATTCCATTAGGGCAAAAATGCATTAGGTAGGTTAGGTATGGAACACACTCCAAAACTGTCTTTGGCATGTGTGGCACATCAGGCACAAGTAAGTTATGGCTTGTGCCAACAGAATCTTCATCCAAAAATTTGCTTGTAGACAAGGTTTCTGGGCCTACTGGTGCGTCCACAAGAAAGAACTACCATTAATAACCCCTGGGAGGGGCCATCCAAGGTGGTAAAACAAGTGTCTAAAATGGTGTGCTGTAAATGTCTGACCGAAAGGAGTTGAACCTGGTGCTGGACCAAGAAACAACAGTATTTGGTGAAAGCACAACTTTTTGTTTGGGTCCTGTTCTTACTCACTTTTTTCCTTAGCTTTGGTCTTATCACTTTAATCACTGTTTACACATCACTACTCATTACTGTTCTGTACATAACTACTTTCTCTGGTTTCTCTGGCATTTCATTTTCTATAGTGCTAATTCCCTGGTTCCGTGACACCTTCTTCTGTGAACCTGATCCTGCTCCTGTCTTTGTCTCTGTCTATCCTCAAGACTCATTCTCAGTTTGTGCTTTTGGTCCCAGGCTTTTCTTCTCTGATCCAAATTCAGTCACTGCTTCCATCTAATTGGGTACTCACCTAAGACATGTTTGCCTTGTACCATGCAGAAGCAAGAACTATCTAACCTCCCCACTTCCGTTTTAACCTTAGCTCAAATCATGCTGATAATGTTCCGGGCCGGAGTACTCTAAGGCCATCACCATGTGAGTTATTGAGTTGAGGAGAGGCTCTCTTGCATAGCATAGCATAACATAGCCTAGCATATCAGAGGTCATGATTTTATTTACCTTGTGACGTATTTGGAGACATCTTGGGTGGAATCATAAATAACCCTCTCATAGTGTATGCCTTATGGATTTATCAATCAGGCAATTATTTAGGGATTTTCATAGCGGTGACATCATTCAAGTGTTGTTCTCTGGATCTTTTAGCAATCACACAGATGTGTACCTTGTCCAAGTTCAACCGAGCCTACCTTTTCAAATGGAGCGAATGGCCCAGTCAAACAAACCGGACTTTGGGGGCACGGTACAGCTTTCATAATGTAGAACATTACGCCTTGTTCAGACTGCAAGCAAAGCTAATTTTTATGACTGACTATCCACACTGTTATTTGAAAGTGATCAGATATGGCTCTGTTCAGACTGGCAGGCCAAATCTGACACATTGTCCACCTAACTCCACTGGTGCTGCATTGCATTGATAGTTGTTGAGGTAACCATGAGATAGGCTCACATGTAGCATGATATTTGCTCATGTATCGCCCATTCTGTACATTTTCTCCCTATTTGATGCACACACCCCCTCCCAAAGTGCTAACAGACTTTTACTTCGCCCTCTATCCTCGGACTACTGTATTCCATTTCCATACGTACATTAAGCTAGCTGCTCGTCCTGAAAACTCAGTTCATTTTTAGCCACACAGAAAATTCAAGGGAGCCGCTTTTACGTACTTTACGGTGATACTGTAGCGCGAAATGCAGAAAAAAGACCTAAAGCAGAACAAATTAACTTTCTACAAATTTATAATTATATATTTCCATCTCAGTTTCTTCCATCGTCTTCCTGTCCATTTTCCAACCATGGATCAATGCCCATACCACCTGATCATGTGGTCTTGAACAGTTTTAAATGTGATTCAAGCAGCATCCAGTCTGAGACTTGTCTTTAGGAATCTGATTTGAATTTGATTTGAATTTCAAACAGCCTCTGGATCTGGTTCAGATTGGATTCGCAAAGAATCGGACTAGATGAAAGCAATCTGATTCCAGCCAGGATATGCCACAATGGGCTGGCGGTCTAAACAAGGCCAGAGTCTCTCTACTCTTGGTTCTTTCACTGGTCCTACTTATGACCCTGCCTCCCTTAAAGTTTGAAAGTTGTCTAAACGTTTCCAAGGGTTCAATCCAACTATCTGTTCTGCCTCACAGGACCTACCCATTAATCTATCTCTCTTTTCCTGCTTTGGAGCTGGCAGAACCATTCCTCTTGAGCCTGTTTCTTCTAATTAGATTTGTATTTATGTGCTCCTCTTTTGCCCTGTTATGCTTACATAGTCTTGCAAGGGTTCAAATTTTTGTTCATACTATTGCCATCACAGATTGGAGTCCCATTCAGTATTGTTTTGAATGTCTGTTTTGACCTCGAATATGGATTAGACAAGTCTTTTCAGAAATGCCTGAAATCAGAGACTTACAGTACATGCCCACCAATGCCCCTGGAACGCTTCAGTTTACAGCTGGCAATGCTGTCTTAAAATGTTATCAGTGCATCACAACATTAGTGTCTTTCCTAGTCTAACAGATCCAACAGTAAAGCTTGTGCACCAAAGTGAATGAGTTCTAGAGCTCGTGTTCCCCGGTTCTTCATTACCAAGCTGAGTATTGAACACGCCTTCACTGGTTTGTACACAGCACCCTTATAACCACAGAGCAGACACAGCAGATGCACAACAATAAACAACAAACACACAAAGAAACTGATGATTGCAGGCCCACAACATTGACAACACCTTACAACACAACATGCAAAAGAAGAGGACAAGAAGAGCATGAAATATAGGTTCCCTAGTCGTAAAGATACTGGTAGGATGAGTCTAAATGCCAACAGGATGGCATTAAGGAGGAGGACAAAGAAGGGCCAGGTGAAGGATGGCATCATGCAAGGTGAGAGGGATTCAGGAAGAGTGTATGTAGAAAATGAAGTGATAGTGAGAGAAGTAAGGGATAATGGTGTGGTTTTGGTCTGGGCTGTCTGACTTCCTCTAGGAGTCGGGTGATGAGGATAAAGCCAAGCATTTCAAACGCGCTGAGGAGAAGTAAGGAAGAGGAGGAGGTGGCAAAGACAACCGTGCACCCGTTTCTCTTCTAGCACGGGTCTCTGCAGCACAATCAGAAGTGTGTGTCTCACCGTCTGTCCAGCAACGAATGGTGTTGGTCACATTTCCAGTTATAAAATAAAACCCCTCATGTGGGTCCAGGGATGAGGACACATCCAAACCACAGATGTTTTTTACACTCGGCTTTTTAAAAACACTACTACACTTTCCACACAAACACACACATTAGAGCAGCTGGACCTGGACCTACCTTGATCCAGAGGTCCAAAGTGCTCAGCTGCAGGAGACGGTGGTGGAGAAGGTGGCAAATTGGTTGAGTCTTCCACTGAAAACACAGCAAACAGAATCATAGGATGAGACGAAATAAATCCACACGGCGAAGCATACGCGATCCGACCGCCAGGCTCTCTTTGAAAGCAGTGAGATCACAGAAGCTGATCTCCTGGAAACTTTCAGAAACCGTTATCTAAAAACACAAGGAATGAGTCACAGCAACACTAACGTTTATAGGAATAACCAACGTCTGGATGCTGTGAGGTGAGCAGAGTTATTGGTACCGTTCCAACACCGAACATTTTCCAATAACAGCACGTTCTGAATGTGTTTTATTCATCGAATTTACACCACAACTACATCTGATTATTTTATTAAACAATGACACCACATCCTTACTTATTTATCATTATGTTTAATGGTATGGAGTGCCAGTAAACCAATTGAATTCTTCCTAGCTCAGCTACACAATTGTTCCTTGATTCTTAAGTTAATAAAAAAAGAGGCAGGACAGGTTGTTCGGACCAGCAGACAGGTTGTTCTCTCAGCGCTTAGTCAGCATGCATACACACAGCAGAGCGCTAATGGAAGAGACCAGCTGTCAAACCGCGTTTGCTGTTCAGCACTAGGTGAAGCGACGGTGCAGAGAAAAACACAAGCCACGTGTAAAAAGGATGCAAACACATACAGACACAACCTCGTCAGCAATAACTCGGAGCCACTAATGAACTTCTGAAACTATAACATAACCATAGTTTGCTTGCAAAACCAGATTTCAACTTATGAAGGTGGGAGTGCTTAAACTTGGTGCAGAAACAGCAATTACATTTCAACGGAATCAGAAATGGAAATTTAGAAATATTAAGCTTATTAATTAAATACATGCAATAATATACCCATTTACTAGAGTCAAAAATAGGCTTCCTACACATTTTTTAAATACTATTTCACTTTAGGACCAGATGAAAATAGATTTAACACTAGGAAAAATCTAAATTATTTTTTTTAAATGGCATTTTTTATGAAGTTGGAAGACTTTTATAACTTTTATAATAATAATTATTATATAGTGGGACAATCATCAATTATAATCATTGATCGGTTTTTAAAAAAAAGTGATTTAATATATATATATATTTTTAAAAAGGCATTAGATTAAAAATTTTAACGGGCAAAAATTCCTAAAACTCGCCATGTTGCATGTCTTTTTCTGTTCACCCGGACACCTGCTGCGTAGAAGTCCGAGTCTCCAAGTCAGAGCTACACGCATGTGTATAAAGCCGATAGCTGCACATGCTCTCAACACAGTTGTGAAAAGCTAATTGGAAATAGCCGTATAGCCATACAGGGGAAAGAAAAAGGAGTTAAAGTTGTACTAAATACACCATTACTTTGAAAGATACCAAACGGTTTTAGCTCAGTGGGTTTGCAGAAGCTTGTGCGGATATGAGACTCCGCTGAACATGGAAACGGAATGGACCTGAACTATCGCTTTTAAGAGTATCAAAGAAGCATTGTCTTTTGCGGTTAAACCAAGTATTAATCAATCGTTGCTCAAAAACGATGATCGATTATGAAATGGTTGAAATGGTTTAGCGATTACTCCCATCGGTAATAAATAGTATATTTAGGTCTATTTAAAAACGGACATATCAGCAATAGTCATCATAGTGGTTAAACAGTCATGTGTAAAAGTTAGGTAAACGTTTAGGTGAAAAGAATTATATTTTGTTGTTTGTTTGACGTTGTATTTGCCTAATTTTAAGATCCGCCACGATCAAATGATTTTTATTAGGTTTTATTATTTACACAAAAAACAAAGACGTAAAATAGGAGCACTAACTTTTACACGTGCTAACTTCTGTCCCTCGCTTTTAGTTGTGCTGTCACAGCCAGACCTCCTGGAGTCCTCAAATCACAGTGTTCACCCGTATAGACCACTGCAGGATAAAAGCATACCTAATAATCGGTTCTCGCTCTCTCCCTTTGTCCAGCTGTACATGTACTCCTGCCACGTGTGCTGTACATGGGGGTTACGTAAATAAGGAATATTCCAAGGGCCCCTGATTTAAGAAGAAGGTGACAAGGTGATTGAAAAGGGTTGGATTTGGCAAGGATGGGGGCCCAGTGTATTCGGCTTTTAATGGGCTCAGGGTCTCTAGCAGCACCTCAGACTCCTTGTGTCTCTTCCTGGAACGTTTATACCAACTCTGAACCTGCCATGATTCATATTCCTGGCTACTCTTCACCACATGGTGATACATGGACAGCCTGAAGACGCGGCGGTGGCAGGGAAAAACTCCCTGAGATGGCATTAGTAAGAAACATTGAGAGGAACCAGACTCAACAGGGAAGCCATTCTCATTTGGGTGATAAGAGAATAAATCTTACCTGCATACTGTTCTTAAGAGATTTGTTCCTAAGAACTCATGCTGTAATCATAAAGACTACAGTATACGTGTGCTCATTCTACTTTCAACACCCACTTTACACACTCTTTACTTTTCCACACCTGTCATTATCCTGCTATCCAATGTCACCCAAAGGAGCTCTATTTTAAGCTTTTCTCTTCAGATTGTTCTTCCTCACCACTGACCAAACATCATCAAGTCCTTATCTGGATTTCTGTTACACCGCTTTGCTTATGAATTAAATCCAGCAGACATGGATGTACAGCAGCTCTTGTACAGTGCCTGGCAAAAGTTTTCATACCCCTTGAACTTTTCCACATTTTGTCACGTTACAAACCACAAACGTACATGTATTTTATTGGCCATGTCTTAGTAGGTTTGCAGTCGTGCCGTACTCTTTTCATTTTAAAATAATGGAGTGAACAGCGCTTCGTGAGATGTTCAGAGCTTAGGATGATTTTTTTATTTTTTATAACCTAACCCTGAGTTAAACTTCTCCACAACCTTATCCCTGACCTGTCTGGTGTGTTCCTTGGGCTTCATGATGCTGTTTCTTCACTAATGTTCTCTAACAAACCTCTGAGGGCTTCACAGAACAGCTGCGTTCATACTGAGATTAAATTACACACATGTGGACTCTAGTTACTAATCAGGTGACTTCTGAAGGAGATTGTTTTCACTGGATTTTAGTTAAGGGGATCAGAGTTAAGAGGTCGGT
>JAOVVB010000049.1:2748000-2764806 GCA_028570985.1 Heterobranchus longifilis
TGGCTGGAACAGATTATCTGCATTTACATTATTCCCTATGGGAAAATGCGTTTCACAATACAAAATTTCACCTTAAGAATTCGGCCCCAGAAAGGATTAAATTGGTATGCTAAGGTACCAATATTAGGCACTGTATTTTGAATAAAAAAAATGTATGAAGTAATGGTACTTACAGAATCGCAATACAAATCAAATCAGCACCTAGGTTTCGGGATAATATTGTATCAAATACCAGAAACAGTATATTGTGGAAATCTGAAATTAGGGATGTACTGATCTAATCCTGATTATTAGTATCACTTCAACAGCGTTTCAGGCTAAAGTGGTGTGCTTCACTCTAAACTGCAATGCCTTTATTATTCTATTAATGTGAATTTAGTATTGACCGCTGTGAAATATTATTAGTCTGATTAGACAGACTGATATTCCTCTAGCATAATGAGCGGATATACAGATTCAAAGGTGAAAAGTCAGGGCTAGCCAACAAGCCGATTATCCTACTGTAGCCATCAGCAGCCGCTCGCTTAGAAAGTAATCCTAAACCTAATCCTTGTCTCAAGCCTCCAGCTCGATACAGCTTATACAGTATACTCCAACACACTTTTTTCTTGCTAACCACTAATGTGTAAGTTTATCCTTCTAGTGCACAGCTACCGCACTCTATGAATGACTTCCAATAAATTCAATGTCAGGTCCCATTGAATAACCGTTACAAATAGGGCCACTGCGGAAACATATCTGAAAGTAAACAATACCCCATTAAGGGTGTTTTCACATTAGGCATAATTGATTATTACCGTGTCCAGGAACAATTTCTTCCCCTTGTTTTTTCGGTTTGTGAGCCGCCATTCAACACAAGAGAAGAAGCACACAAGGATGTTAACTTTCACAATATGCCTTATATATACCATTGCTCTTGCGTTCCTTCCTACTGTATCAGCTATAGCAGTGTGGGTCAAAGGATGAGATTGGAGATTTCGGAGGAGACCAATGGCACTGACCACTGGCACGTGATCTACTACTACTGTGCTCAGGTACAAATGGCTTCCATATGTGATTTGATCCGCTCCAGAGTACACTGTACTGTGCCCGAGACCACCTCCTCAAGCGGTCTCAGGCACGGTTCCTAAGCCTGGAACGATTGTGTTCTCACTGAGCAAAAGAAACCAGACTTTTTAGGTCAAGTGTTCTTGGAAACAGTCCCGAGGTCCTGATGAGAAAAAGGCCTTAAGTTGCTAGGACCCAACCCTAAAGCCTGACCTGGGGGTACAGTGACCGCGCCACCCATGGGGCCTGTTTAGTCTCAGCCCATTATAGACTTCTGCATGCATTATAGTAGCATGTAACCAATTAATGGATTTCGTTCTAACAAAATAACATTGAATTGCATGTCAGGTAACAGGCACATAATGGAATGGCGATGCACATGTCAAGTCAATGTTAAATAAAAAACAAGCCCCCCCCCCTCATAGAGGGATGAAGCAGATTTATACATGTAACAGCCAACAGTTTGTAAAACTCTTAGAGTCTGAGAGTCAGATTACTGAAGAAAATTCTGGAAGACTATTAGAGCCAAGGCCAAAGTCTTTACCTCGGCTTTGATAAAGAATAGAACAGAATAGAATAGTGACAAGCACATGTGTGGTAACCATAGTGTCCACAATGGACTATAATGAATACCTATAAACTATAGAGCATCAATCATTAAAATATCACTATAGTACTACAATAAAGACCATTTAAAGTTCGAAAAGTCAATAAAAGCTTATTTTATATTTTCTAAGCAACAAATTAATATTTAATACCTCCAATGCTCTGTTTGTGACACTTCCCATCTGTTAGTCTTCTCATTTATGCAAGTCTATTTAAACATGCAACAATGTGTGAACCAGCCAGGAGTGCATAAAACAAAGCCCAAGTATAAATGTTTAAAAAGAAAATTATTCCAACCTAATCCAAACCACAGTCCTAAAGACCCAAAAGATGAGATCCAACGGCAAACCTGCAAACTAATACCTCGTTTAATTGTTTATTAAAAAAGAAATTACAGTCATGAAGCATATGAATAGGAACAACAGAAACAATTGGAAATTAATAGAATAAAGAGAAAATAATAGGAGCACACAGAAATAAACAGAAATGCATAAAAAATATAAAAATGTATGAAATAATTCCACTCCAGTTCACATCACAATGATCATGCTAGTGTGCTAAGTCTTTATTGTTGAATTTCATTTGGCAATGGTGAGCCAGCCAGGAGTGACGTTTTAATTAATGTGCTTTATATTAGACCAATAAAAATGAAAAAAAAAAAAAAGTATTATAACAGGATTCAGCATGGGCTATAATCAAAATATATACAGGACAAATACTGTGCTGTAAAAAAGTATTTGCCCCTTTATTGTTTATATATATATTTGTCAAAGTTAAATAATTCCGATCATCTACTACAAAAGATAACCATAGTAAATACAAAAATCTGTTTTTAAATGATGACTAACCCTATATAAAGTGGAAAAAAAGCTGTCCAAACCTGCCTGATTATACATGAAAAAGTAATTGCCTTTAACTGTGAGTGGCACAATCAGTTAAAGTTAAAACAAACACACTATACAGCTGCTATTGTTAATAAAATATTTACACCAAAGACCGTTCAATGCTCAGAATATCAATACACACGCTCGATGTTTTCTTTTACAACCAATTTGCTAGTTAATATTTAATACTTGCACTCCCTAGTGTGTCATGGTGGTCATGCTGCTCCATTATGTTCATCTTTGTAACGCGTCTGTAATTATGAAATGTGAGAGATTGAGTGGTTTTGCACATAAAAGCCTTTCTCTGGAGAACTACAGCTCTTTTTTGCCCTACTCATTGCATAGACCAGCCGAGAAGCAGTGAGACTAACGCTACGGGAAGGTGAGACAGCGTCTTTCAGGCTTCCTAACTCGATTCCACAGCAGCCGAGGCATGCAGCTAATTAAAACTTAGTTTATTACATTTTTAAGAATCTGTACCGACAATGTGGTCAGGAGCATGCACATGCTAATTGGGATCAGGACAATGATGAGAGAGACGGAGCGAGAGGGAGCGAAAAAGAAGGCAAAGAGGGTAACTGAGGTGTCAGCCGTTTAAGCACTTGAGAACACAAATTCATTTATTATCGTGACTCGGCTTTCATCTGTGTCAAGCCCTTTGATCATTACACACAGGCTCGGCTTATTCAGTCACTTCATCATCAGGGAGCAGCAGAGGATTCTCTCAATGCCATCAATGCCCTGATGCTCTACATCTGCTTGGAGCTTTCTGCACTGACACATGGTCTGAGATGGATAGTAGAGCTGTGACTTATGGGCAGAGTGTCGATCGGTTTTGATAAAATTTTTACGACACTGCAATATTTAATTCAACTCAGTAGCACTTGTCTAATTTGTCTCAAGCAACTCCATTTCTATTACAAATATTAAACACTACAAAAAAAAACAACAATAAACTCTGTATAACTTGTGGTATTATTGTTTACATGTCATGTCATGCTTTTTCTTCCCAAGGGGCAATAATGCACCAACCACCCGTAACCTCAAAAGAAGAAGAACTCATACTCTTGCAAAATGCGAGTTTTTTGCAGCAGATGCAAACGGGTTGTATTTACTGCGGTTAACATTTCGAAGTTTACCTGAAAAATTAAATGCATGAATCCATTCGAAATCCAAAACACATCGAGTTCACTTAACTGAAATGATCGACATAACATCAATTAAATTGCATAACAGATTCTAAATAGCTAATAGATAAAAAAAAAAAAAAACTGATACCTTGTTGAAGCTGTTGAATTGATAAGATACAGTAAATCCCCAACATACTTATTTCAGAAAATCCCCTACAAAACAGAGCTCATAACCCAGAACATTGGAAAACAGCTCTGAGACAAATGGCGTCCATTCAAGCGTGCAGTAAACCTCATGTAGCGTTGTCCCTCCCACCCGGGTTAAATTTTAACGAGGTCAGCTGACCCTCGCTGTGTCACCAGGATTCCTCTCGCAATTTAAAGGCGCAGTCTCGTATAATGCGGAACCAAACGACAACACTATTACATTTCACATGTGTGAGATTAAGTACTCGTTAGGCATGTTTAAAAAGGCTTACATGCTTACATGGTCACGGTGTGGGGAAAGGGGGACAGATGCACTCCTCAGTTTTAGCCAAGTAAATTGATATGCTTTACATTGCATATTCGTGTCAAAGGATGTATAAGACTCACTTTATCGGACTTAAGAACAAATCCAACTTACGAACATGCTCCCGGAATGGAACTCGTTTATAAGTCGGGGATTCTGTATTAGAATTCTGCAGAAACTACTGGAAACACTGTTTAATATCATTTAACATCAACAGGACAAGCAAGTTCCTGTTATACCTTATTTTACGACAGCTGTTATTAATAGTTTCCTCACCAGCTTCTAAATAAATGCAGTTTGTTTCCAAGAATTTATTAGTTCCCAAATACTAATATTTATTATTACTACAAATTACTTAAAGAATGAACTGCATTTTTTTAGGCTATTAAGTGTTTTAACATTCGTACATTTTTAGTGGTTTTGCATATCGCAAAAGCCACTAAAGCCACACTGTAGTTGTTGTTTTCTGTGCCTGGTTATTCTTAATCCTGACAATACGCTGCTCCTATATTGTAAATAAAGAAATGCACAGCTGTGCACTATTTCGCAAAGAACAGACTGTGCTTTTTTCCCCATCTAGTACAAGCTATGAATCCTGACAGCTCGGAACATTCTATGAAGAAACTATGAGGCGGATTGTGATTTCAGCGTAAACAGGAGCAGAACTTCACTCCTGCCAGATCAAACCCCAAAGCCGAGGGTTGCAGCCACTTGATAACGCTTTGAGTTACAGCCGAGGTAAATATTTCATGGCCTCGGCCGATTGAAGTCCCCAGACTGCTACTGTAGACAGTATTGCGTCGCTGCTGGACACAAACGCACACATACAAACGTTTTGCCAATGTTGCCTTGGTGTTTAACAATTTTGCACGTAAATCACCATCTTTTCAGTAACATCAATTACTAGATTTCACTAGTACTAACCCAGCAGGAACCCTAATGCTGGATGAGCGTTGTAGTATAGCTGTAACGATGTTGCGATGGCGCGCAACATCATGACAACACAGTTTTTAAAAGTTAGAATGACTTTGATAAACTGACGCTGAAATTATTTTGAATGCACAACCAACATTGCAAATACAACCTGAAAACAAATCAATTGTAATCTTTATTTCGAGCATTTATGCTGATTAACATCCATTCGCACAACGTCCGTCCACATCCATGGTCTCTTACAGTAAGTTCAGCTTGGGGTTAAAAGCATCTGGCGTTTGTTTAACGTTATCCCATCGTCATGTATAGTACTGTCAAAAAGTCTTAAGCACATGCAGATAACTGCTGTAGAGCAGTTTATACATTCAAAAAATTCTATAAAAAGAAGTAAGCAGTAATTAGTGTAAGATAGTCAGTAATTGGTGTGATGGTGCTTTCCTTAAAATGTGTCTCATGTATAGTTTGTGCAGTTTTACAAGAAAATGAGCTGCTTAGTTTTACTGAACATTCTGCAGAAAGAGCTACAGTCCTTCTGAGGACTTTGTCATACATGCTTTTTTCATGCAGCAAAACGTTTTTGGTATAAAAAGTGCTCTTAAAATATGTTTCCATTATACCTTCAACATTCTCGGTCAACACAAGCATTTTCCATGAAGTACCAAAACTCCACCACTCAAAATTCTCCATTAAACACCAACATTCTCCATTAACCACCAAAATTTAGCATCAAGCACCAAAATTCTGCATCAAACATCAACATTCTCCACCAAACACCAGCATTCTCTATCACACATTAACCAAATATCCCTGATGGAAACTCCCCCCAGGCCCCCCCCCCCCCCCCCCCCCCCCCTTAATCTTAAAGGAATGTCCAAAATGTACCAGTGTCTATATCAGCTCTAGCCATAAATGTGATGCTTTTTTAACTTCTGTGCTGAAATGAAATTAGCACCATAACAGCACTATAATGGACAGATTTGACATTTGAGGTTCGTTCTTTACTTCATTTTCACCAAGCTCTTCATCATGTCCAGTCAAACCGACATAAATACAAAATGAAGACTTTCTTTATAAAAGTATTCTCTGTTCTCATGTTTTCGTGTATTGCATACATGCCATTTAAATAATTCATTTCAAATGCATTTAATTCTGCACTGATATTTTCTTGTAACTTTTTTCTCCAATATTTAAGCATTATAATTTTTTCCCTTGAATTTCAGGCGCTCCGTTCAATTTCAACATAAAAGTGCTGGATGGAGAAGTCTATTAAGTCTAATTTGCCATGCTGAGGGTTTCTTTTTTTTCGCACAATATCAATCCCATCATCTCGTAGTTAAAGTCTAATTAACATACTTTACTTGATCCTTTTGATTCCTTTAAAGCTCTGAAATTTTAATCTTGTAGTTATTTCCTACAATAATATACCCTATTAACCGAATTAATATCCATAATAAGAATAATCATTTATTATTATGCTGTATTTCATTTTAAGAAACTGTTTTTTTTTTTATCTAATAAAAATCTAATTATGAAGGATTTTAGCTCTCAGAAGGTGCCAATGATCTCTGATGCATTAAAAGATCAGATTAAACAGATTAATAAAAAATAAGTCCAATGTAACTGGGTATAAATCCAGCTGCTAGTGCGAGCATGCTGATGCTAACTGCTGGATTTCGCGCTCTGCCAGCTTGCATTATTTATAAGCTGGGAATCCCAGGACACAATGTACAGGGACAGCTGACCAGCTGGGTGAAGATCAGCCTTCTGGGGTTATCCCTGTGTGTGTGTGTGTGTGTGTGTGTGTGTGTGTGTGTGTGTGTGGCAGTGTGTAGGTGTGTGTGTCTAATTGTGATCCTCCTTAGCAGCAGATGGCTGCAACCCTCAGTCAAAATCTCTCAGTAGAAGGTCAGGCTTTGAAACCTCCTGCTAAGCCCTAGGGTGACCAGCGGCACCTGTCCACTCAGATTAGAGAGGAACCAAACAACAGCCCCAAACACCAGGAAGTGGTTATAAACACCCGCAAGTCAGAGTGGAGACAGGATGTGTGAGAAGGTCTACAACCAAAAGGTTTAAATTGTTCTCCATCACAACACCAACATTCTTCATGAAGCACCAACATTCTCCATCAAATATCAATATTTTTCATTAAATACAATCATTCTCAAAGATTCGACATCAAAATTCGACATCAAACATCAACATTATCTATCTAACACCAACATACTCCATCAAGCACCAACATACTCCATCTCCATCAAGCAACATACCAACATATTCCATAATCATTTAATCATAATCATAATCATTTAAATAGAAACACCAGCATTCTCTACCAGACACCAACATCCTCAATCAAGCACAAATATTCTCTATCAAACACCAATATTCTTCAATTATCCATCAAGCACCAACATTTACCATCAAATCTCAACGTTCTCCATCAAACCTCAACATTCTCCACAAAGCACCAACATTCTCGACCAAACACCAACATTCTCCATCAAACATCAGAATTCTCCATTAAGCATCAACATTCTCCTTCAAACACCAACGTTCTCAACCAAGACCAACGTGTTCAAGAAAACAACCAAGCATATGAACTCAACTGTCCACTTTAAAGGAACACCAGTACACCTGCTCATTAATGCATTTCTCCAACCAGCCAATCATGTGGCAGCACAATCCATCAAATCATGCAGATACAGGTCAAGAGCAATAGTAAACATTTAAAGCAAATCCTAAGCAAGGTATCGGTGTGTTTAGGTTTAAGGAACCGCTTTTCTTTTGGGATTTCCACACAAAACCTCTCTAGAGTTTACGCAGAATAAAGGGAAATGCTCAGAGATTGGTTCGAAGTCTACAGGAACTCATTTAATCACTCTTTACAACCGTGGTGAGCAGAAGAGCATCTCAGCAAGCACGAAACATAGGGAACCATAAGGTGGATGAGCTACAATAGCATAAGAAGAGAGAGAGAGAACTGAGGAAGGATCGCATATAGAAACACAATAAAAGACCTCAGCTCCTCTTGTCAGGAAATGAAACCACCAAAACAGCGCCAGAGGGTCCCATGGTGCGGCTTTTCTTCTGCACTATTTAAACGAGACTGACGGCACTCCGTGGTATCGCGTCTCAGGACTCAACCAAATTATCCAAACACCTCCGCGGATATCAACACATCAGCGTGTTCAATTAGTGGCAGGCATGTTAATTACATATGTGGTGACAATCTCTCCATTTTGTTTACTTTCCTAAGGTGTGTATCTTAAGTCGAGTTTTAACGGTTTATAAGCCTTAGAAGGCGGATCTGCTTAAATGTTCTCGTTCTTGTTTTGCCGTTCTGAATTCTTCACTAGGGATCTAATTTCACATCCAGGTTGATATATTTCTGGAAAAATGTCTGATCAAGCTGAATCGACATTTACGCTTGCAGTCAGCGAGTAAAGCTGGACAGGAAGTCACAACCTGGCAGAACGTCTTCACGCTCTCGCGGTGAAAGCCAAACCAAAGCTGTGGAGATGGATGGAGAAGTGAACGGCAGCCTCTCTCTCTCTCTCTCTCTCTCTCTCTCGGTCTGCCTGACAGATGTGAGAGAAGGGAGACGTTCCCTGATCTCTGCTTGGACAGATTAACAGGCAAACCTGCCGACTCAGCGGAAGCATTTCCCTAACACATGAGTCGCGAATTTGTTAATAAACACACACACATGCAACGATCCACACAAACAGACATCTGCAGTATGAAGGAGACCGAGAGAGGATGATGGAGCACCAGTTCTTGGCTGAGATCTCTCTCTCTCTCTCTCTCTCTCTCTCTCTCTCTCAGTTACTTCATCCCACTCTTATGAGGACGACAGGAAATTCCTCTTGTGTGAAATATGTTTCCCAGGGGCGAGTTTAGCGCACAAGCTTAAATAATGAGTGCGGGAAAGGAAGTGCACAGAGGGGCGATCCTCGAGAAAGAGGGAAGAGATGGACAGAGATGAAGAAGAAAAAGTGTAGCAGAGCCTAAAAACGTCTGCACAAATGTAAAGCGCTAATGATGCGTGATTCGATTAGAGTTTGGTTTTTAAGAGAACTCCAGGATTTATTTATTATCATCGTCATCGTCATCATCATCATCATCATCATATGTGGTTATGTAACTCGGAGAGACGGAGATGAAACCAGAGGAAATGGAGGGATAGAGGCGAAAAAAACAGGAAGGAAGTACTGTAGAAAAAAACAACTGAGAGAAGGGTACAAGTAGAGAAAGAACACAATAACAGATTAGAGGGGGAAAATGAAAAGAAAAGATGAATAATAGTTTCAGATTGTTGGCTGTTAGGGTTATTGTTATCGCTACAGATGGTGTTTTGTTTTCACATACAGATACTGAATTCGTGACTTCGCAAAACTGCATCCTTTGGACAAATTAGATGCATGAAAAATATAAAAAAATATCACATGGCATCATTAGAATCAAATCGATTCCAACGAATGAAAAAAGTCTATTTCTGCATAAATATACATTTTATTCCACTCCTTTCCACCTGATACAGGGCCAGATTAAAGTTGCTCTTTCTTCTTTTGGTCCACCCACAATTTTTTTTTTCCACTGCTATCGGGTCAGTACTGATCCCGGATGTGGTTCTGTGAACATTCAGTGAGTGGAACGCCTGATCCTTGAAAATCAACTGATTTCCAGATGATCTTGCGGATGAGACGCATCTGTCTGTGTGTGTGAACTGTACACACGATCATTCACCAACACCACTCGCACGTTACAGGAACTCGGCTGGGAGTTACTGCCACGTCCCCCGTACCGTCCTGACCTCGCTTCAAGCCATTTCCACATGTTTGGGTCGTTAAAGGAGTTCCTGGGAGGCCGGGGTTTCAGACGTGAATCAGGTAGGCGGTGTACTGTACCGAGAAAACGTTCTACCTTGATGGTGTCCAAGCACTAGTGAGACACTGGGATAAGTGCATTAGTGTAGCAGGAGATTTTATAGAGACATAAAAGGAGTTTTTACTCTCAGAACCGTGTTCAAAAGTCCTGCTTTGACTTGAACACCTCTCGTATGTGTGTTTTCACAATATTATTTTGCAGTTCTTATAGTCAAAGTTAACACTGTACTGTACTGTACACACAGCAGGAAGTATAATGTTGGATGAGAACTGTAATATACATTATATAGTTTTAGCAATGCTGCCTTGATGTCCATCTTTCTGGACATTGTTGTTTTTAAAAGTTAGAATGACTTTGATAAAATGTCTATGACAGAAACACAACAATGCGAATACAACCTCGAAACGGTGAGGTTTTAACCTTTATTTGGAGCGCGTAAAGCTAAAAACAACAAACAAAACAATGAAAAGGAACAAGGAAGAAGAGAGGGACTTTAGACAGAAAGCTTAAAGATGAGGAAAGATCTCGATGAAGAAAAAAAAAGTCAAAACCACAGTAGGAGAGAGAAGAAAGAAAGGAAGAAAGAAAAAGAAAAAAACTGATAGAGGGCAGCGGCCACTGTAGGATGGGTAACGAAGGGTGTGGTGAAGGCTGTACACTCCCTCCGGACCAACACACACACACACACACACACACACACACACACACATAAAAATGACCAAAATATTGTTGAAGAACATGCCTATAAGTGCTGCACATAGTGATGTGACATCTGTGTGTGTGTAAGAAAGTGAGAGACAGAAAGAGAGAATGATAGAGAGACGGGGGGGGGGGGGAGGAAGTAGTCTGGCTCCACACTGCTGTCTAATTTGCTCTCTGTGTAACATGGATGCCCTTTTATGTGTGGTTTCTTTCATTCTCTCTCACACACACACACACACACACACACAAGCAGTCTCGGGGGGTTGAGTCTCAGTAACAAGTAGGACTGAGATCTACGCAGCGTGTGTGTGTGTGTGTAACATTAAATATCTATGCAGGTCCATGGGT
Source organism: Heterobranchus longifilis (assembly GCA_028570985.1). Classification (NCBI taxonomy): domain Eukaryota; kingdom Metazoa; phylum Chordata; class Actinopteri; order Siluriformes; family Clariidae; genus Heterobranchus; species Heterobranchus longifilis. Next base: position 2,759,049 of record JAOVVB010000049.1, read on the forward strand.
TGTGTGTTTGAGCTGCGTCTGTGTAAACTGCATCCGTAATGAAAACCGCTCCACTGTGTAATTACCAAACAACATTTATTCATCTTTAAACACGCAAACAAATCACTCACTTTTCTGCCCGAACGCCGCTGTGTCGCTTGTAAAACAACTTCTACTACAGACCCGGTCGCATCTTTATAGAACGGTATTATTATTATTATTATTATTATTATTATTATTATTATTAATACTACTAAATTTTTTTAGAATATTTTTTCCCACATATTTAAAGCTTATTTTTCTTTTTAAAACTCCAAAAAACTATCTTTGCAAGTAAAAAGGCAAATTTGACTAATGGTAATTTTATTAATATATGCTTCTTCTTTTTATTATTAAGTAAATTTTAGCAATTTCTATATAATTGTAAACTGGAATATGTCTTATTTTATTAGAGGATCATCCACACACTAAGACTAAAATTGTTAATGATTAATTGTCATTAGGAATTTAACTGAATAAAAAAAGATGAGCCAATAATGGTTTTAATTGTTTTGCACAATGTTTCTTTGTTGCCTGAAAATCTGGCACAAGAGGGTGAACTTGCAGTTCTGGCAATGTGCGACAGAGGGACAAAAAGTACTTTCCGTACAAAAATAATCTCTCTGTTTAAACAATTTATTTTTGTTATTGTTTCTTTTTAACAATTAATTGATTATTGATTGTTAACATCATCGGTTATGTAAAATGTGTATATAAGAGAAATCTAAAGTTTAAAATGTATATTATATCTAAATTATTACGTTGAAACTTTGTTTAATCTATCAAGCTATCTGATTAAAGTCAGTATTAACATTAATATTAAATGATGATGTTTTTAATTGTTTTGCATAATGTTTATCTGTGGCTTCCCTGTCTATTAATTTGTACACCACACCATGGTGCACTTGCAGTTCAGGTGACGCACAACAATAGGCGGTGTATTTGTTGGGACCTCGTTTTTGAATGATGGAAGAAGGCAAGAGTAATTTATTTTTATAACAATACAAAAAAAAATCTGTTTGTTTAAAATATTTGTGCTTCATCAATTTTTATTAGTAATAATTAATTAATAGTTAATGTATCCTTCTAACAATAGAATTGAGTTTCACAACATTAATTGCTAAAGACACACACGTATCTTACTTTATACATCAGGGATAAACGTTGCCTGATTTCAGATTCAACATTTCAGCTACAGTAGAAACACAATCCAGGACATAACATGAGTATATGGTGTGTGCTTTAGTGACGTAACGCACCCCTAACACACACACTGTGGCCCTCAAGACAAGGCGCTCTTTCAGCACGAGCTGTGATTGCGTCGTAAACAGCTCTGCCTCCTGGTAGTAAGATTTTTTAACGCTTCCGCCCCCCTAACCCCTTAACCCCCACTCCCTGACTCCCCCTCTCTCTCTCTTTTCTCCCTCTCCTTTTTTTCTCTCTCACATACAGCCCTAACCACACTCCAGTTTTAACTGCCAACTCACTCTACGAACAACAGAAGGGGACCGCGACGCAAAAAACGAACGGCAAGGTGATGCGAAGGACTTTCAGAACCTCTTCAGTCAGGAACCATCACATGGTGAGCCATGTGTGAAAGCAGGAAGGGTCAAAGGTCAGCTCCTGTGCTTGGTCTCCTGCTGCCGAGGGAAATAAAGCAGCAGTTCAACTTTGCATTTGAACTCCGACCACCTCCCACTTTTCTTTGCCATCCATCTGGCCAGCGTACTCTTCTGTCTCATTCACGTGCTCAAAAGGGTTCATGATCCTACTTCTATTGGAAGCACCATGTGTGAAAGATGTATGGAATAAAACATCTGTGGAGGTGCTGTTATAGGAAAATATATGAGGTTTCTTTTGGACAACGATTGTGCGAATGATTTTGGAAGCACACAATTGCATAGAATGTCTCTGTATGCTGTATTAGTTCACTGGAACTAAGCGACTCAGAGATGTGGTATTTATCAAGACCAATGGTTGATTAGTGTATGGTGATGTGTATTGGAGAACAATGGTGCCAAAGGTTCTTTGTTGGAAAATGATGATGCTCGTTGGTGTATAGTTTTTTGGAAGATAGTGGAGATGGTGTATAGTAGTGTTTGTCGGAAAACTTGTGTTTACTGATGTCCAGAGGTGTTTGTTGAAAAATACTGGTGTTCATTCATGTATTATGGGTTTTTTGTTGAAACATAATTGTGTTCATTGATGAATAGTGGTGTTTTGGGGAAATAATGGTGTTTATTAATGTGTGATGGTGTTTGTTGGTGTATAGTGGAGTTTGTTGGAGAATAATGATGCTCATTGGTGTTTAGTGTTGTTTAGTGGATAATGATGAGAATGTTCATTGGTTTATTGGTGTTTGTTTCATGGTGTTTGGTGGAGAATACACATGTTTGTGTGATGTTCCCTGGTCTTATTGCTCTTGCCAGTAAAAGATAAACCTGATCATTAGTAGAAAAAATTAGGAGTAAAAAAGAATGCGAATACGTACAGGAAAATGATTTTAAACACCAGATGAGTAGCTATGTGTGGATAGTGAACACGGAGCCACAAATTTACTAAACAAGCTGCAGAAGTGAACTCCGCAACGTGCCGCTAATTGGGGGTTATTAATGGCGAAATCTGTCAAACGATGAGCCTAACGAGGCGTGCAGTAAATACTTGACTGAGAAACAAATATGTGAAAGAAGCGTAGGCTTAGGCACACGTAGGAGGGAATCTCAGTCTGCCAGAACCGAATCCACGCTCAGGCAGCCTTCACATCTACACTACAACACACAAATACTCCAAAATGTTCTCCTGCCAGACGCCCCAACACAAGGAGTAATAAACAAGCGGGCAAAGACCTCTGCGTGTTCCCATAAAACATCATGCTGTAGCTGTGCTTCTGTGAACGTTTCTCAGATGCTTGAACATCGCATTTAAGGTACGTGAACGCGTGAGACGAGGTGGAAGCCGATGCCATGTGTAACACTCAGACGCAGAAGTGTAAGGGTGTGTGACAAATCACATATGTGCAGGAAATTTCACAGCTTTTTACAAACCTGTGTAGATCTAAGGCACGAACGCACAGGGAGCAAGGTAGGGAGTGGAGTTTTATCCTGGGAGAACTGAGCAGAAGGTGAAAATACACCCTGAACAGTGGGGCGGTCTATCACCAGGCACGATTTACACACCAGCCACCAATTTTACACCAAGAAGCATCAAACCCAAACTTGTTTTTTTGGAAGTGAGAAGAAACGCAGAAGAACCCAAACACCAAGAAACATGGATGTTCCCAATTATCAACACTCATCAAACACCTAAATGCAACTGATGTTTCTTCATCAAATGCAATAATCAGCAATCATCTCAACCAAAGAACCAAAAGTGCCATCTAACACCTCCAACAAGCCTAAACCTCCATGACAAACCGAGAAGCATCAGCATTCTCCATCTAACACCATGACACCTTCATAAATGATGGAAAAAAACACACTTTAAAATCTCTATTTTTCATTAACAAGCACCAACAAGATTCAAGGACGTTCTCATATGTGCTGCACACCTTCTTGTACGACGGAATGAAATTATTAAGTCTTGGATTTCACCACTTTCAGGACCACACCAAGCGTCACATGACAGCAGTTGGAAAAGGGTGTCCAATTTCCCCATTGCGTGAGTCACATGACTTGCTGAAGACGTGTACACTTGAAAAAAACAGCCATTAAACACACTGATGGAAAGCACACCACCCAACCGGTTCCGGTTCCATCCAGACGGCCTCGAGACAGCTGCCAGAGGTGCCGAGACCATGGGCATGAACTCCAACTCCAATCACGCCATCCTTCTCCAGTGGTGCTACCATGTGACCAGTTACATGACCAGATAGAAACCAAACCAAATAGCAATTCATCAAACTCCAAGGACTTCATGGTCAGGCATGGAATTTAAGGTTGAAGCGTTGTGTAAATGTTGTGTAAGTGTTGTGTAACGTTGCTCCTACTATTTACAGATCTGTGACACCAAGGATCAGGATGTTGACATAAACCCAGACATTACACACAAACAGGTTTACAGTGAAGCCAGGCAATGCGATCATTCTACAGTATAGGACCCCTCTTACAACAAACACACACAGACACACACAACACACACACTACCAGTAGCAGCATCAGATCCATCATTCATCCTCGCTCAGCGTGATGCGTGTTTTGAATTATTCATTAGTGGAATTGACTGCGGACTGGACAGCGTTCAGGAGAACAAAGAAAGAGCTCTAGATATCGAAAGCTTCACAATTCTAATCAAATCCAAATCTGATTTATCATCAGTATGATCGGGTTTCATCCAACAGACGTTCAACAAAATAAATAAAGCACTGTTTAGACAGGGTAGTCTGTTATTATTATTTTTTGTAATGTTTTCACATCCCAGCCTGTTCTGTGTGTGTGTGTATGTGTGTGTGTGTGTGTGTGTGTGTGTGTGTGTGTGTGTGTGTGTGTGTGTGTGTGTTGGTTTTGGCCCATCGACATGCTGACTAACTCCTTCCACTCTCGGAGCCTCTTACTGCCTTCATGAAAAGGTTCTTCTGCCCAGAGCCGTGGGCGGCCGAACCTCCGTTACCACGGCAACACGCCCGGAGTCAGTTTCCATGGCAACGAATAATAGCATCGGTGAGACCTTGAGGGACTTGATGGAAATTAAAGATAAAAAAAAAAAAACAATTATAAGAGGTAGAAGGTTGAGAGACATGGGGGGGGAGAGAGAGAGACAGAGAGAGAGAGAGAGAGAGATGGGGGAGGGAAAAGAAAGAAAGAAAGATAGATAGGAGAATGAAAGGATAAGGTGTGAGTTAGAAATGACAGAGACAGAAGCCTAGGCAATTAAATCTAACATGAAAGTGAAAATGGAGAAAAAGAAAGAAAAAGAAAAGAAGAGAAAATCTAGCACATATAGGAAAAAATAGACAGAGAGCTATGAAAAGAAAAAATAAAAAGAATAGAGAGACAAAGTAAACACAGTTAAAATGTGTGTGTATGTGTGTGTGTGTGTGTGTGTGTGTGCTCCCCTCCTGGCTGGTGCTACTGTATGATGCTGCAGGTTTTGTTCCTTTACAGTATTTATGCATTCTCTCTCCCTCTCTCTCTCTCACACACACACACACACACACACCAGAATATCGTTGCGTGTGAAATCACTGACTTCTAATTCCATCATAACATCTTTTTGATCATCTTACAGCCCTGCTCCTCATATTCTGCTTCTTACAGCTTTTTGAAATTTTAACCTTTTTTCGTTACCAAAAAGACACTGGGACAGAAAGATATGTAAGCACTGGGACATGGTAACAAGAAGACATTGGGACATGAAGACAAGAAGATACTGGGACAAGAGGACAAGAAGACACTGGGACACAAAGACAAGTAGATACTGGGACAAGAGAACAAGAAGACACTGGGACACAAAGACAAGTAGATACTTGGACAAGAGGACAAGAAGACCCTGGGACAGAAAGACAAAAAAACAGGAAGATACTGGGACAAGAGGACAATGGGACATAAAAACAAGAAGCTAATGGGACAAGAGGACAAGAAGACACTGGGACGGAAGATGCTGGGACAAGAATACAAGAAGACACTGGTGCCTTATCTTTTTTTCCGAGAGACAAGAAAATGTGTCTTTGCTCGTCAACAGACAAATCAGTTGGCTGGAGGTTAGGGACATGGAAATAATAATGAAAGATTAATTTAGAAATGAG
>JAOVVB010000049.1:2768504-2784679 GCA_028570985.1 Heterobranchus longifilis
ATAAACTCTTCATAGATGTGATACTCTGGTGATTCAGTACATTCAGGTCGTCAGCTGACTTTATTTTATTGCCCCATAAGGTTACTGAGTCTAGACCTGAGCAACTGATCAACCCCAGATCATAACACTGTCCCCAGAGGCTTGTACAGTGGACACTATGCATGATGGGTACATCGCTTCATGCGCTTCCCTTCTTACCCTGACACACCCATTGCTCTGGAATAGACTCAGATTGGACTCATCAGGTCACGTGACCATCATTCCATTTAAATTCATCCTTTGTGCCCCCTAGCAAACTGATTAGTCTCACTGATAAGTGGATTTCGTAAAGCTACACAGCTGTCTAGTCCCAATCCCTTGAGTTCTCTCCATGTGAAAATGCTCTGGCTCTGACGGTCACTATTAAACATAGCTATAAGTTCTACTGTTGGGTAAGTGTTTAAGTGATCCCTCATGACACTTATTCCAGATGTTTTTCCTGATCATGTTTCTTCCTCAAAAATGACGGGTCACTGCTATCCTTTCAGGTTGCAATAATGCATTTGACAGTTTTTAACAGGTTTTAGTAATCTCCTAAGTTGTTTACTTTGCTTGATGCAGGACAATAGTTTGACCCTTCGGAAACAGAGGAACATCTTTGCCACAACCACAGGATACGTCTTCTGTCATGGTTGTTTAAGAAATGAGAAGCTCCTCACTGCATTAGTAAGGGTTAAATACGGTAACTTGTTGCAGCTGAACCGCATTAATCACTGCAGTAATTATCCAATGGAAGCCTCTTATCTATTAGCTTAGTTAAATCCATGGTGACTATTCTATGTGTAATCAAGTGACATCTGGTGTTCCTCAGGGTTTGGTTTTAGGCCCATTGCTATTTTCGCTTTACATGGTTCCTCTGGGCGATATAATTCATAAGCATGGTATCAGTTAGCGTTAAATCACTTGTTTCTAGCTGAACCATATTAATCACTGCAGTAATTAACCAATGGAAGCCTCATAACTATTCGCTCAGTTAAATCCAGTAGATTTTTTTTATTCAGCCAGGAAGTTTATATTTTATTCCTCTTCTACTACAGGGATTTTATTTACCATTTATCTCATATACGGCGTGTAAATAAACATACAGAACAAAATCAATGATTTCCTCTTCTCATTTTTCATAATCAGAGCAATAATCCATCACTCCATCACCCTCCCTTCTTTTTAACGTCAACATAAATTCAGGAGACTCCTTCCTTACATTTTGAACAAATATATCCATATGGAAAACTTCAGCATACCGCATATGCACTGTATGATTATGTATCTAGGCTAACAATCCCTGTAAATGAGCTGTTACTATAGCAACAATCCAAATAAGAGCAGGAATTAAACCTGTGTCACGATTGTGTTACTAAGCCACACGGTGTCTGTTGAGGTTAGCGTGTGACATAAGGCAAGACATAAGCTTTGCACGGTGCATCAGACACTTATCCTGCCCTGGCTGATGGATTCCATTAGGGATGTGAGAGAGAAAATAGTGTCTACATCATGTTTCTTTTTTACAAGATCAAGAGGGCACCTTTTTTTTTTTGCTTGTTTTTTTTTTCCCTTCCCACCTTCTGATGTGCTGGAGCACTCCGTCGTCTCCCTGGGATTTCTCAAAGGTGTTCATGAAAAAGCCTAGAGCTCAAACTCCATTTCTCGACACATAAGCAAGACAGAGACGGCAGTGTTGCCATAGGGATAACACACTAAAGAGAGACGAGTGAGTAAAGCGTCGATCGTTTCATCCTCCAGCAAGTGAACCGGGTGAAGTGCACATTCAACTCTCAAGAGCTTGTGTCTTTACATGTTCCTGAGAGCGAGACAGCAGAAAGACTCATGTTCAGCAACATTCACAAGACACTAAACATACACACACACATACACACACACTCTCTCTCTCTCTTTCTAATGTGTGGAGGAATGCTGTTCCCTGTCTTTCCCCTCATCAACATTTCCTGAAGAGATGTAGATTAAACTTCACAACAGTAACCTAATCTCATTTCCCGCATACACTCCCATTACATCATTGAGAAAAACATGCAGCCTGCTGCAGTCAACACACACACACACACACACGCACACACACACACACACACAGAGCACCAGCTGCCTCGACATGACAGCATCACTTACAGCAGCTTCATTGCAGACATTTCTTTTATTTGCTCTCACGCCTCTTCAGCATGTAAAAAGAAATCAACAAATATAGACAGAACATTTAATCATATTATTTTAAAATATATTTTAATACCACATATACACACTCAATAATGTGTAATGTATGTACATATTATTAATGTTTCTGCATGATTTTATGTATTTGCACATCGCCGCATTGGATTATGTCATTAACGTGCATGTGTTCCTAATAAAGTGGCCTGTATATTTGTAGTTTTTTTTTTTCCTATGTGACTCAGCAGCACTGCTCTGTGGCCACTGCTTGGAACACACTCATACACAAACTTTTTTTGTTCTACATATTACATACAGATTCCCTTTACATACAGAACTTTTCACAACGGGGTCAGATGTTCAAGTCAAACCGGGACTTTTGACTGAACAGTTATGAGAATAAAAACTCCCTTTATTTTCTCTATATAATCTCCTGCTACACTAATGCACTTATCAGAGTGTTTTACCAGTGCTTGGACACCATCAAGGTAGAAAGTTTTCCCAGTACGTCAGAGCCATGATCGGACCGCTGGTCTGATTCACATCTGCAACGCCGGCCTCACACGAACTCCAAACATGTGGAAATGTCTTGGACTGTAAGGACTGTGCGGCTAAGAGTCTCATCACCGTAGTTTGCTTTAAGTTTTCTGTAAAAAGTCAGTCGCTTTTACACCTTCATTTACCAGAAATTTCATCACAAGTCCTGGTTTGACTCGAATGTCCCCAAATAAAGAATATGTATAGAATATGACCAATTAAAAAATGTATTAATCCAAAATAAATACATATAAAAAAAAAACCCGACAAACCCCGACACTTACTGTACATTAGCACTGTCACCTTGCACCTCCAGGGTCCGGGTCCAGGTTCGATTCCCGGCCAGGCTCGATTCCCGTCTCTGTGTGCATGGAGTTTGCATGTTCTCCCTGTGTTTGGTGAGTTTCCTCCCACAGTCCAAAAGACATGTAGGTTAGGTTAATTGACATTCACGAATTGCCCGTAGTGTGTGAATGATTGTGTGAGTATGTGTGTGTGTGTCCTGCGATGGATTGGCACCCTGTCCCCCGGGTGTACCCCGCCTCGTGCCCTAAGTCTCCTGGGATAGGCTTTAGGTCCCCACAACCCTGAATACAGGATTAAGCGGTGATGACGATGAGATGAGATGGTCTATTTTCACAGTTAGGAAACTGGTGTCAGACATAATAAAGCACCACAGGAGCAGATAGGGTTAAGGGCCTTGCTCAGGGGCGCAACAGAGGTGGTTTATCGGTTTATCGGTGACCTTCCGATCAGTGACCCAGAGCCATTTGAGCCGTCATGAGTTTTTAATCTCTATAGTCCTCTGTGAAGTTTTCAGGGTTTTGTCATTTATTTAATTTCCCATCCACTCACCTAGTAACCTCTGTAGTCCCAGTAGGCACCGTGGTGACTACACTGTATTCATTCCCATTTTGAACGACCTCCAGTCAACATTTACACACATTCCACACACTACGGGAAATTTGGGAACACCAGTTAGTCTAATCTGCATGTCTTTGGAGTGTGGGAGAAAACCAGAAAACCCGAAGGAAACCCACCGAGCACGGGGAGAACATGCAAACTCCATGCACACAGACCCAACGCGGGAATCAAACCCGGACCCTGCAGGTGCAAGGCGACAGTGCTAACCACTAAGAACCCGTATTAAATTTTTATTAAAATCGTATTTCTTTGCTATTTAAAATGGCGACTTGGCAGTAATAAAATAAGGCCGGGCCGTCCATGCAGCGTCAGATTTAGCCGTGGATTTAATATCTGTTAGATTTGATTTAGCAGATTTGCGTCACCCCTGTATAAGAGGTTTTATGAGCGCTTTTGAATGTTTACATTTCAACACTAATCAAAGAATGTACAGTATACATATTTATGGAGTTTATGATCCTTTACTAAAAAGCACCAACCAGTTCCAAAGTTTACAAACAAACCAACAAACATCTAAAAAAAAACTTTTTCTTTTCAAAAGCATGCTTATTTTTTGAGGTCTAGGATTTCTCTTAGAACGCGACAAGCAGTACTGAACTGATTTTCTATGATCTTTGTACAAGTTAAATTCTGAAATGTGGACTTACAAAGCCCTGATACCTGAGAATGCATTTATAAATGTTTATTAAATGCTGCCTAAGAAAAAATCTACATAAAATACAGCATCTATCATTTACTTTCTTAAGCAGTGTTCACTATACAATATAAGTCCCTGTGTTTTGAGCTGTTTCTATAGAAACCATAACATATTAGAATGAGCTCATTAATATTAACTTATTAAATATGTTTCGGCTAAAGCTAATGTCCAAGCTGGGCTCTAGCATATAAATAAGGCACACCTTCTGACCAATTAGATTTGAGAATTCCTAACGCCTTGGTCTGAATCCGTCATACTGCTACAGTGAGCAAATGAAAGCGAAGCTACGAGATGAAATGAAAGTGCGAGTCAGTTTGTGTTTGGTTTTCTCCAATGATCAAGTCCATAGTCTGATTAATTTTAAGAGATCTGTCGATTTATTGTCCAAAACGAGGAAAAAAAGTCCAACACCTGACGCTCGAGAAAAAAAGTCTATTAAACATTTACTGTAAAAACATTTATAAAAAATAAATAAATATTACACATTACATTACAGTACATTACAAACATTTAGTAAAACTGTGTGTTAATAAAAAATACAATAAAACCAGGTTAAAACTCTGTAGCAGAGAGAATTGTCTTAAAGTACAGTATCATTCAGAAATGGTGGATTTGCAGTTTTCAGAGTGATGTCACTTCCTGCTCCTGTAGTGCACATGTAAGGGGTCTGTGTAAAAAGAAAAAGACAAAAAAAAACATTTCACCCATAAATAAATAATAATAATGGAAAACAAATAATTAGAGATTAAACTTAGCGTACCTGTGTGAGTCGGTGTTGAAGTCACTCTGAACCTGTTGTTCCGTGTGCGTCCAGCAGGGGGAGATGTGTGATCATAACACAGAGAGGAGACAGTGTTCCTACACCTGCTGTCTGACCTTTCTTTGTGGTTTGACCAGAGTGCTTTAAGTGCATCTTCATCACATCTCAATGTCTCCGGGTCCGTGTCAGACAGCGGGAATGCGCGTCTCTCCCAGGGCGACTGAGGCTACGTGGAGATCGGAAAAACAAACGTGTGAATAAATAAATACGCAAAGCAGACACGGTATCATGCGAAAGTTAACTGATTGCTGGTTACTGCTGATTTATGGAGCGTAGCCTGAAATCATGCTGTGTATCAGCCATTTTAAATGTGAGGAGGACCAGTATGTAACTGGAACCGGTTAAAACGTCATTAGATCATCATTAATCCTTTTATAAATTAGCTGCCTGATGTCTTCATTTTCACTGTTAATCACTGTTAATCTAAAAACAATTCATTACAAATTTGACACTTTGCTGTAGACATAATAAACAGGTTCATACTGGGAAATGAAAATACTCTGGGCCTACAAACTCTAAACACCTTAAGGGATCTTTAAGTTTTCTTCAAGGTTGACTTTAGTTGTACTTTGTGAAATTACACCTGAGGACATCTCAAGTCAAGTCAAGTAGGCTTTTATTGACATTTTAACCACGGTAAAATGAAACAGCATTACACCTGGACCAAGGTGCTACATACATACAACATAAATTGACAAAACTAACTAGCTAACTAAGACCCCTAATGAGCTGACTAGTTGAGACAAAACAAATTAACAAATTGTGCAAACGAGAGCAACAACACGACAACAACATTTCCTTACTGTCATGTTAACGGTTTAGGCTGTTAATGAGGATGTCCTAAGGATGTCTCCAATAGGTCTCTGCTCCTGAAGGTCTCAGGTCTCCCCCCAAAGAAAAAGTCTTTGACGATCTTTTTATCTTTAAACAACGACTCAAGATGTATTTGTTTCTTCAGTACTTGGACTAATCCCAATAAACAAAAATACATTTAAAAACCCTTCCAGACTATATTTGACTGATGGCACTTAGTTAGTTCCCTATTAAACCCAGTGTAAGTATCTATCCAATGACGAAAACTTCAAAACACTTTTTGCTCTTGTTTGTAAAAGCGTCTGCCAAATGCCTAAATGTAAATGTAAAAAAAATAATAATAAAAAAGTAAAGAAGCGACACATTATGGTGCTCACAGTGAGAGCGGCCGTGTCACTCTGTAAACGTGAAACGGAAAGTCTTTCAGTGTTTGGTGGTAAAACAATGCTGAAGGCGTCCAAAATATGTAATAATCTCCTTTGAACAGTTGATTGTTCTAGAAAAAAAATCACTAAACAAAAACACAGGATTAGAAGGTGTGTCCAAACTCTAATTGTCCTCTCTGACCACTACTGTATCTCTCTCTCTCTCTTGTATTTTTTATGTTTGTCTCTGAAACTCTCAGCCAGAGCAGGCAGGTGTCTAGCACAAGCTGAGTTTCCAGCCAGTAAGAAGGTTTGTGTGTGTGTGTGTGTGTGTGTGTGTGAGAGAGAGAAAGAGAGATAGTGTGGAGAGAAGCCATCACCTTTGACATTTACTGCTGCATGGTGGAGATAAAGGAGGTGTAAAAATAGATCTGACGCTACAGAGGCTGCAGGTGTGTGTGTGAGTGTGTGCAAACGTGTGTGAGGGTGTGTGAGAGTGTGTGCGAGAGTGTGCGAGAGTGTGTGTGTGTGTGTGTGTGTGTGTGTGAGTGCACCGGACCCGGGGCAATCAAGCCAGTTTGTCCGAGACGTGCAATACAATCATGCTGAAGAGTCCTTCAGAGCTAACGGCTCAGGACAACACACACACTGTTCGTCACCACACACACTTAACAGGATACTAAAGACACACAGGAACACACAACACCATTAGCACTTAGGATGAGCACTACTTTACCTCTCGTCTTTCCTGTGCGTTGTGCTGAGGTGTGTTTGTTGGTGTGTTGCACGTCCATGATGATGGTTCACAATCGGACGAGACATCCGTACTGCTGGACAACCTGTGTGGAAATGGAGACACGGGAGGGAAAACGAGAAGATATTACCATACACACATTTTTTTGGTCCTAATAATTTACATAATATTCATAATCACAGCCTCTGAATCAATCAAATAAAAAAAAATGCACGGTTTATTTAAAGTACTTAAAATTTTAGTTAAATCGTGAAGCCAGTAACGTGAACTAAATTAAAATGTATGACTGTATATCATTTTTTTTGTTTGTTTTAAGGGGAAATTATTTTAGCTAGGATTGTTAAAGTGTATCCAGTTAATGGCCTTACTGGCTCTTTGGATTTGATTTATTCATACATGAGGGTGTTATGTGTATTAAATATAACTTTACCGAAAGAAATTATTGCCCCAAACGTGATCATAAAAAAGGTTTCTTCATATTTCTACATATTCACTCTCTAACAAGATGCATTTTCTCCCAACACTTACTACATAATTGTTTTGCTTATTCCTCCCCAAACTCCAACATGATTAGTCAGAAAGTTAAAAAAAGAAATAGTAAAATAAAATAAAAACCTTCAGTTTTTCTTAATCTTCAGTTTAAAAAAAGAAGGCAGCCGTGAAAATCACCATCAGCTGCTCTCTGCTTTGATTTCAAACACACACACACACACACACACACACCAACCTGGCCCTGTGTGTGCATCTCCTGCCCCTTTCCCAGGAGCTCCAGCTGAGCTTCTCTCTGTGCTCGTAGCTCTGGTGTCTCTGAACAAACACCTCGTCTGATAGCGACTCCACCTGAAAAAGAGAGAAAAAGAAGAAGAAGATCCCCTTCACCTCATTTCTGAAAAACAAAAGGTTCTGTACATCCAGATTACAAAACTGTACACTGAGCCATGTTTATAACTGTTCATGCGTATAGATAACTGGCTGTACCTTATCGAGATCCTCCTCCACCTCCTTCTGTACGAGTGAGGAAAGCTCCACTATCCTCCAGCTGAATAAACACAAAGGATGTCAGTCATGGTCTAATATATCTTTCAGATCTGTGCTTGTTTCATCTCGGTATTATCGTCATCTTTCCTCTGTTTAAAATAGCGGCCGTTAAAAGCAGATGTGTGTGTTTATGCACTTGGAGGTTTATTACTATAACGGTAGCTAGAGGATTTTGATTAGATACTGTATGTTGCATGAGGAGGATTGACGTATAATGTAGAAGATATGTTAAGGCTCCCAACTGAGCCTTAATGTGGGAGCCCCCTAGTGATGGGGAGGAATTGGACACAACTAAATTAGGGAGAAAATCTGGGAAAATAAATCCCCCCAAAAATGTTTTATGCTCAGCTGTGAGCCGCTGTCTTCGCTTCTTCATCAGAAGTGAATCTTCGTCGTTACTTCTGCCTTCATGGGATGAACAGGTGAAAGTCAGATGGAGTGAGATCAGGACTATAGTGAGGACACTTTAACACCTCAGAGTGTCGACAGTGTGAGCAGAAGTGTTCGGACGTGCATTGTCACGTGAGATCACGACGTCCTCGGATATCAGTCCTCTGTGTTTAATCTGAACTTTGGTCTTCAGCTCTTCAATAAGCGTCTCACTGTAACGAGCGCTGTTGATCGTCGAACCTTTTTCCTGATGATGTCCCAATACTTCTGGCCTTTGAGAATCCCAGAAAACTGTAAGTGTTGATAAATTTTCCAGCTGATGGTTAACACTTGAACTTTTTCTGAGTCTGTGATTGAGGATGTTTCCGTTCCATCCTCTGCCGTTTACTCTCAGACTCGTAGTGATGAATCCGTGTTTCGTCACCCGTAATTATTCTCTTTAAGAAACTTTCATCTTCCTCAGAGTATCGCTCCTAATTCAGTTTGCAGATATACAAACACTTCTGTTGATGCTTTTCTGTGAGTACAGGTACACCCTCAGACCACAAAAAAACAAAACAATAAATTTATTTCTTGCATGGTAGTTATAAATGAACTGATGTAACACGTTCACACCTGCACAGCACTGACTGGGGAGACAGGAGCCTTGAGCAGAAAGTGAAGCGATGATAAGACCAACAGGAGTTCTTATATAACCGGAGTGCGGATCATTTTCACTCACCCTCAGAGAAGTACTAAAGCAGTTCTGGTTTTGGCCTGACCGCTTACCAACACACTTTATGTTTCTTCTGCTAATTTGTCAATACTGTATAATATTGTATAGCATGATGATACCTGGGTGTGGGAATGTCCTTAAACTGCAGCTTCTCCACTGAGCCAGGGGCAGCCAGAGACACCGGGACGACTATGTTGTTTATGTTGTAGACGCTTTCACTGTTTCTCCAGCGCGATGGAAACTGTGAGGAACAAACCGTTCGAGATTTATCTGAATCCCCTGACACTAGTGTAAAGCATAAGTATAAACCATCACCAGGTTTAACAAGTGTGTGTGGTATACCCGTGACTTTCTCCAGTGTAGGTTTGTGACCTGGGGTGTGAGTACGTCATCTGTACTGTCCTCAGTACTTGGAGAAAACATGCTGACCCGGGACACACCCATGTCTACAGATGGAATCATAGGTATAGTCGCTTTACAGTGTATCAGCTCAACCCATTTTGCAAGCGGCCAAAACACAGTATTATTGTTGATTTTATATTTTATTACATTATACATATAATAGAAAAAATGTGTGTGCCAAAGTAGCTACTTCTGAAGTGACCGCTCTAGCTTTCCTAAATTACTAAACAGCCGTTTTGAAGAGATGATTTTATATGTGCCCCAAAAATGGCCATTTTTTTGGCATTATACTATCTCGCTTCAAACAACAATCATTTAAAATACAAATTATTCACATTTCTGTATGAGTATTGATATTAAAATTGGTGTAAGCTTCTAAAAGAATATGACCTGTAAAAATTGTTGCTTGAATTGTTTTTTGGTACAAGCTTAAAAACGCAAAAAAATCGTGCTATATGATCCTATCTAATATGTCATTTTTTCACCCAGGTGAGACACTTTTAAGCACCGATACCATGTTTTGGCCGACAGTAAACCATTTGGTATGTAACCAGTGACTGATCTGATGCACGGTGTTACATGGAGCGAGTCGTACCGATGTCTGCCCGGCGCTGGTGTCGTCTCTTCCCTGTCCGTCTGCAGGTTTGCGCGGGCGTCTTCTGAGACGGTGTTGCTCTGCTGTTCATCTGTGCAGCCTGGAGCTCATGAGTGCAATCTGTAACAGGACAAAATTTATTCTTTACACATTTTTCCCCAAATAATTGAGTTTGATTAATAGCAAAATTGATATTTTCCTGTCATCCAAAATTGCCCTTAGATTAATCCAATATTATTCTGCGATGCTGAATTATCCAATTTCGTTTCATTCTCCCTCTCTCGCTCATTCTCTATACCTCATTCGCTCATCCTGTTCAGGGTCACGGGAGGCCTGGAGCCGATTACAAGGAACTCGGGGTATGAATCGGGGTAGCAATCCATCTCAGAGTACACAAGCACTCACACCTTACTCACCGACTACAAGCAATTGGTCAACGGCACTTAGCCCAATCTGCATGTCTTTGGACTGTGGGAAGAAACTGGGGTACGCAGAGGAAACCCGCCAAGCATGACATGCAAACTCTACGCACACAGACCCTGAGGCGGGAATCAAACTCCTGACTCTGGAGGTACAAGGCCACACATACTATAACCTCT
Source organism: Heterobranchus longifilis (assembly GCA_028570985.1). Taxonomy (NCBI): domain Eukaryota; kingdom Metazoa; phylum Chordata; class Actinopteri; order Siluriformes; family Clariidae; genus Heterobranchus; species Heterobranchus longifilis. The sequence continues at coordinate 2,779,353 of JAOVVB010000049.1, forward strand.
ATGCCACCATACCACACAAATTATTATTATTTTTTTTATATTTATTTGATTTATTCCTTAAATACCACAGCACCAATGAATGATTGAATCTGATTGGTTAGAACGCTTCAGTAAAGTATCGTTTTTTTCAGTTATCATTTCTATAGTAACAGCTCATACACAGGGATGCGCACAACAAATACTAAATCTATTTTTGAAACATGTTTTTTTTAACAAAGTGAGACTTTTTTTGTTAGGAGACATATTATAGACTTTAACACTGACATGAAGAGAGAGAGAGAGAGAGAGACTGGTAAGGGAAAGACTGTTTATCATAACTGCTGTATAACATACGTAAGTGAGAACAGACACTCTTGGATGTTTCTCAACATTATATCCAGCTCTAAACTGTTTAGATGACCTTTGTTTCAGACATTGATGCTGTATATTAAACATTGTAATTGTGAGCAAATCGCTGTCATATAAGCAGAATAACACACTCCAGAGCTGCTGTTATAAGAAAATGATTCCCTCCATGTGTGCGTCATGCGGCATCACAGAACAGTCTGGAGTGTGTTATTCCATACTGACTGTATAACAGCAGCTCTGACAACAGTTCTGGACGAGAAACAGGTTTGTTTTATTGCACTTGTTCTAATGTGTGTTATATACTACAGTGTGGTTACATGTTCGTGTAACGTTTACAGAAAGTCTGATCTTTTCCTCTACAGGATGGGCGGAGTGTCTGCTTTTGGAGGATCTCTGTAACATGACAAGTTGTGTTTTTATACAAACGGGATTGATTTTAAATTTGAAAAGCTTATATACATAATGGGTGTGTGAGTGTGTGTGCCGTGCGATGGATTGGCACCCTGTCCAGGGTGTACCCTGCCTCGTGCCCTAAGCCTCCTGGGATAGGCTCCAGGTCCCCGCGGCCCTGAATATAGGATAAAGAGGTATAGAAGATGAGTGAGTGAGTGAGCTTATACAGTATACATTACGGATATCATTAATAAAAATGTTCTTCTCTTTAAAGAACTTAAAAACGCTTGTGAGCTCTACACATCTTCTAAGGTATAATTAGTTTAAACAAAACAAGGGACTAAAAATGTGATTTTTTTCTGATTTAGTAGTTAATGTCCAGAAATGTTTCTAGTCAGTTAATGCTCACTGGATGTGCATACTGTATGTGTCAATTGATGCCAAACAACAAGGCAGTGATTACTGATTAATGATCAGAGTGAGTAAATGACTCAGTAAGTGTGTGTGTGTGTGTGTGTGTGTGTGTTTAACTGAAACAGAGAAGGAGAGAGAGAGAGAGAGAGCGAGAGAGAGAGAGAGAGAAGTGCTTTCTTGGTGCCTGTCCAAATAGAACAGCTGTGAAATCAACTCACATCTGAAAACCCAGCATTAACTAAACACTTGGATCATCTTGACCTTAACACGCTTTAAGAGTCACACTTATCCTACTCTATGGCGTATAAATAAATCCTGATAAATTCTATTTACTGAGCGAACAACATCAATATCAATATGATGAATGTGTATTATTATAATTACTGCTCTTGCTTCACTCATGATTTTAAAAGGGATAATAATTTAAAAAACTAATCCAGTCCTTGTTGACCCCTGGAATGTACACAATGTTCTGTCATTCTTAATGCACAATATATGAAGTTTCCTGCATTTTTTCTCACATTGCATTGGTTATCTCGTAGATTTGCAGCTAAAACGTCCCTAACATCCCTGCATTCTGGATTCCAAGACATGCACGCCAATATTAAACACACAGCTGAGCATGGGCTCTGTTTTAAACTTCCTGCTGTCTTCATGATTACATTCAAAAGTGTTAAATAATCTAAAAAGAAAACACAAAACCACCCAAAAAACAGATCTTTAGGAAGATTTTTTTTTTTTTTATCTCAAGCGCTTGCTGTAATAGGAAACAATACATAAGGATGTAATTTCAGACACAACAGTACTGTACACTAGTCTACAGTAGTTTAGTTTATTTGCAGATGCAGTGTCTCATTGTGCTAGCTGTACTTACTACTGCTGTAACAGACCATAGCTGATCCGTGAGCTATACAGATCTATCCCTGGGGTTCGACTGTAAAACCACTGTAGCGCAAAATTGAGATTTACTGATGCTTATGGTATATTTAGGCCTTATTCCTGAGAAAAAAACTCTTGTGTATTGCATGAACATAAATTATATTTTTTGCTCGCTCATACTTTTTGCTCTAGTACATGCTCTGTGCTCAACAGGGTTGCCAGGTCACATTGATAAAATCCCATCTGATGCAGTGCTGAAACCCCAACTGCTTTGACAAAAACTATCCCAAATAATATAAGTACTAGAGCTCATACTGTATTTACTTATTACTGTATATTTGTACATACTTTCACTTAAATTAACAAGATTGTTAATTATCTGCCCGAGACACATGTTTTCAGGCCAATGTTATAAAAAGCAGTTCAATGAGTATTACTTAACTATTAAATAATTTACAGTAGTGAATGAAAAAAGCATGCCCACATCATTAGAAAAAAGTTGAATAAGAATCATCTCGGCTCATATTTGATGTAAAAAATGAATATTAAGATTGAGTGTTGAGTATTTTAAATTAAGGTTTTATTTAAACATTGGATTAAAGAAATCTGTTGCGCCCCTCTCTCTCTTTCCCTCTCTCCTCCTCTCTTTTTTCCTCTCTCTGTCGAGCTACACATGTCGTTCCTGAGCTGCCAGTGATCCAGACTCCCTCTGCCCTCCGGACCTGTCTGACCCATCCCGGTGCCCCGCTTCTGGTTGGAGATCTCGTCACATGGATGCCCCGTGTGTCTCTTTGGGATGCGTCTGGTGTCTGAAGACGGTTTCACACTACCATGAAGACGGTTCTGACCTCGACTGGTGTTGACAGCTGTTTCTCTGGGGACTTGACTTGGCTGCAGTCGCTCGATAGCTCAGGACTGGAATTTCCTACGAGTCTACCTGAGTCTCCAATAGCTACATGGACTCCATATTAACATCAATTAACATCAACTGTTATGTTGTATGCTGACAATGACAATTGTTAAAAGCGCTGTACAAATAAAATTGACGAGGGGACGAGCGCGGACGAGAAGACAGACGAGCGCGGACGAGGGAGCAGACGAGGGGACAGACGAGGGGTTGAGCGGACTGACAAGGGAACAGTCAAGGGGACAAGCACGGACGAGGAGACAGATGAGGGGTCGAGCGGACAGACAAAGAGACAGTCGAGGGAACAGATAAGGGAACGAGCGGACAGACAAGGGGGCAGACAAAGGGGACAAAGGGGCAGACAAGGACGCCGATCGGTTGTGGGAGGCGGGGGACGGGAGACGAGCGGGCGGGGGACGGAGGACGAGCGGGACTTACAGAAATCTTGCTGGTAGCAGTGCTGATGTTGAGGGTGTCCAGGCCCATACGCAGACGCTTCTGTTTCTCACAGTACGCCTTCCAGGTTTCCTCATTAAAGCCGTAATTAAAGTAATCAGACAAATCAGCACCTAAACACACACACACACACACACACAGTGTTACTAAAGCAATACTAAAGTAAATGATGGTGTGTATAGCGGCGCGTCAGTGTAACAGTGACACACACCAGGTTTCCTCCAGGGCTTCTCCTCGAACGACTCCATGTCCACCTCCAGTACAGGGACGCCGTTAATGCTGCCTGGGGCGTCCAGATCCACACCCTTCACCTTCGCTCCCACTGAAACACACACGTCACTAAAGTTAGACCCATTACACACACACACACACACCCCTAATGACTGTATGTAACCTGGTGTTTTTATTACTTTAACTCCACACATCTCTAATGAATGAATGAATTAATTAATCACGTGACGCGGTACCTACCTGCTCCGTACGGTCTGCTGCCGCCCGTCTTTATGTTCAGGTTGACCGGCGTCGCTCCGTACGTCCTGGAGACAGAAACACGGCTCGGTTTGAACACGGCTCGGTCCCACACAGTGTGTAATGTGAACGCTGCTGCTCGGGGGAAAGTCACTCACGTGTACTGGGGCGCGCCCGTCTTAATGTCTCCGATGGTGACTCGGACGTCATCGTCGTCGTCATCGCTGTCGCTCTCGCTGTCCTCATTGTCCCCCTGCGCCTCCTCCTGACGGAGCAGGATCGTGTGTTACACAGTGCAGTCTTTAAAGGATGATTTCATTTATTAAGGCGAAAAAAAGCTGTCCAAACCTGCCTGGTCCTATGTGAAAAAGTAATTGCCCCCTTTATGCTAAATCATGAATGAAGTGTGATTTTTTTTGGAAAGCTGAGGTGAATTTCACTCGCCACACCCAGGACTGGTTACTGCCAAGACTTCTGGGTGAATATTCAGTGGACTGATGAGACAAAAGTGTTTGGAACGTGTGTGTGTCCCGTTACATCTGGTGTGAAACTAACACAGTGTTTTATAAACAGAACATCGTATCAACAGTCACATATGGTGGTGGTAGCGTGATGGACTAATCAGCTTCAGGATCTGGACGACTAATGGAAATTCTGAGCTCAACCAGAAAATCCAGAAGGCCATCCTGAAGGCAATGATCTAAAACCCACCAGCAAGTCCACTTCTGAATGGTTAAAAAAAAAAAAAAAAAAAAAGATAAAGGTTTCGAAGTGGACGAGTTTAAGTCCGGACTCTTTCCTTAAACAGGATGTTCATGCTCGAAAACCGAAATGTGGTTGAATTAAAACAATTCTGCAAAAATAAAAAAGAGGGGGACACAATTCCTTCTCCACAGCGATGTGAAAGACTCGTTGTCAAATAGGGCCACTTAGGTTTGGACAGCTTTTTTCCCCTTAATAAATAAACAAAATTCTAAACCTCAAAGGAACCCCAAAGGAGCTGAATTCAGGATAAATCCCAAAACCCGACTCCAAATGAATCCTTAAAGAAACTAAATCCAGGACGGGAAGGCTACCTGAGTGGCTACTCCATTTCCGGTGCTGTTCTCCTCAGGGCCTGCAGGAGCAGTGGGGGCGCTACAGAGCAACGACACCAAGACACTTCATTATAAACCATTTACGGGGTAGTTTATGACTTAAATTATAGCGTGGAAGCTGTGCTGACCTGACCGCGACCGAGAGCTTGGCCTCCTCCTCTTCTGTCTCCTTGGTTTCTCCTTCGTCTGAGGAACACATAAAGGAATTTTAAAAAAGTGAGAATGATATTTTATTCCCGGCCAAACATTAAAGCATGTATAAAATGGACACAATATAATTATTTTTATCGATGCCGCGATCTCATAAGGCTCCACACACCGATGCCGCGATCTCATAAGGCTCCACACACCGATGCCGCGATCTC